>CM074185.1:41804486-42398074 GCA_037179385.1 Holothuria scabra
ACAAAAAGCAGCAGTGACTTCACATACATTTTAAGGGAATATCCGGCTACACGTAGCCTTTCAAAGCCCTAGCTCTTCGGAACGAAGCAAAAGCACCCCATAAATACGTTTTAACCTTTCCGACAAACCTCTGTCACAAGTTGCATTGGGAAAAAGGTTGAAAAGTTCATAAAAACGCCACAGAAGCCCTAACGTAGCAATCTACTCATCTGTCAATGAAAGACCTGATACGCGAATTGAGACTGCTACACTTGTCAAAACAAAGACTAAAAGCAAGGGCTTTTCTCTATGTTCCTTTTAGGAGCGGCACCTGAACTTTGGAGTAAAGTGGTTAATAATGAATAAAATTCATTTTTCTCTGTAATAAACAAAGCCGGGATCTCTGAAATTGAGGTAACCTACCCAGATTATAAAATCTACTAAAAGGCGAAAGTTTCGATCAAGCGGCCTCCGTGACACTAAAGTCAATACCGTGAGCTCACTGAAACTTTTCATTATACCTCGATCAATACTCCGAGTCTGCATACCCACATGCCATATTCAAAGGCTTCATGAAAAGGGATTTGCGTAAATACGCTAAACTATATGCAGCACCGAAATCGATTTCCTGGAAAAAGGGAACTCCCTTACAGAGAAACTTTTCACCAGAAAATATACCGGTCTGAAGAGATCGCCTCTGCAGCCACTAACGGCATTGCCTCTTAACAAAGGGCGCACCTCTTCATTTTGAAAAAAATTAAAACACCACCACGACTCGTCTTCAAAACAACCTTCATCCAAATATGGCACCTAAAAGCGAGCTTAAATAAGCACTGAGTTCTAACCGCATGGTGACCAGCAACTACATCGTCTGTCTCCCGATTATCCAACTGTCAATGAAATGGCACCAAATCTGAAAGATTTGCTATCTTTATAAAGGGTCCCCCAGACCCGGAGTCGGGAGAAACAGAGGAAAGGTACAACGATATTTTGTTAGATGCGCTCTTAGCTGCATTACTAACTCTCATGACAAATCCCGCCACTGTGAAAAGGCCACTACTGATGACGTTCTGCCGTATAGAGCCAAGAACAGAAACCGGTCTAGTTGGTTTATAAAAAACCGTTAAAATGTCAATTTGAGAACGACTCATATTCCTCCAAAAGAGTGGAATTTAAAGCTTTTGCTTAAATCATGCATATATTGACATGATGGGTGCTATTCCCGAAAAATAAAGCATTTCACCGACTTGGTAACGTCAGATAGTGAACCGCCTACCCCCACTTCACTTTATTATGCTTCTCTTTTCCTCGGAAAATGAGACGTAGGTTAGATGCACTGAGAATTCCGAATGGAATCTCTGACGTATACCGAAAGGAAATACTCGTACATCCTTTCGTCCCACAAAAGCGGGACTTTAAACACTTGAAAATAGTCGGTAAGATTTGCAAACTAGAACGAATGTATATGTGACATCTGCACAACCAGTTGGCCTAAAGCCATTGTCCAACCAGCTATCAGAATTCAGGGATTTTTCTTTCACGTCCGGAGAGGCGTATATAAGCTGTGAATAAACCGTGATCTGGCATAGAACCAGAAAAGATCTCATCCCGGATACAACAGCTCTATCAACGAACTCCACAGACTCTGAAGAAGAGAAAATAACTTGTGGAATAAATCCCCCGACAAAATGAGATATTTCTTCTAAAAGAAGATAAAACAGCTCTAAAAGTCTTGGACAATCTCGGGCAAATAAAAGCCTCTACGATCGATAATAGGGAATGACAGACCATGGCAAAAAAGCCTCAAAAACTTTTTCTCTGTCATCCCAACCTTTGAAAAAATAAAAAGATCAAAAAACATTATATGATCGTTTAAAGCTACAAAAAGCAGCAGTGACTTCACATACATTTTAAGGGAATATCCGGCTACACGTAGCCTTTCAAAGCCCTAGCTCTTCGGAACGAAGCAAAAGCACCCCATAAATACGTTTTAACCTTTCCGACAAACCTCTGTCACAAGTTGCATTGGGAAAAAGGTTGAAAAGTTCATAAAAACGCCACAGAAGCCCTAACGTAGCAATCTACTCATCTGTCAATGAAAGACCTGATACGCGAATTGAGACTGCTACACTTGTCAAAACAAAGACTAAAAAGCAAGGGCTTTTCTCTATGTTCCTTTTAGGAGCGGCACCTGAACTTTGGAGTAAAGTGGTTAATAATGAATAAAATTCATTTTTCTCTGTAATAAACAAAGCCGGGATCTCTGAAATTGAGGTAACCTACCCAGATTATAAAATCTACTAAAAGGCGAAAGTTTCGATCAAGCGGCCTCCGTGACACTAAAGTCAATACCGTGAGCTCACTGAAACTTTTCATTATACCTCGATCAATACTCCGAGTCTGCATACCCACATGCCATATTCAAAGGCTTCATGAAAAGGGATTTGCGTAAATACGCTAAACTATATGCAGCACCGAAATCGATTTCCTGGAAAAAGGGAACTCCCTTACAGAGAAACTTTTCACCAGAAAATATACCGGTCTGAAGAGATCGCCTCTGCAGCCACTAACGGCATTGCCTCTTAACAAAGGGCGCACCTCTTCATTTTGAAAAAATTAAAACACCACCACGACTCGTCTTCAAAACAACCTTCATCCAAATATGGCACCTAAAAGCGAGCTTAAATAAGCACTGAGTTCTAACCGCATGGTGACCAGCAACTACATCGTCTGTCTCCCGATTATCCAACTGTCAATGAAATGGCACCAAATCTGAAAGATTTGCTATCTTTATAAAGGGTCCCCCAGACCCGGAGTCGGGAGAAACAGAGGAAAGGTACAACGATATTTTGTTAGATGCGCTCTTAGCTGCATTACTAACTCTCATGACAAATCCCGCCACTGTGAAAAGGCCACTACTGATGACGTTCTGCCGTATAGAGCCAAGAACAGAAACCGGTCTAGTTGGTTTATAAAAAACCGTTAAAATGTCAATTTGAGAACGACTCATATTCCTCCAAAAGAGTGGAATTTAAAGCTTTTGCTTAAATCATGCATATATTGACATGATGGGTGCTATTCCCGAAAAATAAAGCATTTCACCGACTTGGTAACGTCAGATAGTGAACCGCCTACCCCCACTTCACTTTATTATGCTTCTCTTTTCCTCGGAAAATGAGACGTAGGTTAGATGCACTGAGAATTCCGAATGGAATCTCTGACGTATACCGAAAGGAAATACTCGTACATCCTTTCGTCCCACAAAAGCGGGACTTTAAACACTTGAAAATAGTCGGTAAGATTTGCAAACTAGAACGAATGTATATGTGACATCTGCACAACCAGTTGGCCTAAAGCCATTGTCCAACCAGCTATCAGAATTCAGGGATTTTTCTTTCACGTCCGGAGAGGCGTATATAAGCTGTGAATAAACCGTGATCTGGCATAGAACCAGAAAAGATCTCATCCCGGATACAACAGCTCTATCAACGAACTCCACAGACTCTGAAGAAGAGAAAATAACTTGTGGAATAAATCCCCGACAAAATGAGATATTTCTTCTAAAAGAAGATAAAACAGCTCTAAAAGTCTTGGACAATCTCGGGCAAATAAAAGCCTCTACGATCGATAATAGGGAATGACAGACCATGGCAAAAAGCCTCAAAAACTTTTTCTCTGTCATCCCAACCTTTGAAAAAATAAAAAGATCAAAAAACATTATATGATCGTTTAAAGCTACAAAAAGCAGCAGTGACTTCACATACATTTTAAGGGAATATCCGGCTACACGTAGCCTTTCAAAGCCCTAGCTCTTCGGAACGAAGCAAAAGCACCCCATAAATACGTTTTAACCTTTCCGACAAACCTCTGTCACAAGTTGCATTGGGAAAAAGGTTGAAAAGTTCATAAAAACGCCACAGAAGCCCTAACGTAGCAATCTACTCATCTGTCAATGAAAGACCTGATACGCGAATTGAGACTGCTACACTTGTCAAAACAAAGACTAAAAAGCAAGGGCTTTTCTCTATGTTCCTTTTAGGAGCGGCACCTGAACTTTGGAGTAAAGTGGTTAATAATGAATAAAATTCATTTTTCTCTGTAATAAACAAAGCCGGGATCTCTGAAATTGAGGTAACCTACCCAGATTATAAAATCTACTAAAAGGCGAAAGTTTCGATCAAGCGGCCTCCGTGACACTAAAGTCAATACCGTGAGCTCACTGAAACTTTTCATTATACCTCGATCAATACTCCGAGTCTGCATACCCACATGCCATATTCAAAGGCTTCATGAAAAGGGATTTGCGTAAATACGCTAAACTATATGCAGCACCGAAATCGATTTCCTGGAAAAAGGGAACTCCCTTACAGAGAAACTTTTCACCAGAAAATATACCGGTCTGAAGAGATCGCCTCTGCAGCCACTAACGGCATTGCCTCTTAACAAAGGGCGCACCTCTTCATTTTGAAAAAAATTAAAACACCACCACGACTCGTCTTCAAAACAACCTTCATCCAAATATGGCACCTAAAAGCGAGCTTAAATAAGCACTGAGTTCTAACCGCATGGTGACCAGCAACTACATCGTCTGTCTCCCGATTATCCAACTGTCAATGAAATGGCACCAAATCTGAAAGATTTGCTATCTTTATAAAGGGTCCCCCAGACCCGGAGTCGGGAGAAACAGAGGAAAGGTACAACGATATTTTGTTAGATGCGCTCTTAGCTGCATTACTAACTCTCATGACAAATCCCGCCACTGTGAAAAGGCCACTACTGATGACGTTCTGCCGTATAGAGCCAAGAACAGAAACCGGTCTAGTTGGTTTATAAAAAACCGTTAAAATGTCAATTTGAGAACGACTCATATTCCTCCAAAAGAGTGGAATTTAAAGCTTTTGCTTAAATCATGCATATATTGACATGATGGGTGCTATTCCCGAAAAATAAAGCATTTCACCGACTTGGTAACGTCAGATAGTGAACCGCCTACCCCCCACTTCACTTTATTATGCTTCTCTTTTCCTCGGAAAATGAGACGTAGGTTAGATGCACTGAGAATTCCGAATGGAATCTCTGACGTATACCGAAAGGAAATACTCGTACATCCTTTCGTCCCACAAAAGCGGGACTTTAAACACTTGAAAATAGTCGGTAAGATTTGCAAACTAGAACGAATGTATATGTGACATCTGCACAACCAGTTGGCCTAAAGCCATTGTCCAACCAGCTATCAGAATTCAGGGATTTTTCTTTCACGTCCGGAGAGGCGTATATAAGCTGTGAATAAACCGTGATCTGGCATAGAACCAGAAAAGATCTCATCCCGGATACAACAGCTCTATCAACGAACTCCACAGACTCTGAAGAAGAGAAAATAACTTGTGGAATAAATCCCCCGACAAAATGAGATATTTCTTCTAAAAGAAGATAAAACAGCTCTAAAAGTCTTGGACAATCTCGGGCAAATAAAAGCCTCTACGATCGATAATAGGGAATGACAGACCATGGCAAAAAAGCCTCAAAAACTTTTTCTCTGTCATCCCAACCTTTGAAAAAATAAAAGATCAAAAAACATTATATGATCGTTTAAAGCTACAAAAAGCAGCAGTGACTTCACATACATTTTAAGGGAATATCCGGCTACACGTAGCCTTTCAAAGCCCTAGCTCTTCGGAACGAAGCAAAAGCACCCCATAAATACGTTTTAACCTTTCCGACAAACCTCTGTCACAAGTTGCATTGGGAAAAAGGTTGAAAAGTTCATAAAAACGCCACAGAAGCCCTAACGTAGCAATCTACTCATCTGTCAATGAAAGACCTGATACGCGAATTGAGACTGCTACACTTGTCAAAACAAAGACTAAAAAGCAAGGGCTTTTCTCTATGTTCCTTTTAGGAGCGGCACCTGAACTTTGGAGTAAAGTGGTTAATAATGAATAAAATTCATTTTTCTCTGTAATAAACAAAGCCGGGATCTCTGAAATTGAGGTAACCTACCCAGATTATAAAATCTACTAAAAGGCGAAAGTTTCGATCAAGCGGCCTCCGTGACACTAAAGTCAATACCGTGAGCTCACTGAAACTTTTCATTATACCTCGATCAATACTCCGAGTCTGCATACCCACATGCCATATTCAAAGGCTTCATGAAAAGGGATTTGCGTAAATACGCTAAACTATATGCAGCACCGAAATCGATTTCCTGGAAAAAGGGAACTCCCTTACAGAGAAACTTTTCACCAGAAAATATACCGGTCTGAAGAGATCGCCTCTGCAGCCACTAACGGCATTGCCTCTTAACAAAGGGCGCACCTCTTCATTTTGAAAAAATTAAAACACCACCACGACTCGTCTTCAAAACAACCTTCATCCAAATATGGCACCTAAAAGCGAGCTTAAATAAGCACTGAGTTCTAACCGCATGGTGACCAGCAACTACATCGTCTGTCTCCCGATTATCCAACTGTCAATGAAATGGCACCAAATCTGAAAGATTTGCTATCTTTATAAAGGGTCCCCCAGACCCGGAGTCGGGAGAAACAGAGGAAAGGTACAACGATATTTTGTTAGATGCGCTCTTAGCTGCATTACTAACTCTCATGACAAATCCCGCCACTGTGAAAAGGCCACTACTGATGACGTTCTGCCGTATAGAGCCAAGAACAGAAACCGGTCTAGTTGGTTTATAAAAAACCGTTAAAATGTCAATTTGAGAACGACTCATATTCCTCCAAAAGAGTGGAATTTAAAGCTTTTGCTTAAATCATGCATATATTGACATGATGGGTGCTATTCCCGAAAAATAAAGCATTTCACCGACTTGGTAACGTCAGATAGTGAACCGCCTACCCCCACTTCACTTTATTATGCTTCTCTTTTCCTCGGAAAATGAGACGTAGGTTAGATGCACTGAGAATTCCGAATGGAATCTCTGACGTATACCGAAAGGAAATACTCGTACATCCTTTCGTCCCACAAAAGCGGGACTTTAAACACTTGAAAATAGTCGGTAAGATTTGCAAACTAGAACGAATGTATATGTGACATCTGCACAACCAGTTGGCCTAAAGCCATTGTCCAACCAGCTATCAGAATTCAGGGATTTTTCTTTCACGTCCGGAGAGGCGTATATAAGCTGTGAATAAACCGTGATCTGGCATAGAACCAGAAAAGATCTCATCCCGGATACAACAGCTCTATCAACGAACTCCACAGACTCTGAAGAAGAGAAAATAACTTGTGGAATAAATCCCCGACAAAATGAGATATTTCTTCTAAAAGAAGATAAAACAGCTCTAAAAGTCTTGGACAATCTCGGGCAAATAAAAGCCTCTACGATCGATAATAGGGAATGACAGACCATGGCAAAAAAGCCTCAAAAACTTTTTCTCTGTCATCCCAACCTTTGAAAAAATAAAAAGATCAAAAAACATTATATGATCGTTTAAAGCTACAAAAAGCAGCAGTGACTTCACATACATTTTAAGGGAATATCCGGCTACACGTAGCCTTTCAAAGCCCTAGCTCTTCGGAACGAAGCAAAAGCACCCCATAAATACGTTTTAACCTTTCCGACAAACCTCTGTCACAAGTTGCATTGGGAAAAAGGTTGAAAAGTTCATAAAAACGCCACAGAAGCCCTAACGTAGCAATCTACTCATCTGTCAATGAAAGACCTGATACGCGAATTGAGACTGCTACACTTGTCAAAACAAAGACTAAAAAGCAAGGGCTTTTCTCTATGTTCCTTTTAGGAGCGGCACCTGAACTTTGGAGTAAAGTGGTTAATAATGAATAAAATTCATTTTTCTCTGTAATAAACAAAGCCGGGATCTCTGAAATTGAGGTAACCTACCCAGATTATAAAATCTACTAAAAGGCGAAAGTTTCGATCAAGCGGCCTCCGTGACACTAAAGTCAATACCGTGAGCTCACTGAAACTTTTCATTATACCTCGATCAATACTCCGAGTCTGCATACCCACATGCCATATTCAAAGGCTTCATGAAAAGGGATTTGCGTAAATACGCTAAACTATATGCAGCACCGAAATCGATTTCCTGGAAAAAGGGAACTCCCTTACAGAGAAACTTTTCAGCAGAAAATATACCAGTCTGAAGAGATCGCCTCTGCAGCCACTAACGGCATTGCCTCTTAACAAAGGGCGTACCTCTTCTTTTTGAAAAAATTAAAACACTACCACGACTCGCTTTCAAAACAACCTTCATCCAAATATGGCACCTAAAAGCGAGCTTAAATAAGCACTGAGTTCTAACCGCATGGTGACCAGCAACTACACCGTCTGTCTCCTGATTATCCGACTGTCAATGAAATGGCACCAAATCTGAAAGATTTGCTATCTTAATAAAGGGTCCCCCAGACCCGGAGTCGGGAGAAACAGAGGAAAGGTACAACGATATTTTGTTAGATGCGCTCTTAGCTGCATTACTAACTCTCATGACAAATCCCGCAATTGTGAAAAGGCCACTTCTGATGACGTTCTGCCGTATAGAGCCAAGAACAGAAACCGGTCTCGTTGGTTTATAAAAAACCGTTAAAATGTCAATTTGAGAACGACTCATATTCCTCCAAAAGAGTGGAATTTAAAGCTTTTGCTTAAATCATGCATATATTTACATGATGGGTGCTATTCCCGAAAAGTAAAGCATTTCACCGACTTGGTAACGTCGGATAGTGAACCGCCTACCCCCACATCACTTTATTATGCTTCTCTTTTCCTCGGAAAATGAGACGTAGGTTAGATGCACTGAGAATTCCGAATGGAATCTCTGACGTATACCGAAAGGAAATACTCGTACATCCTTTCGTCCCACAAAAGCGGGACTTTAAACACTTGAAAATAGTCGGTAAGATTTGCAAACTAGAACGAATGTATATGTGACATCTGCACAACCAGTTGGCCTAAAGCCATTGTCCAACCAGCTATCAGAATTCAGGGATTTTTCTTTCACGTCCGGAGAGGCGTATATAAGCTGTGAATAAACCGTGATCTGGCATAGAACCAGAAAAGATCTCATCCCGGATACAACAGCTCTATCAACGAACTCCACAGACTCTGAAGAAGAGAAAATAACTTGTGGAATAAATCCCCCGACAAAATGAGATATTTCTTCTAAAAGAAGATAAAACAGCTCTAAAAGTCTTGGACAATCTCGGGCAAATAAAAGCCTCTACGATCGATAATAGGGAATGACAGACCATGGCAAAAAAGCCTCAAAAACTTTTTCTCTGTCATCCCAACCTTTGAAAAAATAAAAAGATCAAAAAACATTATATGATCGTTTAAAGCTACAAAAAGCAGCAGTGACTTCACATACATTTTAAGGGAATATCCGGCTACACGTAGCCTTTCAAAGCCCTAGCTCTTCGGAACGAAGCAAAAGCACCCCATAAATACGTTTTAACCTTTCCGACAAACCTCTGTCACAAGTTGCATTGGGAAAAAGGTTGAAAAGTTCATAAAAACGCCACAGAAGCCCTAACGTAGCAATCTACTCATCTGTCAATGAAAGACCTGATACGCGAATTGAGACTGCTACACTTGTCAAAACAAAGACTAAAAAGCAAGGGCTTTTCTCTATGTTCCTTTTAGGAGCGGCACCTGAACTTTGGAGTAAAGTGGTTAATAATGAATAAAATTCATTTTTCTCTGTAATAAACAAAGCCGGGATCTCTGAAATTGAGGTAACCTACCCAGATTATAAAATCTACTAAAAGGCGAAAGTTTCGATCAAGCGGCCTCCGTGACACTAAAGTCAATACCGTGAGCTCACTGAAACTTTTCATTATACCTCGATCAATACTCCGAGTCTGCATACCCACATGCCATATTCAAAGGCTTCATGAAAAGGGATTTGCGTAAATACGCTAAACTATATGCAGCACCGAAATCGATTTCCTGGAAAAAGGGAACTCCCTTACAGAGAAACTTTTCACCAGAAAATATACCGGTCTGAAGAGATCGCCTCTGCAGCCACTAACGGCATTGCCTCTTAACAAAGGGCGCACCTCTTCATTTTGAAAAAATTAAAACACCACCACGACTCGTCTTCAAAACAACCTTCATCCAAATATGGCACCTAAAAGCGAGCTTAAATAAGCACTGAGTTCTAACCGCATGGTGACCAGCAACTACATCGTCTGTCTCCCGATTATCCAACTGTCAATGAAATGGCACCAAATCTGAAAGATTTGCTATCTTTATAAAGGGTCCCCCAGACCCGGAGTCGGGAGAAACAGAGGAAAGGTACAACGATATTTTGTTAGATGCGCTCTTAGCTGCATTACTAACTCTCATGACAAATCCCGCCACTGTGAAAAGGCCACTACTGATGACGTTCTGCCGTATAGAGCCAAGAACAGAAACCGGTCTAGTTGGTTTATAAAAAACCGTTAAAATGTCAATTTGAGAACGACTCATATTCCTCCAAAAGAGTGGAATTTAAAGCTTTTGCTTAAATCATGCATATATTGACATGATGGGTGCTATTCCCGAAAAATAAAGCATTTCACCGACTTGGTAACGTCAGATAGTGAACCGCCTACCCCCCACTTCACTTTATTATGCTTCTCTTTTCCTCGGAAAATGAGACGTAGGTTAGATGCACTGAGAATTCCGAATGGAATCTCTGACGTATACCGAAAGGAAATACTCGTACATCCTTTCGTCCCACAAAAGCGGGACTTTAAACACTTGAAAATAGTCGGTAAGATTTGCAAACTAGAACGAATGTATATGTGACATCTGCACAACCAGTTGGCCTAAAGCCATTGTCCAACCAGCTATCAGAATTCAGGGATTTTTCTTTCACGTCCGGAGAGGCGTATATAAGCTGTGAATAAACCGTGATCTGGCATAGAACCAGAAAAGATCTCATCCCGGATACAACAGCTCTATCAACGAACTCCACAGACTCTGAAGAAGAGAAAATAACTTGTGGAATAAATCCCCCGACAAAATGAGATATTTCTTCTAAAAGAAGATAAAACAGCTCTAAAAGTCTTGGACAATCTCGGGCAAATAAAAGCCTCTACGATCGATAATAGGGAATGACAGACCATGGCAAAAAGCCTCAAAAACTTTTTCTCTGTCATCCCAACCTTTGAAAAAATAAAAAGATCAAAAAACATTATATGATCGTTTAAAGCTACAAAAAGCAGCAGTGACTTCACATACATTTTAAGGGAATATCCGGCTACACGTAGCCTTTCAAAGCCCTAGCTCTTCGGAACGAAGCAAAAGCACCCCATAAATACGTTTTAACCTTTCCGACAAACCTCTGTCACAAGTTGCATTGGGAAAAAGGTTGAAAAGTTCATAAAAACGCCACAGAAGCCCTAACGTAGCAATCTACTCATCTGTCAATGAAAGACCTGATACGCGAATTGAGACTGCTACACTTGTCAAAACAAAGACTAAAAAGCAAGGGCTTTTCTCTATGTTCCTTTTAGGAGCGGCACCTGAACTTTGGAGTAAAGTGGTTAATAATGAATAAAATTCATTTTTCTCTGTAATAAACAAAGCCGGGATCTCTGAAATTGAGGTAACCTACCCAGATTATAAAATCTACTAAAAGGCGAAAGTTTCGATCAAGCGGCCTCCGTGACACTAAAGTCAATACCGTGAGCTCACTGAAACTTTTCATTATACCTCGATCAATACTCCGAGTCTGCATACCCACATGCCATATTCAAAGGCTTCATGAAAAGGGATTTGCGTAAATACGCTAAACTATATGCAGCACCGAAATCGATTTCCTGGAAAAAGGGAACTCCCTTACAGAGAAACTTTTCACCAGAAAATATACCGGTCTGAAGAGATCGCCTCTGCAGCCACTAACGGCATTGCCTCTTAACAAAGGGCGCACCTCTTCATTTTGAAAAAATTAAAACACCACCACGACTCGTCTTCAAAACAACCTTCATCCAAATATGGCACCTAAAAGCGAGCTTAAATAAGCACTGAGTTCTAACCGCATGGTGACCAGCAACTACATCGTCTGTCTCCCGATTATCCAACTGTCAATGAAATGGCACCAAATCTGAAAGATTTGCTATCTTTATAAAGGGTCCCCCAGACCCGGAGTCGGGAGAAACAGAGGAAAGGTACAACGATATTTTGTTAGATGCGCTCTTAGCTGCATTACTAACTCTCATGACAAATCCCGCCACTGTGAAAAGGCCACTACTGATGACGTTCTGCCGTATAGAGCCAAGAACAGAAACCGGTCTAGTTGGTTTATAAAAAACCGTTAAAATGTCAATTTGAGAACGACTCATATTCCTCCAAAAGAGTGGAATTTAAAGCTTTTGCTTAAATCATGCATATATTGACATGATGGGTGCTATTCCCGAAAAATAAAGCATTTCACCGACTTGGTAACGTCAGATAGTGAACCGCCTACCCCCACTTCACTTTATTATGCTTCTCTTTTCCTCGGAAAATGAGACGTAGGTTAGATGCACTGAGAATTCCGAATGGAATCTCTGACGTATACCGAAAGGAAATACTCGTACATCCTTTCGTCCCACAAAAGCGGGACTTTAAACACTTGAAAATAGTCGGTAAGATTTGCAAACTAGAACGAATGTATATGTGACATCTGCACAACCAGTTGGCCTAAAGCCATTGTCCAACCAGCTATCAGAATTCAGGGATTTTTCTTTCACGTCCGGAGAGGCGTATATAAGCTGTGAATAAACCGTGATCTGGCATAGAACCAGAAAAGATCTCATCCCGGATACAACAGCTCTATCAACGAACTCCACAGACTCTGAAGAAGAGAAAATAACTTGTGGAATAAATCCCCCGACAAAATGAGATATTTCTTCTAAAAGAAGATAAAACAGCTCTAAAAGTCTTGGACAATCTCGGGCAAATAAAAGCCTCTACGATCGATAATAGGGAATGACAGACCATGGCAAAAAGCCTCAAAAACTTTTTCTCTGTCATCCCAACCTTTGAAAAAATAAAAAGATCAAAAAACATTATATGATCGTTTAAAGCTACAAAAAGCAGCAGTGACTTCACATACATTTTAAGGGAATATCCGGCTACACGTAGCCTTTCAAAGCCCTAGCTCTTCGGAACGAAGCAAAAGCACCCCATAAATACGTTTTAACCTTTCCGACAAACCTCTGTCACAAGTTGCATTGGGAAAAAGGTTGAAAAGTTCATAAAAACGCCACAGAAGCCCTAACGTAGCAATCTACTCATCTGTCAATGAAAGACCTGATACGCGAATTGAGACTGCTACACTTGTCAAAACAAAGACTAAAAAGCAAGGGCTTTTCTCTATGTTCCTTTTAGGAGCGGCACCTGAACTTTGGAGTAAAGTGGTTAATAATGAATAAAATTCATTTTTCTCTGTAATAAACAAAGCCGGGATCTCTGAAATTGAGGTAACCTACCCAGATTATAAAATCTACTAAAAGGCGAAAGTTTCGATCAAGCGGCCTCCGTGACACTAAAGTCAATACCGTGAGCTCACTGAAACTTTTCATTATACCTCGATCAATACTCCGAGTCTGCATACCCACATGCCATATTCAAAGGCTTCATGAAAAGGGA
This sequence comes from Holothuria scabra, assembly GCA_037179385.1. NCBI lineage: Eukaryota > Metazoa > Echinodermata > Holothuroidea > Aspidochirotida > Holothuriidae > Holothuria > Holothuria scabra. The sequence goes on from CM074185.1 coordinate 41,818,060, forward strand.
TTTGCGTAAATACGCTAAACTATATGCAGCACCGAAATCGATTTCCTGGAAAAAGGGAACTCCCTTACAGAGAAACTTTTCACCAGAAAATATACCGGTCTGAAGAGATCGCCTCTGCAGCCACTAACGGCATTGCCTCTTAACAAAGGGCGCACCTCTTCATTTTGAAAAAATTAAAACACCACCACGACTCGTCTTCAAAACAACCTTCATCCAAATATGGCACCTAAAAGCGAGCTTAAATAAGCACTGAGTTCTAACCGCATGGTGACCAGCAACTACATCGTCTGTCTCCCGATTATCCAACTGTCAATGAAATGGCACCAAATCTGAAAGATTTGCTATCTTTATAAAGGGTCCCCAGACCCGGAGTCGGGAGAAACAGAGGAAAGGTACAACGATATTTTGTTAGATGCGCTCTTAGCTGCATTACTAACTCTCATGACAAATCCCGCCACTGTGAAAAGGCCACTACTGATGACGTTCTGCCGTATAGAGCCAAGAACAGAAACCGGTCTAGTTGGTTTATAAAAAACCGTTAAAATGTCAATTTGAGAACGACTCATATTCCTCCAAAAGAGTGGAATTTAAAGCTTTTGCTTAAATCATGCATATATTGACATGATGGGTGCTATTCCCGAAAAATAAAGCATTTCACCGACTTGGTAACGTCAGATAGTGAACCGCCTACCCCCACTTCACTTTATTATGCTTCTCTTTTCCTCGGAAAATGAGACGTAGGTTAGATGCACTGAGAATTCCGAATGGAATCTCTGACGTATACCGAAAGGAAATACTCGTACATCCTTTCGTCCCACAAAAGCGGGACTTTAAACACTTGAAAATAGTCGGTAAGATTTGCAAACTAGAACGAATGTATATGTGACATCTGCACAACCAGTTGGCCTAAAGCCATTGTCCAACCAGCTATCAGAATTCAGGGATTTTTCTTTCACGTCCGGAGAGGCGTATATAAGCTGTGAATAAACCGTGATCTGGCATAGAACCAGAAAAGATCTCATCCCGGATACAACAGCTCTATCAACGAACTCCACAGACTCTGAAGAAGAGAAAATAACTTGTGGAATAAATCCCCCGACAAATGAGATATTTCTTCTAAAAGAAGATAAAACAGCTCTAAAAGTCTTGGACAATCTCGGGCAAATAAAAGCCTCTACGATCGATAATAGGGAATGACAGACCATGGCAAAAAGCCTCAAAAACTTTTTCTCTGTCATCCCAACCTTTGAAAAAATAAAAAGATCAAAAAACATTATATGATCGTTTAAAGCTACAAAAAGCAGCAGTGACTTCACATACATTTTAAGGGAATATCCGGCTACACGTAGCCTTTCAAAGCCCTAGCTCTTCGGAACGAAGCAAAAGCACCCCATAAATACGTTTTAACCTTTCCGACAAACCTCTGTCACAAGTTGCATTGGGAAAAAGGTTGAAAAGTTCATAAAAACGCCACAGAAGCCCTAACGTAGCAATCTACTCATCTGTCAATGAAAGACCTGATACGCGAATTGAGACTGCTACACTTGTCAAAACAAAGACTAAAAAGCAAGGGCTTTTCTCTATGTTCCTTTTAGGAGCGGCACCTGAACTTTGGAGTAAAGTGGTTAATAATGAATAAAATTCATTTTTCTCTGTAATAAACAAAGCCGGGATCTCTGAAATTGAGGTAACCTACCCAGATTATAAAATCTACTAAAAGGCGAAAGTTTCGATCAAGCGGCCTCCGTGACACTAAAGTCAATACCGTGAGCTCACTGAAACTTTTCATTATACCTCGATCAATACTCCGAGTCTGCATACCCACATGCCATATTCAAAGGCTTCATGAAAAGGGATTTGCGTAAATACGCTAAACTATATGCAGCACCGAAATCGATTTCCTGGAAAAAGGGAACTCCCTTACAGAGAAACTTTTCACCAGAAAATATACCGGTCTGAAGAGATCGCCTCTGCAGCCACTAACGGCATTGCCTCTTAACAAAGGGCGCACCTCTTCATTTTGAAAAAATTAAAACACCACCACGACTCGTCTTCAAAACAACCTTCATCCAAATATGGCACCTAAAAGCGAGCTTAAATAAGCACTGAGTTCTAACCGCATGGTGACCAGCAACTACATCGTCTGTCTCCCGATTATCCAACTGTCAATGAAATGGCACCAAATCTGAAAGATTTGCTATCTTTATAAAGGGTCCCCCAGACCCGGAGTCGGGAGAAACAGAGGAAAGGTACAACGATATTTTGTTAGATGCGCTCTTAGCTGCATTACTAACTCTCATGACAAATCCCGCCACTGTGAAAAGGCCACTACTGATGACGTTCTGCCGTATAGAGCCAAGAACAGAAACCGGTCTAGTTGGTTTATAAAAAACCGTTAAAATGTCAATTTGAGAACGACTCATATTCCTCCAAAAGAGTGGAATTTAAAGCTTTTGCTTAAATCATGCATATATTGACATGATGGGTGCTATTCCCGAAAAATAAAGCATTTCACCGACTTGGTAACGTCAGATAGTGAACCGCCTACCCCCACTTCACTTTATTATGCTTCTCTTTTCCTCGGAAAATGAGACGTAGGTTAGATGCACTGAGAATTCCGAATGGAATCTCTGACGTATACCGAAAGGAAATACTCGTACATCCTTTCGTCCCACAAAAGCGGGACTTTAAACACTTGAAAATAGTCGGTAAGATTTGCAAACTAGAACGAATGTATATGTGACATCTGCACAACCAGTTGGCCTAAAGCCATTGTCCAACCAGCTATCAGAATTCAGGGATTTTTCTTTCACGTCCGGAGAGGCGTATATAAGCTGTGAATAAACCGTGATCTGGCATAGAACCAGAAAAGATCTCATCCCGGATACAACAGCTCTATCAACGAACTCCACAGACTCTGAAGAAGAGAAAATAACTTGTGGAATAAATCCCCGACAAAATGAGATATTTCTTCTAAAAGAAGATAAAACAGCTCTAAAGTCTTGGACAATCTCGGGCAAATAAAAGCCTCTACGATCGATAATAGGGAATGACAGACCATGGCAAAAAGCCTCAAAAACTTTTTCTCTGTCATCCCAACCTTTGAAAAATAAAAAGATCAAAAAACATTATATGATCGTTTAAAGCTACAAAAAGCAGCAGTGACTTCACATACATTTTAAGGGAATATCCGGCTACACGTAGCCTTTCAAAGCCCTAGCTCTTCGGAACGAAGCAAAAGCACCCCATAAATACGTTTTAACCTTTCCGACAAACCTCTGTCACAAGTTGCATTGGGAAAAAGGTTGAAAAGTTCATAAAAACGCCACAGAAGCCCTAACGTAGCAATCTACTCATCTGTCAATGAAAGACCTGATACGCGAATTGAGACTGCTACACTTGTCAAAACAAAGACTAAAAAGCAAGGGCTTTTCTCTATGTTCCTTTTAGGAGCGGCACCTGAACTTTGGAGTAAAGTGGTTAATAATGAATAAAATTCATTTTTCTCTGTAATAAACAAAGCCGGGATCTCTGAAATTGAGGTAACCTACCCAGATTATAAAATCTACTAAAAGGCGAAAGTTTCGATCAAGCGGCCTCCGTGACACTAAAGTCAATACCGTGAGCTCACTGAAACTTTTCATTATACCTCGATCAATACTCCGAGTCTGCATACCCACATGCCATATTCAAAGGCTTCATGAAAAGGGATTTGCGTAAATACGCTAAACTATATGCAGCACCGAAATCGATTTCCTGGAAAAAGGGAACTCCCTTACAGAGAAACTTTTCACCAGAAAATATACCGGTCTGAAGAGATCGCCTCTGCAGCCACTAACGGCATTGCCTCTTAACAAAGGGCGCACCTCTTCATTTTGAAAAAATTAAAACACCACCACGACTCGTCTTCAAAACAACCTTCATCCAAATATGGCACCTAAAAGCGAGCTTAAATAAGCACTGAGTTCTAACCGCATGGTGACCAGCAACTACATCGTCTGTCTCCCGATTATCCAACTGTCAATGAAATGGCACCAAATCTGAAAGATTTGCTATCTTTATAAAGGGTCCCCCAGACCCGGAGTCGGGAGAAACAGAGGAAAGGTACAACGATATTTTGTTAGATGCGCTCTTAGCTGCATTACTAACTCTCATGACAAATCCCGCCACTGTGAAAAGGCCACTACTGATGACGTTCTGCCGTATAGAGCCAAGAACAGAAACCGGTCTAGTTGGTTTATAAAAAACCGTTAAAATGTCAATTTGAGAACGACTCATATTCCTCCAAAAGAGTGGAATTTAAAGCTTTTGCTTAAATCATGCATATATTGACATGATGGGTGCTATTCCCGAAAAATAAAGCATTTCACCGACTTGGTAACGTCAGATAGTGATCCGCCTACCGCGCACTTCACTTTATTATGCTTCTCTTTTCCTCGGAAAATGAGACGTAGGTTAGATGCACTGAGAATTCCGAATGGAATCTCTGACGTATACCGAAAGGAAATACTCGTACATCCTTTCGTCCCACAAAAGCGGGACTTTAAACACTTGAAAATAGTCGGTAAGATTTGCAAACTAGAACGAATGTATATGTGACATCTGCACAACCAGTTGGCCTAAAGCCATTGTCCAACCAGCTATCAGAATTCAGGGATTTTTCTTTCACGTCCGGAGAGGCGTATATAAGCTGTGAATAAACCGTGATCTGGCATAGAACCAGAAAAGATCTCATCCCGGATACAACAGCTCTATCAACGAACTCCACAGACTCTGAAGAAGAGAAAATAACTTGTGGAATAAATCCCCGACAAAATGAGATATTTCTTCTAAAAGAAGATAAAACAGCTCTAAAAGTCTTGGACAATCTCGGGCAAATAAAAGCCTCTACGATCGATAATAGGGAATGACAGACCATGGCAAAAAAGCCTCAAAAACTTTTTCTCTGTCATCCCAACCTTTGAAAAATAAAAGATCAAAAAACATTATATGATCGTTTAAAGCTACAAAAAGCAGCAGTGACTTCACATACATTTTAAGGGAATATCCGGCTACACGTAGCCTTTCAAAGCCCTAGCTCTTCGGAACGAAGCAAAAGCACCCCATAAATACGTTTTAACCTTTCCGACAAACCTCTGTCACAAGTTGCATTGGGAAAAAGGTTGAAAAGTTCATAAAAACGCCACAGAAGCCCTAACGTAGCAATCTACTCATCTGTCAATGAAAGACCTGATACGCGAATTGAGACTGCTACACTTGTCAAAACAAAGACTAAAAAGCAAGGGCTTTTCTCTATGTTCCTTTTAGGAGCGGCACCTGAACTTTGGAGTAAAGTGGTTAATAATGAATAAAATTCATTTTTCTCTGTAATAAACAAAGCCGGGATCTCTGAAATTGAGGTAACCTACCCAGATTATAAAATCTACTAAAAGGCGAAAGTTTCGATCAAGCGGCCTCCGTGACACTAAAGTCAATACCGTGAGCTCACTGAAACTTTTCATTATACCTCGATCAATACTCCGAGTCTGCATACCCACATGCCATATTCAAAGGCTTCATGAAAAGGGATTTGCGTAAATACGCTAAACTATATGCAGCACCGAAATCGATTTCCTGGAAAAAGGGAACTCCCTTACAGAGAAACTTTTCACCAGAAAATATACCGGTCTGAAGAGATCGCCTCTGCAGCCACTAACGGCATTGCCTCTTAACAAAGGGCGCACCTCTTCATTTTGAAAAAATTAAAACACCACCACGACTCGTCTTCAAAACAACCTTCATCCAAATATGGCACCTAAAAGCGAGCTTAAATAAGCACTGAGTTCTAACCGCATGGTGACCAGCAACTACATCGTCTGTCTCCCGATTATCCAACTGTCAATGAAATGGCACCAAATCTGAAAGATTTGCTATCTTTATAAAGGGTCCCCAGACCCGGAGTCGGGAGAAACAGAGGAAAGGTACAACGATATTTTGTTAGATGCGCTCTTAGCTGCATTACTAACTCTCATGACAAATCCCGCCACTGTGAAAAGGCCACTACTGATGACGTTCTGCCGTATAGAGCCAAGAACAGAAACCGGTCTAGTTGGTTTATAAAAAACCGTTAAAATGTCAATTTGAGAACGACTCATATTCCTCCAAAAGAGTGGAATTTAAAGCTTTTGCTTAAATCATGCATATATTGACATGATGGGTGCTATTCCCGAAAAATAAAGCATTTCACCGACTTGGTAACGTCAGATAGTGAACCGCCTACCCCCACTTCACTTTATTATGCTTCTCTTTTCCTCGGAAAATGAGACGTAGGTTAGATGCACTGAGAATTCCGAATGGAATCTCTGACGTATACCGAAAGGAAATACTCGTACATCCTTTCGTCCCACAAAAGCGGGACTTTAAACACTTGAAAATAGTCGGTAAGATTTGCAAACTAGAACGAATGTATATGTGACATCTGCACAACCAGTTGGCCTAAAGCCATTGTCCAACCAGCTATCAGAATTCAGGGATTTTTCTTTCACGTCCGGAGAGGCGTATATAAGCTGTGAATAAACCGTGATCTGGCATAGAACCAGAAAAGATCTCATCCCGGATACAACAGCTCTATCAACGAACTCCACAGACTCTGAAGAAGAGAAAATAACTTGTGGAATAAATCCCCGACAAAATGAGATATTTCTTCTAAAAGAAGATAAAACAGCTCTAAAAGTCTTGGACAATCTCGGGCAAATAAAAGCCTCTACGATCGATAATAGGGAATGACAGACCATGGCAAAAAGCCTCAAAAACTTTTTCTCTGTCATCCCAACCTTTGAAAAATAAAAAGATCAAAAAACATTATATGATCGTTTAAAGCTACAAAAAGCAGCAGTGACTTCACATACATTTTAAGGGAATATCCGGCTACACGTAGCCTTTCAAAGCCCTAGCTCTTCGGAACGAAGCAAAAGCACCCCATAAATACGTTTTAACCTTTCCGACAAACCTCTGTCACAAGTTGCATTGGGAAAAAGGTTGAAAAGTTCATAAAAACGCCACAGAAGCCCTAACGTAGCAATCTACTCATCTGTCAATGAAAGACCTGATACGCGAATTGAGACTGCTACACTTGTCAAAACAAAGACTAAAAAGCAAGGGCTTTTCTCTATGTTCCTTTTAGGAGCGGCACCTGAACTTTGGAGTAAAGTGGTTAATAATGAATAAAATTCATTTTTCTCTGTAATAAACAAAGCCGGGATCTCTGAAATTGAGGTAACCTACCCAGATTATAAAATCTACTAAAAGGCGAAAGTTTCGATCAAGCGGCCTCCGTGACACTAAAGTCAATACCGTGAGCTCACTGAAACTTTTCATTATACCTCGATCAATACTCCGAGTCTGCATACCCACATGCCATATTCAAAGGCTTCATGAAAAGGGATTTGCGTAAATACGCTAAACTATATGCAGCACCGAAATCGATTTCCTGGAAAAAGGGAACTCCCTTACAGAGAAACTTTTCACCAGAAAATATACCGGTCTGAAGAGATCGCCTCTGCAGCCACTAACGGCATTGCCTCTTAACAAAGGGCGCACCTCTTCATTTTGAAAAAATTAAAACACCACCACGACTCGTCTTCAAAACAACCTTCATCCAAATATGGCACCTAAAAGCGAGCTTAAATAAGCACTGAGTTCTAACCGCATGGTGACCAGCAACTACATCGTCTGTCTCCCGATTATCCAACTGTCAATGAAATGGCACCAAATCTGAAAGATTTGCTATCTTTATAAAGGGTCCCCCAGACCCGGAGTCGGGAGAAACAGAGGAAAGGTACAACGATATTTTGTTAGATGCGCTCTTAGCTGCATTACTAACTCTCATGACAAATCCCGCCACTGTGAAAAGGCCACTACTGATGACGTTCTGCCGTATAGAGCCAAGAACAGAAACCGGTCTAGTTGGTTTATAAAAAACCGTTAAAATGTCAATTTGAGAACGACTCATATTCCTCCAAAAGAGTGGAATTTAAAGCTTTTGCTTAAATCATGCATATATTGACATGATGGGTGCTATTCCCGAAAAATAAAGCATTTCACCGACTTGGTAACGTCAGATAGTGAACCGCCTACCCCCACTTCACTTTATTATGCTTCTCTTTTCCTCGGAAAATGAGACGTAGGTTAGATGCACTGAGAATTCCGAATGGAATCTCTGACGTATACCGAAAGGAAATACTGTACATCCTTTCGTCCCACAAAAGCGGGACTTTAAACACTTGAAAATAGTCGGTAAGATTTGCAAACTAGAACGAATGTATATGTGACATCTGCACAACCAGTTGGCCTAAAGCCATTGTCCAACCAGCTATCAGAATTCAGGGATTTTTCTTTCACGTCCGGAGAGGCGTATATAAGCTGTGAATAAACCGTGATCTGGCATAGAACCAGAAAAGATCTCATCCCGGATACAACAGCTCTATCAACGAACTCCACAGACTCTGAAGAAGAGAAAATAACTTGTGGAATAAATCCCCCGACAAAATGAGATATTTCTTCTAAAAGAAGATAAAACAGCTCTAAAAGTCTTGGACAATCTCGGGCAAATAAAAGCCTCTACGATCGATAATAGGGAATGACAGACCATGGCAAAAAGCCTCAAAAACTTTTTCTCTGTCATCCCAACCTTTGAAAAATAAAAAGATCAAAAAACATTATATGATCGTTTAAAGCTACAAAAAGCAGCAGTGACTTCACATACATTTTAAGGGAATATCCGGCTACACGTAGCCTTTCAAAGCCCTAGCTCTTCGGAACGAAGCAAAAGCACCCCATAAATACGTTTTAACCTTTCCGACAAACCTCTGTCACAAGTTGCATTGGGAAAAAGGTTGAAAAGTTCATAAAAACGCCACAGAAGCCCTAACGTAGCAATCTACTCATCTGTCAATGAAAGACCTGATACGCGAATTGAGACTGCTACACTTGTCAAAACAAAGACTAAAAAGCAAGGGCTTTTCTCTATGTTCCTTTTAGGAGCGGCACCTGAACTTTGGAGTAAAGTGGTTAATAATGAATAAAATTCATTTTTCTCTGTAATAAACAAAGCCGGGATCTCTGAAATTGAGGTAACCTACCCAGATTATAAAATCTACTAAAAGGCGAAAGTTTCGATCAAGCGGCCTCCGTGACACTAAAGTCAATACCGTGAGCTCACTGAAACTTTTCATTATACCTCGATCAATACTCCGAGTCTGCATACCCACATGCCATATTCAAAGGCTTCATGAAAAGGGATTTGCGTAAATACGCTAAACTATATGCAGCACCGAAATCGATTTCCTGGAAAAAGGGAACTCCCTTACAGAGAAACTTTTCACCAGAAAATATACCGGTCTGAAGAGATCGCCTCTGCAGCCACTAACGGCATTGCCTCTTAACAAAGGGCGCACCTCTTCATTTTGAAAAAATTAAAACACCACCACGACTCGTCTTCAAAACAACCTTCATCCAAATATGGCACCTAAAAGCGAGCTTAAATAAGCACTGAGTTCTAACCGCATGGTGACCAGCAACTACATCGTCTGTCTCCCGATTATCCAACTGTCAATGAAATGGCACCAAATCTGAAAGATTTGCTATCTTTATAAAGGGTCCCCCAGACCCGGAGTCGGGAGAAACAGAGGAAAGGTACAACGATATTTTGTTAGATGCGCTCTTAGCTGCATTACTAACTCTCATGACAAATCCCGCCACTGTGAAAAGGCCACTACTGATGACGTTCTGCCGTATAGAGCCAAGAACAGAAACCGGTCTAGTTGGTTTATAAAAAACCGTTAAAATGTCAATTTGAGAACGACTCATATTCCTCCAAAAGAGTGGAATTTAAAGCTTTTGCTTAAATCATGCATATATTGACATGATGGGTGCTATTCCCGAAAAATAAAGCATTTCACCGACTTGGTAACGTCAGATAGTGAACCGCCTACCCCCACTTCACTTTATTATGCTTCTCTTTTCCTCGGAAAATGAGACGTAGGTTAGATGCACTGAGAATTCCGAATGGAATCTCTGACGTATACCGAAAGGAAATACTCGTACATCCTTTCGTCCCACAAAAGCGGGACTTTAAACACTTGAAAATAGTCGGTAAGATTTGCAAACTAGAACGAATGTATATGTGACATCTGCACAACCAGTTGGCCTAAAGCCATTGTCCAACCAGCTATCAGAATTCAGGGATTTTTCTTTCACGTCCGGAGAGGCGTATATAAGCTGTGAATAAACCGTGATCTGGCATAGAACCAGAAAAGATCTCATCCCGGATACAACAGCTCTATCAACGAACTCCACAGACTCTGAAGAAGAGAAAATAACTTGTGGAATAAATCCCCCGACAAAATGAGATATTTCTTCTAAAAGAAGATAAAACAGCTCTAAAAGTCTTGGACAATCTCGGGCAAATAAAAGCCTCTACGATCGATAATAGGGAATGACAGACCATGGCAACAAAGCCTCAAAAACTTTTTCTCTGTCATCCCAACCTTTGAAAAAATAAAAGATCAAAAAACATTATATGATCGTTTAAAGCTACAAAAAGCAGCAGTGACTTCACATACATTTTAAGGGAATATCCGGCTACACGTAGCCTTTCAAAGCCCTAGCTCTTCGGAACGAAGCAAAAGCACCCCATAAATACGTTTTAACCTTTCCGACAAACCTCTGTCACAAGTTGCATTGGGAAAAAGGTTGAAAAGTTCATAAAAACGCCACAGAAGCCCTAACGTAGCAATCTACTCATCTGTCAATGAAAGACCTGATACGCGAATTGAGACTGCTACACTTGTCAAAACAAAGACTAAAAAGCAAGGGCTTTTCTCTATGTTCCTTTTAGGAGCGGCACCTGAACTTTGGAGTAAAGTGGTTAATAATGAATAAAATTCATTTTTCTCTGTAATAAACAAAGCCGGGATCTCTGAAATTGAGGTAACCTACCCAGATTATAAAATCTACTAAAAGGCGAAAGTTTCGATCAAGCGGCCTCCGTGACACTAAAGTCAATACCGTGAGCTCACTGAAACTTTTCATTATACCTCGATCAATACTCCGAGTCTGCATACCCACATGCCATATTCAAAGGCTTCATGAAAAGGGATTTGCGTAAATACGCTAAACTATATGCAGCACCGAAATCGATTTCCTGGAAAAAGGGAACTCCCTTACAGAGAAACTTTTCACCAGAAAATATACCGGTCTGAAGAGATCGCCTCTGCAGCCACTAACGGCATTGCCTCTTAACAAAGGGCGCACCTCTTCTTTTTGAAAAAATTAAAACACCACCACGACTCGTCTTCAAAACAACCTTCATCCAAATATGGCACCTAAAAGCGAGCTTAAATAAGCACTGAGTTCTAACCGCATGGTGACCAGCAACTACATCGTCTGTCTCCCGATTATCCAACTGTCAATGAAATGGCACCAAATCTGAAAGATTTGCTATCTTTATAAAGGGTCCCCCAGACCCGGAGTCGGGAGAAACAGAGGAAAGGTACAACGATATTTTGTTAGATGCGCTCTTAGCTGCATTACTAACTCTCATGACAAATCCCGCCACTGTGAAAAGGCCACTACTGATGACGTTCTGCCGTATAGAGCCAAGAACAGAAACCGGTCTAGTTGGTTTATAAAAAACCGTTAAAATGTCAATTTGAGAACGACTCATATTCCTCCAAAAGAGTGGAATTTAAAGCTTTTGCTTAAATCATGCATATATTGACATGATGGGTGCTATTCCCGAAAAATAAAGCATTTCACCGACTTGGTAACGTCAGATAGTGAACCGCCTACCCCCCACTTCACCCCCCACTTCACTTCACGACAACTTGTCGCGCAAATCTTCGCGCTTCCCCGGTGTCGAGGTTACGTACTTAAGAAGTAGCGGACCACTAACTCCAATACTCGTGCCTTGGAAAATGTTTATGGGATGTTGTTTCTGACAGTGGCGTAGCCAGGATGGAACTTTTAGGGGGGCCTAAGTAACAAGTGGGGGAGGGGAGGAGCTGGAACCTCCTAGGGCCAGGCGCGGCAAGACTATCTAAGTGGAGCGCCACCTTCAGTTGGCCCGGAGCGTCCAAGAAAATCTTGGGTTTTATAAACCCTCCAGATGGTCGAAGTCGGCACTTTCCACGTGTTTTAATCTGGATGTACCCAGCCTTGAAATAGGAATCTCATGTCTGCCACATCTCAGATAATGAGAATAAAAATCAATCTATGAAACATGGTAATACATACACTTTTTAGGGACCCCAAAACTGGGCATTTCTGATCCGTGGCCGGGGGGGGGGGGTGAGACTAAAGGGAACCGGTATCCCCCTTTCCCTTGGAAAAAATTGTAAACTTCAGGACGTAGATCGCAAATGCGGTAATATTTGAATGAATTTCAGTTAATAGGAAAACCAAAAGTAGGTGTGTCCCCCTCTGAGAAACTTGTTTCCGTTAGATTTCCTAGATGCAAAATGGTGCTATGTTTGGCAAAATTTTGAACTGATTATAGGCCAACGTTTTAGGATTTTCCTTTTTGGGGAGCATGAAAAATTTCAAAAAGCTCATTTTTAGTCTTTGTAGAGATTTTACAAGTGACATACAAACTGCCAAAGAAACAATGTTTTCAGGTTTTCAGTGGTGTTCAGAAGCAATATGGTGCAGTATTTGTTCAGCCGTCGATACATTACGTAGTCAAAATTAAAACACTACGAGTAAATCTCTCAAAATATTTAATCCGCAAAGCAGAACGGATCATATGGGAAACATGAAATCCGGACCTTGTGGACATTTTACAAATCCGCCCGGATGCCAGTGTCAACTAGTAAAATGAGGACTTGTCGAAAAAATAGTCCTACAGTGGCACTTGTCATGGGCAGGAGTGAGGCACGACATGGGCCTACTTGTTAAGGATGGAAGGGGAGAATTATCAGAAGGCAGTACCTTACCCTTACGGCATATTTTGTGTATGATAAAGTACCTGTATAGGAATGGTCGTATAAGAGTGGTCTCCAGGGTATGATTGCCTTGTTTTCAGTAAATCAACCAGCCATCCGAAAGGCAGAAAGGTTCATTATATACGGTATCTAATTTAGTGAAAGTAGGCATTTTGAAGGTATTACTTGATATCATACGTGCGCACAAAATGTGTTTCACACATATCCATGCATGTTTTCTTAATTGCTGCACATTTTATTTATTTACTGCTTTTGAAGGTAATACTGCAATGTTTATTTCCGTTCAAACATTCTATTATTTCTCAATTACTTTATCAAGACGCAAAAAATCGGGGGGGGGGGGGCTGAAGAAAATCTTAGGGGGAGGGCTAGGCCCCCAGGTCCCCCCCTGGCTACGCCACTGGTTTCTGACTGTCCTTACAGAATATGATCATTTTTGCATTTGGATTTTATAGACAATTAGTTAAAATACAGACTGTGCAAAATTCAAGGCAATCTGACCAATTTTAGTTCCCTTTTTATGGTATTACTCCGCTCTGTGAAATACCGTTTTTGAGTAGCGATTATGGCGGGAAACACGTCCCTATCATTCAAGGCTCTCTAGCTCAAAATTTCAATGGTCATGGTATGAAAATCAAAAAATGAGATGAAAGCCGAGATTGTGAGCTGCGATCATAGGGGTGGTATGTCCTGGTTGATAACTTCTACCGGGACCTATAGGGGGCACGGAAGTAGCCAAATTTAGTATGTAAGTCAATGGGACTTAAAATTAGTGGCCCGCTACCTTTAAGTCTAGATGGCAAGCGCTCTCATTCAGTTAAATCTGAGAAACGGAAAATCTACTAACGTCTTGACCAAGACTATCCATCACATAGTTTAGGCTACCAGGGTGGAACGTAATGCCACTGCCATATAAATCGTGCCTCATGTGGATGTAAAATTTACATTGCCACAAAACGTGGATAACATGTTCAGTTAGTTAGTTAGATGGAGTTTTACGGCCCAGTTTCCAACCTATTGGTTCAAGTCCGGCCCATGACGCGACGATTGTGGATGCCAATGCAACAGTATTATATAGTTGCGAGTTTAAAATGCGATGCATTTGAGAATCTATGCTAAGGCGCCACGGTGCCACCCTAAGCAAGGGCTACATACACACGGTACAATTACGATGTTTCTTGGTAAATCATTCTCAAAAGCAGCCTCAGTAAATTAAAACCAGGCTGGTGTAGGAAGGGGGGGGGGGTATTGAGCCGTGCCCTCACGGAAACCATTTTTAAACCTAAAATGTGTAAAACGCCTTACTTAAGTCACTAACACAAACTTTATTTCGAAAGTAAGGGTATGTGGCACAAGATTTCATGTATGTAAGGACACCCCGTTCTCAACCTAAATTTTAAAGGCAGAGCTTTAGAAGTTTACCCACCAATGCCCCCTCAGTAATGCCATTTTCAACTCCTAAATAAATAAGCAAATTTGTCAAACTCCAAGTGTTTTTTTCAAAAGGTAGCATCTAAGCATGGCACCAGATTGCATGTTATTTTCAAAAGAGATGGTCCCATATCCCTTAAACTCGTTCCCCGGCCGGCAGAAACGTCCAAAACGGGGCAGGAGCGGAGGTCAGGTGCAGTGAGTAATAAGTTTGTCATTTATCATGCAAGGGATACTAGGAGTGACTCATTTGCAGTTTGCGAAAGGCTTATTCTGAAATGTTAACCACTTTCCTGGAACCGTTCCCAAGCCACAGATAGCGAGCGCTTGGCTCTTCTGGTTAGAATCTACACTCCAAGTGAAATTCCCAGAATGCCCGAGGAACGGGAACACTAACAAAAGTAATCAGGATTATGAATTACAGCTGGAATGCAGTAAAGTCAGTAGTTGCAGTGTTTTCATTTAAAGAATTTTCTTGAGGCAAGGAGAGCTCAATTTATTCACTCATTCCTACACCCGCGGTGACGAGTAAATGTAGCTTCGAACGTAAGCCTATATTTATCATTGTACTAAAATGTTTGAAAATGGCATTACTTTTGTAAAAGATTTATATGATGAGGAAAACAATCTCCTTTCTATTAGTAATCTAAACCAAGCATTCTCATTAAATACTATTCCTTTTACACGTATTTGAGGTATTATCAATGCAATTTCTCTGTCCTGGAAAAGAAAGAGACCTTTATCCATTGGACAACGACTCTCACACACCATTCAAAACCTTTTGTAAATCTGCCTTTGTTTTTCAATATGTGTATAAGTCTTTAATAAATGGCATCTGTTCCCCTCCTACAGTTTTGATTAAGTGTGAGAGAGAATTTAATTTCACCGCCGACCAATGGAGACAGATTTTTAAAATTCCTTTTACCACTTTATGTGAAACAAATATTCAGTACTTCCAATTTCGTTTTCTGCATCGGTTACTTGGCTCAAATCATTTATTGTTTTAATGAAAAAGAGTGTTAGTAATTTAATTATGTACTTTCTGTAAATTAGAAGACGAAACGATTTCTCATCTTTTCTGGGAATGTAGAATTACTTCAAGTTTTCTGTTAGACAAAGCAAATTATTCTTGGTAAGCAGTTTACCTTTTCAAAGCAAGATATATTCTTTGGGGTCAAGTTACATCTAGAACATCGTTATAGTTTTGTAATTTTTCACTTAAAATATTATGTTATGATGACTGATCGTGTGCCTAACGTTGATGAATTTCTGCATAAATTTAAATTTCTTTTACAAGTTGAGAAGTTCCTCTCGGAAAAGAAAACAAAACGTCACGTATCTTTTGAGCGCTTACAAAGAACATTTAGTTTTTGTAATTGGTACTGTTATGATATGACCTT
This sequence comes from Holothuria scabra, assembly GCA_037179385.1. NCBI lineage: Eukaryota > Metazoa > Echinodermata > Holothuroidea > Aspidochirotida > Holothuriidae > Holothuria > Holothuria scabra. Next base: position 41,833,871 of record CM074185.1, read on the forward strand.
TGTATTGTATTTATATTTTATCTTGAAAGGTCAAAATGTCGAAGGAAAATTTCCTACGATGATTTATGTGTTTTCTTTCGTTATTGCTTTCAATTATTTGAATAATACTATTATTTTGAAATTTTTAATTTCTATGTATATATTATCTTAAATGGTTGATGCTCAGGAAATTTGTTTCTCTTTGATTGTATTGCTTTAGTTTTTGAAATTGAATAAAGGATGGAAGAAAAAAGTCTTCACAGATCATACAGATGTAATTCCTAACAACAACTTTGTTGTTAACGGTTGCCATTTCTGGTCTCATTGTAACTTCAAAGAGCCTGAAAGTAATTAATGGAACCAATATTTTTTTTAATAACACCAATATTAAGGTTAACAGTCAACTATGTTTGTATATAAAGATTGAGTGGTATGATCAAGGAATAATATGTCATGTTAATGATCTAATGGAGGAGAACGACACCTTTCATCCCTTCACGGCTTTCATTTCAGTTCACTCTGCATTTTGGGACTTATTTCGGCAATTCTAGCTTAGTGGAAAATGGTATCGTAAGAAGTTTTCTCAAGAGAAGACTAGTTTTCTTTGGTTACAGACTACTGAAGATCAATCTTTATAACCTTTTAATCTACCACTTGAAACATTTTATTTTTCAGGCAACTTTAAGTATTGAAACTTTAGTAAGTTAGATGGAGTTTTGCGGCCCATTTTCCAACCTATTGGTTCAAGTAGGCAGGGCTTTTTCTAGTTGTGGCTCACTGGCTTGTTTTCCCTACTTCATTGCTTATGCGGAGCATCACGCACAATGGCAGTAGGTTCCATTTTACTGGAGTCGTTGGTATGACTCGACCTAGGATTAGAACCCAGATCAAGTCAAGAAGGGTTTATGTGACTAATCTCATAATTGGTGTGTTGACCATATTAATTAAGAGTTCCCTGTCGTTTTTGTGCAGGTCAAAGGTCATTTGGGGTCACCAGAGGTCAGAAGTTCAAAACATTGTAAACACGATATCTCAAGAAGGGTATAGCAGTGAGAGATCTCATACTTAACTTGTATTTTGAGGGCGATGCGCACTGTTTAACAAAAAAATTTCCTTACTGGCTAACGATAGTCCTCATCCTAACCTAATCCCTAACCCGAACAAAGAATACATTCGATACAATACAATGGCAACAGCCAATCAAGAAACACCTTGTTAAACAGTGCGTGTCAACCCGTTTTTGCCCACATTTAGTAGAAGAAGCCTATTGTTTTTGGAAGAGGTCAAAGGTCATTTGGGGTCACTAGAGGTCAGAAAATTAAAACCTAGTACACACGATATCTCAAAACGGTAGCAATGAGGGATTTCATATTAAGATAGCCCATATTTAGTAAACAAACCTGTCATGTGAGGTCAACAGAGGTCAGGAGGTTAAAACCTTTCAAAAATGACGGATATCTTAAGAAGGGTAATGGTGATTATCTCATTCTTAGCATGTTCATTGTCCGTATTTTGTAGATGAACCCCGTCATTTTTGGTGGAATTATCAGAGGTCAGAACTCCGAACATAGCAAATATGATATATCAAAGAGGGTAATTGTTTCTCATTCATTTTGTAGCATGTATAATACCCATATTCCCATACTGAAAAGGTGAACCCTAATGTTTTTCTTGATTTACTTGAATTAATGTCAACTTAAAAAACATTGACGTACTATTTGGTGGCAAGAAATCAATAAACCTTTTGGCTTTCTGGTTTGTTTTTCAGGAAATGTTTTGTTAAAAAAAAAATCGATAATCAACCATTTCGGGCATTGTGTTGCCAAGATTGAAAAAAAAAAGCTTAGGAATGATTGTTTCTTGTGAGCAACGCTTCCCGAATGTGTCGCGTTTCATTTTATTTTTCATGAAAATGTTAAAGACTAGGATACTTTTTTTTCTTGAGCCAAATATTTGAAAAAATTCGGATATTCAACCATTTTGCAAGACTATGAAGCACAGTTTACTACGAAAAAAGCGTGTTTGAGCTGCCCCAACGTGTTGCAAAGGTTTGCACTTTTGGTGAAAATTTTATTGTGACTATGTTTTTCCTGGCACGCTTAGGAATGTACTGTGTTAGAAACCATGTTAATTTTTGAAACTTAAATGCCTGCACAAATTTTCCCCAGATTTGTGTCAAAATGTTAAATATTGTGGAAATTTGGGGATAGGGGGAATCTTCCCTATCCCCTCCGGCCTCATACACATGTATAAAGCAGCAAAAACATTTTCAGGGAGAAACAAGTAGGCCTACAGTGTTCATTGCTTTCATCCATAAAATTGTTAGTCTACAATACCGAGTGCTGTACACTATTCAACAGTTGCTACCGGGTGTTTCATGATCTACGGCATTCATCAGGCAACTGGAAGGGATTATCCGCTCTTTTTGGCTCCGCTTGCAGGTTTTATGCCATGCCTTGCTTATAATTTCTGATCTTTTATTCTACATGTTTGGCCCATTTAGATCTAAGATTTCCAATTTTTCATCCAAGCACAAACTGCATTGTCCTGAGGCCCTCTTATGTATGTTTGACCCCTTAAAAATTGCTCAGTTGTTTACCTATATCATTTTTTTTATTGTTTTATCTTTGGTTTCTTCTATTTTAATATGGCTATTGCAAAACTTTGAGCTTTGAGCAGCTATGCTAAACTTGTAATATGAAAAAATCTATTATTATTATCATCAGAGCGTGTAGGTAGGAATGTCTCTGATGTCTGTAAGGAAAGGGAGTCACACCCTGGTAATGTCCCTCCTTTTTCCCACTCTGGTAATGTCACTTTTCCTTTTGACCTCAAGCTGAGATATAAGGATTAGTAAACACTATAAACATGGAATGCATCAAACACAAAGCCAAAAGGCACTTTAAGGTATAAAGAAAAGAAAAACAGGCATGTATGAATAAACATTCTATATTCTTCTGCTTTATTCTGTGTAAATAGTAAAGCACAAGCAACCACATACTGCCATAGCTACTTCATCAAACTGACTTTGAAAGTACTTTGGTGTATTCAACTAATCAATTTACAAGATTCTGGCTATGCATATTTCTTTCTTTAATGACGGAATGATTTCAATATAGATATCAAATCACAGCTCTCCTTATATCAAATTTAGTATTTCTCTAAAAAAAGTGAAATATTGAACAGAAAAATCAGCACCAATCATTGGAGATATGAATCAGAGTATTAAATACATAAGGCATGACCTTTGAAGAATTGTCTGAAATAAGATTAAGTTTTCATTGCAAAATTATTGACAGAAATGACCTTTGAAACTTTAAGCTGGCCTTGGTATTTAATACTTAAGATAAAAAATAAATTGAAGGGATGATAATCTACCCCCTTTCCCCAATTCTTAGAGAGTTTGTTTCAGGTTTCAATAATTTTTATTCATTACTTTGTGAAATCCTGCATAAATCAGACTTCTTAACTCAAATTTATTTGTAATCCTGTCTGCTACCAGTGACAGCAAAAGAGGGAGGCATGGGGACAGAGCCTGCCTTCCAGCAATACCCTCCAGTCCTGAACCAAATATACGTATCTCGAACCTTGCTATTTTCTACCCAGAGACATGCCATTCTACCTCAATGCTTGTCAAAATATCATTTTGTAAATCATTGAAAATGACATGATAATTTGGAACCCATTCTCTTTCTTCTCTGTTATTATTCGAAGGTACCAATCAGGTGTCAGTTGTTCTGTCTACTCATTTTTGATAAAGAATCTCTGAAAAATATATAAATAAATGTATACTCAGCCAAAGCCATAATTTTGCAATGAAAACAAATTTTTGTAAAAACCAATAAGTTGACCCTTTTTCACTTTTCATATAATTTTTGATTGAAAGTTTTCATAATTTCATTTTTCATATTTACAACATTTCAAAAATTAAAAATAAATCAAGCTATAGTGTGAAGAAGGCATTTTTGAAAGTTTTCCACAAGATGTATTTAAAAGGATGAAAGAAAGAGGAATGTTGTAGCAATATTCACACATTTTAATTCTTAGAAAGGAATGACCATCCTTAGTTATCTCATTTTAACAGCTATGTAAAAAACTTCCAACTGGCATTGGGGGATGGGTAGGGATTAGGGTGGGGTAGAGACCATGATACACAGTTGGAGGGGATGGCTCTGATTAAAGCAAATTTTAGGATTGCCGAAGAAACTCTTGTTATATGCCAGAAAATACATATATTCCTGCATATATCACCAGTCTTTCTCAAATTCCACTCGATTCTACTGCCTTGGAAGGCAGATATTCTTCAATTAAAACCACAAGTTCTCTACAATTTAAGCCCCAAGTTGGATTTTTTTTAAAGTAAAATTACTACAATTATGACGAGTAAGTCACCTTGTAAATTCCACATTAGCTTTCTGTCTTTCCAGTACTTCATCCCCCTGTCACCGGATCCCCCCCCCCCCCCGCCCCACCCCAACAGGCACTTTCAAGACTACCAAGGCTACTTACAAACTCCATTCTCACCATTTAGAACTTTTTAAGGCAGTGGCTTTACTCTGAAGTATGAAATATCAGATCTAGCATGTTCTAATTTTCATAGACTTTTTGCTGCACACAACAGATCATTCATAGGATGGTAAAACGGTAGAAAAATACTCATACAACTATTTCTACATGTTCTCAAGACTATCCGAAAAAAGTGAAGATGTTTTTTATTCTCAGTTGTAAGAGAAAAGTACAATTCAAAATATAAATTTAAGGCCTCAATTTTGTTGTACTAAAAATGATAAAAACTGGTCAACCCCTGAAAAATTAAATTCTACTTGTGTTACAAATATTATTCAATATAATTTACATGCTACAAAATACTAAAAATAATATAGTTTTTCTTTCAGGCATGATGTACTAAAGGCGGTACAATACTTCTTTGTAGCAATGGAACTTACTTCAAATTTAGCACATTGATAACCAAAATTGAATTTAATTGAATTAAATTGACAGTTGACAAATTTTGACCATTGTCTGACTCATAAACTGAGTTAGTTCTGTTATGACTCATCCAGAGGTAAAATGACCTCACCTTCCATTCTACAAGTGTATAGCACAAACTTAGGGGTAATGCTTTAGGACACTCAGACTCATCATTTTAATATTTCATTCTTTCTACTGCCACAGCACCAAATCTGAGAGCTCTCTACTGAAGCCTCGCATATATCTATTGTGAGTCAAATTTCTCTCATCAGGTAAGAAGGAGTTTTCACAGCCCAGTTTCTTGCATCAGATTGTGTTACATAACCTGATAGACAGCAGCTGTTATTTAATTCAGATTCAGTTGTAGTACTTGAGTGTGTACTTGTACTCATACTCGTACTAGGGTACTAGGGTACATTTTTCTGTTTACGTACTTTTTTTTGGTTTTTGTCTCACAGCCGCACTTGGAGGATGTAATTCAGACTTGTAGTACTTGAGTATGTACTCGTACTCATACTAGGGTACATTTTTTCTGTAGCGTTCTCGTACTTGTACTCATGGGTTTGGTCTCATAGTCTCCTACTGGTACTTGGAGGGTTTGAAAATCATGCACTTAGAGCTATATACATTAAGGCCCACAAATCCATCATGGATAAGTATTCTGACTTTTATAAAAGAAGTGAATATTTTTGGATAATAATCATCTCCATCTTTTCAACATTAATTTTTACTTAATCTACTTTACAGGGGAAATGCAGTCACCCAACTTAAATTAGTGTATTAGACTGTCCTGTTTCATGATTAGCTCTCAAGCATGCTGTGTTATGCCTGATACAGAATCGTCTAGCTTAATCCGCCAAGCGACTGTCTTTTGATGTGAACAATACTGAGGCAAATACCGCAGTACTAGATAACAGTCCTCTGATCTTGCCCGCCTAGTCCCACCATCTTGTCTCCATTTACAAACTTGTTAAGCGTGAATAAACTTTCTGCATTGTCTAGTGTTCTACAGAGAAAGTTCCATGGACACTAGCAATAACTTTAGCCGACATGCTCTTATCAGGGACTGTTCTCACCAAGACAAAGGGCTGTTCTTTGGCAAACTGAAGCAGCTATGCTGCTTACTCATTGCCAAGTGAACTGTGGGGTAATTAAATAGGATCATCTTACTGATACCATATGCCTGATGAGATAATTTTGCAAAAACAAGTGGAAAGTACAAACTCAGTGACCTTCAGAAAGAATGCATCATGGAAACGTGACGTTATGTTTTTTCTCCTCAAATATGTAAAATTTACTATGAGTATCTGCATGGTTTACCTTGACATACAATACTGAAGTCCTAAAATATTATGAAACATATTTTGAAAATGAATAAGAAGAAAATTATTACATTTATCTTTTTCTTCAAAACAAGATTAAGATGACCACTCTTGTCCTTAAAATGTACCCTCTTGCATTGTAGTGTAAACCTCATAACAACAGACTCTTCTCTTTAAGTTGTATAACAGATTGAAGGAAAAGGTTAAATTTCAGACGATAAATTTGAAGTAGAAAAAGCCTCCCTGCATTTAAATTACCATCAACTATTAAGACCTGATTTTGGTTTTGAATTTTAAAATATATTTAGTGAATACACTTAAGCCTCTGATACAGTATTTTTAAATCTTTTGGTCCTCTCTAAAACCAACCTCTCTAGTTATTTTGATAGCCTCATTATGCTGAAGAACATTACAATCCTTTTGTAGTAACATCCAAATTAGATGATCAATTTCTGAATTTTTAACTGAAAGATCTCTTTACCAAATAAATCTCTCATTTTGCAGCAATTAATGTATTGTATATATGTTCTTCACTTAAAAATGTTCTAGCTTCAATTTATGGAATTTTATGTACTTTTCCATCATTGTTATTATCCATAGTAGATGACTATTCAGGATATCTTAGTTCAATTCTAGTTCCATGGTCAAAAATATAATTTTTAGAACAAATTTATGGATATTTTACAATCTCACATGGTCATGACTATCTGTTGATCTACTCTCAACCTCAAATAAAACTTAAAAAAAAAGAGTATCTCTTTTGATGCATTCAAACATTGGTAACTGAAAATTCATGCATTTATTTCAGCCAGTCTATATTATCCAAAACATCTCAAAAAATCATTTCAAAGGAACCTGTAAAATAGGGACACCAAGGTGCAGAAGATAGTAAATGAATAATTATTTCTCCTTAACCTGACAACAAACAACCTCTTTCATTTGATCGTTTATTTAAAAAAAAAAAAGAACACTAGTCTGTTTTCTATCATTCAGCTAATTTATGTTTAATATATTTTAAGAACGGGGTTAATTTTTGGCGATTTTCAACTTGATGTACACCTTCAGATGAAATGACAACATTTAATGTACTACATATCAGCATGTATGTGACATTGAAAAATTATATTTTTTACTCCATATGACAATGGGTCCCCATAACATGCCAAGAGAAAAAAAAAACTTCTTCCACAGCATACATTAAGAGTACTACATTAAAGTTAACAAAGGTTTTTGTCACTTTGAAAGTTTTTCTTTGACCACTACCACTCTTCCTCACTCGAATATTTATTCTTCTTGCCACAAATTTTTTGGAGTGTATTGTTCATGAAGTATGGTCTTTCAGCAGAGCCATCATTTCTCTCAAGATCCTCCACTGTTGAAATGAAAAATGCAAAAATTTAAAGGTAAACAATAATAATTTCAGGAGGTTGAGTAGGATGTAAAGATCTAAAGTGAAATGGGATTTGGCTGGTTTAGACCAGCAATAAGAGTTTAGCAAAGAACATTAACCTTTTGGTCCCCTTTCTTGAGTTCTTCTGTTCTACTTACGTTGAATGAAAGTTTCTGAATAGTTGTTGGGTAAAAAAATTCCACACAGATGAAAGAATAGACATCCTTCACTTTACTCTAACCAATCACAACCTTAGACAGTGATCACAAACCATTTTTTGTAATAGCTTTAAAGGCCTGATCCTCTCACCTCAAAGAGTCCCAATTCCCCTAACCTACTTACTTAAGCCCCTCCCTCAACTGCCTAAAAATCATTCTTGCCCAGACATAACCTCAGCTGATTGCTTCAGGGTGAGTGAACAAGACCTCAATGTGCAATCAAAACACTCTCAGTACAGCACATGCTGTGCAATATGAGCTTCAACACTGCATTTTTTTTTTTTTTTGCTAACTGCATTTTTTTTTGCTAGCTGTCAATCAAAGAGCTGTGTTCATTGAGAATTTCTCTGACTATTACAAAAATTTTAGTTTGGGGTGAAAGGATTAGACCTTTAAGTTAATGAACAAATATGGTGTAGAATTAAAGTTGAGAAAAAATGATAAAAACCATCTCTGAGAGGGTGACCTTGAAGGGGAAAGTGTGCTGGGAGAGGAGCTATAGCTGCGACATTATTCAAATGTCCACTTATGGGTGACTAGAGTCCACCAGGATGTTTTGGGTTTAGTAAATGGTATTTGCTACACAACAGTTTGCCACTTTTACAATTCAGAAAATTTTACAGGTGGCAGATAGTGCTTCCACCTGGAATGGAGACAAAATCACTGTTTAAATCAAATTTTACAACTTCTATTATGGAGGTACTTACAAAAGCACAGAAAGAGGGTGTCCACCGCCATGTCAAACACACCAAAGAAAAGTTTGGCTACCACAAATGTACCAATTCCGATGAGCTGTACAGGGTAAGAAGAAGGACACAAAATTTAGTTTTCAGATGTATCTGTATTGTTTCTTCTCAGAAAATTTCAATCTAATCCATAAGTATAGGAGCCAACATTTGGCTGTATTGAAGTTATCATTATGAGCTCACAGAACTACCCTCAAATGAACAAGTATTGGCATAGCCAGAGGGATGCACATCCACTTCTGAAAAAGACTTTTTTTTTGTAATGGAACAAAAACTTAATTTCAAATGATCCCAAATGTTGCACCAGACTGTACTTAAATGTTTCAAAGATTCTCAAAGGGGGAGGAAATCCCCTCTTCTTAGACCCTTCCCCCAAGATAGTTGGTTGGCCACCCTCAAAATCCTGGCTATGACAGTGCAAATGAGAGAAGGAAGTAATTTTTCTGAAAAAGAGTGGAACTAAGCCCACCAATATTTGCCAAGTGCTCAAATAAATGAGGTCTGTGGGAAGAATTTCTAAGTGGGAGTTGAACATATTCTTTATCAGTCCAATGCATGAGCAGCTAAGAACACTCGCTCAGGAAGTGTTGTTTCCAGCCATCAAGGGTGTTTGTTTAAAGCCAGAATGTTTTGTTTGTCCCATGCTAACTGGGCTCTGTTTAGTCTTGTCTGGTGCTCAGCCCGCCCTTTCCAATATTTTTGAAAGTACCCATGTCAAAGTAACACTCTCAGCCTGATATTTTTCGACACAAGGAATCACTTTCCCTATTTAACAGAGAAGGTGTAGCAGTTTAGAATCTATGCTTACAAATATTGCTGTTACACCTATCATATGTCCACTAACATCTTACTAACAGTTAAAGGTTATGAAGCAGGTATGATGTTGAAATATAAAATTCCACACCATGTTTTACTTACAATGATGATGATCCAGTAGTATCGTACTTGAGGAATGCTTATAAAGTCATCTGCTATGATTCTAGTGACAGCATAGTCTTCACTGAATGCGTAGAAGAAGAATGCTATTAGGATCACACCAGCAGTGACCATAAGGGTTCCAAGGAAAAGAAGGAAATCAGTAATCTTGTTGACCACAGCAACCCTGGATAAAAAAATAAAACCTAATAGAAAGAATTTTCACTAGAATAAAAAAACATTAAAACCTTAATTTTTTTTTAGATTTCTAGAGAGCAAGAATTAGGGGAAATATCAACATGCACAAATACTTTGGCTCATTAGACCTTCCTGATCACTTATTACACAATCAAGGTTAAAGGTCAAGAGTAGTTGTCCAAACCTATTTTAAAGCAACAGCTAAATATCACAATTTTCATCTTATTTGTTTTCAGAATATCTTCCATCATATTTTATGACTTTTAATACTGCATATCCAAGGTAAACCAAACAGTTACTTCTAGTAAATTTCACATTTGAAGGGTAAAATGTTGTCACAGGTATGACTCTCAACAGCCAATCACAAAACAGGATAGTCTACTACACTACTTTAGGTTGGGGTGATTGCTTGTGCCCTTCCTCTTTTTTACTCTTAATGGTTATGAACATGTATTTTCTTTGTTTTGTTTTTGCCTTTCTTATGTCATCTTATTTATCAATTGTACACTGGCTTTCAGTCGTCTCTTGTGCCTCTACAAGGTGATATGGAGAAATAAACTAAATTGAAGGGTGAAAGTAGTCACCCATTTGTATTTGAAACAACAGCTAAAACTCACAATTTTCTTCATACTTCCCTTTCAAAAATCTTTCATGATATTTCAAAGTTTAAATATTGCATATTCAAGGTAAACCAAGCAGTTATTTCTTGTAAATTTCACATTTCAAGAGAAAAAATACTGTCACATGATTCAAAAGAGCCATTCATGAAATAAAATACGTCTCTTACACTAATTCAAGCTTGACTGACTGTATTTTTCCCTTTTAATAACAGGTGTAAATTACATGCAATAAATTAACAGCAATAAGCTTCATAGCAGAAGTTAGATTTTATTGGCCATGGATCTGTTGTTGTGGCCAATTTGTAGTGGGATAGAGACTATTTGGTTACAGCATGTCAGTCATTATTGAGTTTACTTTGATAGAACAAACAATTTTCTCTAGGATACCATGATCAAATGAGAAAATTTATGAAGAATCATCAACAAGATCAAATTTTATTTTTTTCTTATTGGATGCACATCATTTTGATAAAAACTTGCCCCACAACTGAAAAGGCTGTGGCCAGCCCAATTTAAACCAATTGGTTAGAAACTGAGCTGTTAAACCTCATCTAAGTATCTAACCAATGATTATCAATTAACAAAGTATCAATTATTTTCAAATACAGCTAGTCTGCAACTGTTTACTGACATATGCAAGCAGGCACAAATTAAAGGCATATATTCGTCACCCCAGACCATTCCTACCTATCTACATCTAGACCCCCCTCCCACCCCCTCACAAACTGTCTGGAGCTCATCCGGGAGATACTTCATGTAAGACAACCTAAACTGTGGTGAATAGACAACTGAAGAGAGATGAATAGACTGAATAGCCCAGAGTGAATAGGATTAGTTGGTGTCTATTCACTTCTGTTTGAGGCTAGCTTACATGAAGTATATACCACTCATCCTTATCCAGACACAGTCCTAGTTTGTTGCTCCAGGACACTCAATGGTCAGTGTGCAAGGCACTAATGCGCAATTAGAACACTCCAAGTTGACACTGTGTAGTATGAGCTACTCTGCATTTTTAATTCAATGTCAATCAAAGAACTGTGAAAATTAAATTTAGATTGGGATAACAAATGACTGCCTTTAAATATTTGAGGAAAACATTAGTCACTCACCTTACAATGTTTCTCATAAGCAAGAAGAAAGCATTTTTTGCTGAGGAACAGAAATTCTTGCCGTATATCGCCACCTTAAGAGATAAAGAGATTTGTTTGAAGAGAAATCCCATCCATTACAAGCTTGATTAATTGCAAGACTAATGCTAACAACATCAAATGCAACCAAAAACTGTAGGCACTAGTAAAGGTCTCTGCATTCCTGAAAAAACCAGAAATATTTTAAAGATCTTCAACAAGGTGTGGGTGTTGGGGTAGGGCATTTTCCTGGCCTCAGCAAATCTTTTTTCATTGGCACCAATTCACTTTTTTGAGGAAGTTCTGGTGACACCGACTGCACTAACCCTTTCAACCTAGTCTCCAAAGGAAGACTTTGTGTACTTGACGATAGCAGGTGCCAACTACGTATACAGGTGTGAAATTTGTGGTTTTATTCCAAATGGAGTTAGAACCTGGTTGTGTAATCTTTTACTTGTCCCTGCTCACGATACTGTAGAAACTGGAAAGGACTTCATCTGAGGGTATAGTTTAGCACAGCAATCATAGTTAAAAAACCTGCCTCCCTTAACTGGACTATTCCCTTGATACAAGTATCATTATATGACCATAAAATATTTCACTTGATGGTAATTCAAGGAATAATGTTCGTGACTTTAAATTCAATAAAATTCCTTTTAAGTGATACCATCCCCCCCCCCCCTCCAAAAAAATAATGCCAAAGGTATACCAAAAGCACAACACCATCCACATTAATATAAATAGAATGGTAATTGTTTATTTGAAATGGTACTGCATTTCACTCATTTTTATTAAAAACAGGTAACTCTGTGAAAACTAAATTATTTACCATGATGTAAGCATTTTTATTGATGAATTTCATGAATTTTTCCAAGCACCAGAATAGACACTTCAGACACTTCAAGATGTATTTGACCACTGGATTCTCTTTACCTATGAGAAGGAAAAGAGAGAGACTGGTTTGATTCATCATGTAGGATAAAAACTCTGACAACCAGTCTCTTTCCCTTATTATGCTAACCATTGGGAGGATTCATTTTAAAATGACATGAAATCCCATGACACATTATGTTAATAAGCCTCAATAAACCTCTTGTCCTCGGACCCAAGCCTCCTTCCTCATGATGACTCTACTTTTTCTAATGAGCCTCAATGTCATTAAAGAATTCTTGAGACATTTTGGGGTGTACAAGTTACACTTAAAGGGACAATCCTCTCACCCCAAACTACACTTCTAGTATAGGGTAACAGAAACTCTCAATTGGCTCAGCTTTTTGATTGACTGCTAATTCAAACAATGCAGAGTACCAAAACTTATATCCAGCATGATTCTACTGGTCTGAGGACAAGTGTTTCTTGATTATGAACATAATGGTAAGTATAAAGTGTAAAAGAACATGTACAACAACCAGACTTCCCCCAAGCCTACTTCCACATGGATGAGGGTGAATTTTAGACAATTGTGTGGGGGGGGGCTTAATTAAGAAGGTTAGGAGAATTGGTACTGTTTGGGATGAGAAAATTGGGCCTTTAAGGAGCATGGCATTCTCCCTCCTCCAGATTTTCTGGCAAAAGAGGAAAGAAGTACACTCCATACATTTGCTATTGCATCTGACCTTGCATTTTGTTTGCCTTAAAAAATGTTGATCAGGGTCACATGCCACATACAATTTTGTGCAAGTGTCTAAAGCTAATAATAACTGTTAGATGGTTAAATATTAAGTCTTCCTCAATCCAACCCTTACAACTTCTCATTGCAATGTTGCTTTCATTGTTCCTTTTTGGACCTCAAACTAAAAGCAGTCCCAAACACCAACAATACCATACTGCAAAGAATAAGGGTAAGAAAAAACTGCATTTTGTCAATTTGTTGCCATTCCTGGCATCTGCACAATTACAGTATACTGGGTCATAAAATTCCATCTTACTAACTACAGTATACTTCATATGTGTGTCAGTTTATTTTATTCTTCAAGTTGTGTTCTCTGCTAGGAGATATATAAAGCAGGTTTATACCATAATGGTGTAAGAACTTTTGTTTACCCGATACCTTTATTTAATTGAACTTCCAAGTATTCCAGGATGATACGAATGAGTTGGATAACTGCAATAATTGCTGCTCCAAATGCTATGCTTCCAAGATGATATCTAGCAAAAACAAAATACAAAACAATGTTAAATCTATTTAAATTCCCAGTGTTTTCAAAATCGATCATATTCTACTTTTCACCTCATGATCAAATTATTCTCTATATCCATAGACCTACGGTGAAAATCCTCCCACCAAAATATGCCAAATATAGATATGGATACAGACATATAAATAATACCTTTCCACATGAAAATTCACCCTTCACATGAATGAAAAAAAAGAAAAGTTAGAATAGTCTTATTTTCAATTTTTGACGTTCAGAACTTTGCCACAGATTGCACCATTTTTGCTCATTAGTCGCCTCACACAAATATTTCTCAAAGGGACAAAAGAGACAGGAAACATGACTGTTCTCAAAATAGAATCTTGCACCATTAGAAGGTATTCCCAGTGTTGTGAAAGTATGGGGAGGGAGGAGACATGAGTCTAATGCTAAAGCCTCTCAAATCCCATATATGCTGTGAAACTCTGGACGGGGAGAAACTTGAGAAAATGGGCCTTGCGGGAGTGTCCCCTGACTGAATGTCCCTGTATCAACCCACAGTCCTGAGTTGAAGGGCACAAATAGAGAACAGAGGATAAATTTTACTGATCATTTTGTGGTTTCCTTACTGCTCTTGCAATCAAGCCTATTGAAGTCAGGTAGCCTGCCATCAGTGGTGTAGCCACTAGCCATGGGTAGGGGGGGGTCAGGACCCCCCATGACCCAAACTTGCAATGCAAAAAACACCTAAGATAGCAGTTTTTCTCTCTATTCTTAGACTTTTCCCTCATTTCGTGCCCCTAAACTCCCCCATGACACAATCCTGGCTACGTGCCTGCCTGCCATGCATGAATAATTTTCATCAATATAGACTTCTTCTCTCCAGTAAGGCACAGTCAATTTGCTCTGAAGATAATGAAATGGTGTAACTGCTTTAAAGACAGGTTGCAGTAAGACCTAGTCCTTTTCCTAGCTTTGGGGCATTTCATGTCATGAGTCTCAAATAAGTTTACTTCAAACAAGATTTCAGCCAAGCTGTGGCCCAGTATACCTCCTTGCAACCATCAAAATGAAATACTGCTTACCTTATGACCCTCCACAACGACCCACCCATTGCCATTCTAGGGATGTTCTTCTTGTCAAATGTCCAGTAATATGTGGCAAAGACACCGGCCAAAGTCATGTGACTAAATCCAATAACAAAGTTGAGGAGCCACAAAAATCCAAAGAGATTGTACACTTGCAGATACTTAAACTCCACTTTGTAGTCCAACTCATATGAACAAAAGGTTTTGTTGTAGTTTTCGATTAACACATCAAAACTTTCCTGCAAAAATGAAATGGATGTAGATGATTCTCTTTCATTTGGGCATAAAAATCTCTGTAAAATGATATGAAGGGTTATACACATGTAAATTAATAATAATAATAATGGTTGGATTTATATAGCGCCTTATATGTATGTTCAACATCTCAAAGCACTTCACAATCATTACCCCTGGTCATTGGTAACTCGTCAAACCCACACTATAAAAGTGCACATCCCTTGCTGTTCGTGCCCGGCACAATGCCATTTCATCGTATCCC
Source organism: Holothuria scabra (assembly GCA_037179385.1). Taxonomy (NCBI): domain Eukaryota; kingdom Metazoa; phylum Echinodermata; class Holothuroidea; order Aspidochirotida; family Holothuriidae; genus Holothuria; species Holothuria scabra. The sequence goes on from CM074185.1 coordinate 41,849,079, forward strand.
CTGTGGGACTTCCCATAGGAGCAGCCACATACAGCGCATCACTATACAAGCTACCTCACAGGTACCCATTTAACACCTGGGTGGAGAGAAGCAATCGAGATAAGGACACAACATAATGACCCAGGTGGGAATCAAACCAGCAATCCTTAGATCACAAGTCCAATACCTTAACCAATAGGCCACCACGCTCTCAAATTCAAATTCACCTCTCCCCTAGCCCCACTCTCTACATTTTTTGGTAATCGCAAATTCCAAATTTGGTAGACTATGTATGTAATTATATATATATATATAGATTACAGGTAGTATGTGAAATGGTTTCTCAGGTCCCTGTTTATTTTTTGACTATTTTAGGGCAGCAATGTATTGTTCATAAGGCAGACAAGTCCTCTGAAGGTTTCAAATAATGATTTATCTGGCCCAAACCACAAACCCAACAATAGTCCTCTATGACCATTTACTTTTTTTTAACATTAGTAAGCAGGAACATAGGTTGCTCCAGCTGGCTGAACAATTATTTCCTTATCTTTGAATCACTTGAAGCTGCATTTGGTATGTGATTTTAACCAAGGGTCCCCATCAGTGGGTATGTAACAGAGGTTTAAAGGCGGCATCCTTATACTGTGATAAATATCAATCACACTTTGAATGATATAATGACATAAAGCTGGATAAATTCAAGCATTCCTTTTCATGCATGGATGGAAAGTGCTCAGATTGGTTGCCTATGTGTGTGGATCAGTGACAATAAGAAAATAAAGTGTTGCATACATTATATGTACATCCCATGTACAGCATTTGTACACAAACACTTACAATAGTGTGACCATGCATTAGAAACTCATGTCATGCTGCTTCTTAAGTCATGGATAATTTTCTTTGAGAAAAGGAAAATTAAAGAAAAGACAAGAACAATGGAGAATTCAGAATTGAAAATAAAATTGTAAATATGCAAATTTCGGGGGTAATCAAGAAAAATCAGAAAACTTTGGGTTCTGCCCTGTCTGAATTAAAATAAAGCACAAATCTTTAGGAAGCTGACTGACATTTTTATAACACATTTTAACACTGCATGATGGTTCTACTACGAAACTGACAAGTTTCTCTATTGGGGGTTTTGCCCCCTGCCCTGCTGGTGCCACACCCTTTTTTTTAAGTAAAAAAAATTTATATGTTCTGAGTCATTATGCCTAATAAAATGCTCCCCTAAATCAATAGATTTAAAATTAGTCTATTTAATAGAGTTATAATTGATCTGAAAGAATGGAATAAGTGACCAATCGAATGTCCGATTGGTCACTAATTCCACTCTTTTAGATTTAAACTCCAGTATTTTAAATCTTACAATTTAAGAGAGTGGAAAGCTAGCAAAAGAGCAATACACCCATCGAATCTTTAATTCTATTATATCACTTTTTCAGTCTACATCTAGGGTGAAGCAGTTAGAAAATTGCACTTTCTTAGTTATTTAAAATTAGTCTGATAAAGTTAATATCAATCTATTCATTTGTGATGAATGACCAAAGGAATGTCTGATTAGTCACTAATTCCATTCTTTTAGATTTAAACTCCAATATTTTGAATCTTCATGTTTAAAAACAAGAGTGACCCAAAACCAATTAAGACATGTCAAACACCTATGAGAAGAAAGAAATCATATTCCTTACCTGACCACAAAAGAATGCTTGGGTTTGACCTATGGCATCTGAAACAGTGTCATTACCACCTATGGTGTAAGTATCAGAAGCAGTTGATCCAAGATATCTGATTGTAAAGTTGAGCTTAAGAAAAACCATAATGTACTTGATATTTAATTATTAAAGATAAAACCATATGATTGATATTGCATTCTTTGAACTTATAAAAGTGCGAGTATAGGCAAAACTTTCTGCACAAGCATATCAAAAAGCATCGCAAACTTCTCAATGACAACATATTTTAAAGTGAAGATATATGTTAGCCAGTACTCTCATTCATAGTTGCCTCTATTTTTCCTTAAAGGACAAGAGCAGTCACCCCAAACTAATTTTGAAGCAACAGCTAAATCTCATAATTTTCTACTTATTTCTCTTCAAAGTGTCTTTCATCATATTTTATTACCTCACTATTGGCAGCATATTCAAGGTAAATTACCAAATAGTCACTTCTAGTTGATTTTACATTGAAGAATATAAAAAATGTCACATGACTCTCAACAGCCAATCACAAAACAGGACAACATATAAGACTACTTGAAATTGGACCTGTCTTTTAAAATGTGCAAGTAATTTTCAGATTTCCTAGCACTGGCCTCACAATTAGGAATTGTTCATTTTTTCACAACAAATAAGTCCGAACTTTCATAAAAGTGGCCTCTGGGGGCTCAAACATGTAAAAAAGTTACTTGGGTATTTTTCCTGTATCCAGAGAAGGTCCCCCTTTTGAGTCTGAAGTTTTCGATGAACTTTACAAAGTTTTACACCTCCCACTCAAAACAATTTTTGCCCGCTACAGAATCTTGTCTGGTTATGAGCTTATTTTCACTTTTGTCGTTTTAATGTGGGGGGGGGGGGGAGGCTACCTAAACCAATTAATACTTGAATTGGTAATCCCAAAACAGTTCCAATTCACCTAACTTAATCACTTAGAGAGAAAACATAGCCACCCTGACTTGAAACTGTGTAGCAGGCTCCTGTTTCATGACTGGCTCCCGAGAGTCATGTGACAATATTTTGCCTTCTCAAATTTTAAATATGATAGGAGTATAACTTCTTGATTTATCTTGCATATGTAATACTAAAGTCCTTAAATTTTATGAAAGAGACTTTCATGAGAAATACGAAAATTGTGATGTTGAGATGTTGCTGCAAAATATGTTTGGGGTTACTCCTATTACCCTTTAAGTTGTTCCCAAAACTGTCTAAAATTCATCTTCATCCGAACAAAACCTCAATTTATTGCTACAGGGTGAGTAAACCATTAAACAAGACCTCAACATGTAATCAAAACACCCTCAGTACAATACATATTGGGATATATGACCTACAGAACAGCACTCTGTACTTTTTAAATTTGCTGTCAATCAATGAATTGCTCTAGACTACTACAAAAATTATTGTAGTTTGGGGTAAGAGTTAACTGCCTTTAAGTAGTGTCTAATGTCTAATAAGTGTCACATTAAATTTTGCAATTGAACAAGGACTATGGTCTCAAAAAAAAAAAAAAAAACACATCCCACTTTACACGCTCAAAGTAGTATGGGTAAACTCCATCTCCCTAGTCTGCTTGATGTTGTCTCACTCTCTGCTATATTACGTACACTCCTTTGGAAAGGATACAATGCTATGACTGCCCATAGAACAATGACCAGTATTTCTAACGCAAACGGAATAAGGGGCCAGAATAGAGTACTCCAAAAAGCTGTCACAGACCTGTGTGAAACAAACGAATGCAGATTTAATCTGGAGACTACTTCTTCTTAGTATTTGAGCCAAAAACAATTAAACCATGATTACGTGATGATAACCTTACTTATAACTTGAACTACCTTTAGGCTTAAATTAGAGTTTTACAAGGAAAGTTAACTGTTTGTTCTAGCAACTCATTTTACCATTCTAATCTCATTGTTGTACAGAATATAAAGACATTTTTCCCACTTTCAAGTGAGGAAAAAATTGTTTATTTTGGGGTAAGTACTGTTAAATAGGAATATCTTTATATTTTATGTAAAAAATTCCACATCTATATGCAAGACTTGACAGCCTCCTAGTCTAAAAGGCTGTGAATATCACAACAATGCACTATTGTGGCTGATCATTTCTAGTTACTTTTAACTTGATATTCTATCATGGTGCAGACTTAAAGTTGTGAAAAATTTGAAAAAAAAAAAAAAACACTGAGCATATACTGCATATATAAACAAAACATTCTCAGTGTATGTAATGTAATATGAGCGATGCTACATCTTTGAATTTCATGTCAATCAAAGAGTGTTATCCAATTAAGAATTTCTACTTTGCCAGTGCAAAAATATAGTTTAGGGTGATTGGAGTGTTCTCAATCTTACCTGCTGGCTTCATTGATGAGAGCTATGGCTATCCTAATCCTATTGCATAAACAAAGGGTCAAAAGTAGCAGAATGAGGAATATGACCCCACACACAATTGCTGTGAATAAGAGCAAAGATGTTGTCATTAAGGTGAGACAATCGAAGATGAAGAGAAATAATACACATAATAAAGCACTGTCTTCCTTTTGTTTTAGCAACTGATTACATTATCCACTGCAATATTTTAAGACAGGTCAACACTACAGATAATGATACAAGCATTATATGATCACACACACTACCAGCAGCATGACTGGCAATATTTAATACCCTTACCCCACACCAAACCCCATCCCCCACCCGTTGGAACTCAAGAGCTGTAGATGGCGAGGGACGGGGTATGGAATGAAACACAGTATTGCTATATATATGAATGAGACTCTTATACATCCAGTGAATGGAGGTCATGTGGTACCAGAAACTTGTGAAAAGGAGGGGGAAGGGGCATATGCCCCTAACTCAGTTAAAGCCACTGTTTTGTACTTACTTGAAATCAGCCAAGTTGTATCCAAGCGGCGGTAGTAGTTAAAATCCAGGGTGAACTTCAAGTCTTGCATCGACTCCTCATTGCCTTTCAGCTTCATATATTCGAAAAATGACAATACAGTTGCTGTTCACATTTGGCAAAATTGGAAAGAAGAAAGACAAGAGTTTTGATGTAGTCATAAAATAATAGGCCAATGACAATTATTTACAGTAACATATTTTCATGTGGACAGGATTTACTGCTGTTTAGATCAAGTAAATAACGTTACTGGGGAAGTCACACTTTTCTTCACACTTACAGTTGAAACCACTGAAAGGTCTCAGGTTTAAGCCTTTCTTTCTGCCCACTTCATATTTTTCAGTACAATATTAAAGGCCCAGTTCTCTCACCCCAAACACTACCAATTCTCCTAAACTTCTTACTTTAGCCCCTCCCACAATTGTCTGAAATTCATGCTCATCCAGATACAATCTCATTTTATTGCTTCAAGGTGAGTAAAGAAAAACTCAGTTTATATAATCAAAACACTCTCAGTAAGATTCATGATGCTGTGTAATATAAGATTTGGTACTCTGCATTGTTTGAATTAGCTGTCAATCAAATAGCTGAGCCAATTGAGAATTTTGGTACCCCCATACCAAAACTGTAGTTTGGGGTGAGAGGTTTGGCCCTTTATGTTTCTTACTTTAAATTATTGCGTCTTCATACCCATTTTTTTCTATTCCATTTTAATAGGTTACTCATTTTCTACAACTTACAGTTTACGGTAAGATGATGTACATACTGTTGAACCAATGCTACAAAACAGAAGTTTCTAATCTTTAGTATGGAAAGGGTGAATCAGAGGCAGGGAATAGGCCTTTGCATGGTAAATAGTAAACCATACCTACTAAATGGTATAAACCTCCATGCTGTGATGTCGCTTCTTGAAAAAGCAACATAGACACCACAGTACATCAAAGGCAGTGTGGGGTGTAACTAATATCTGAGTTCGTTACATGATCTGTGGCCTCAAATGAGCTATGCTTTCATTGTGTTCACACTGCGTGAAAAGCAATTAACACATGCTGACTGAACTGTTAGCTAAACCCAAATGTTATGCAACTTTTTGTGTATTGAAACACATCTTTTACTGCCAATCAATAAATCGGATATGAAACATGACTTAATCAAGTCTGCATGTAGTGGGCTTCTTTTCCTCCCTGAAGCAATAAGAGTTAATCAGGCAGAAATGGAGGATGTAACAAAAAGTAAGAGAGAACGTTTCATCATGTCATATAGGCCAACATCAAACTGAAGTTGATAGACTCCTATAAATCCAGTTCAGCCTCATTACAGATTTAGCTCCCTTGAAACCTTGACAAACTTATCATGTCCTTGAATCCTTGCTTGTTGAACAACTGACAAAAAGTCCCATTGTTAGGGATTACATGGTCCAGTGCACCCCTATTGTTTTGGGGTTTCTATTGTTCAAATATCGGCCAAGTGATGACATCGGCCAAGTCATGACATCCACTTTTCAAGGGACACAATTCTCTCTTGTTATCTTCCTTCAGTTAATCTATTCAACAGAAATGTAAGCAAAGTAGAGGTCCACACCCTAAAACTTTGTTTTCTAGGATTGTCAGCTAGAGCGAGACCTGCCTATAAGAGGAGGCTTTTCTTTCCAGACAAATTTTTTATATCAGGAGGTCTAGGTGCAAAATCATTACAGTTTTGTGATGCTTGGGATATCAGAGGTCTGACCGGGCGATCGCCTGTTCCATCCTCATAAAATTTGACCGCAGGCATTCAAGGTGACCTTGTTATTACCCTAAGCCACAGCACTGGAATGTAGTATTTTTTATAAATGTCGTAAGTAAAAAACCACAGGAATGCCTACCTGTCTCAAAAGGTTTTACTGGAAGATCGTCATTAAAGGTGTCCAATCCACCAAGCTAGAATTATTGTAATGTGGTTCTGTTTTTCACAAACATCACCCTGTTTTGATTGCGGTAAAAAGTTGATTTTCTAACCTCGGTAATCTATTGTTCAAGTGAGGCATATCAAGTTTCCAAACCCACTGCTGGAGGTCTATTATTATCACCTACCAACCTTCCAGTCCACTTAGGTTACAAAAAATTACACACCACTTTGGACAGGATTGTAATCAAAACCCCTCTGCATGCTCTGCATGCTGTAGCTAGGGTTTCTTGACTTGGATTTAATGGCTTTGCATGGAGTATTACTGTCTGTCAATCATCAGATTGTGTAATTGGGCAAGGAAGGAAATCACGTGTATATTTTTACCGTGACCAATTCGTCATGATGGAGTGAAAACCCTTCACTTCAAGATGAGAAACAAAAGTGCTCCCCAACCTTAGCTGTTCCAACCTGGCTGACCACAGCAAAAAATTATTTTCTGGCAAAATGAATCCCCAAAAAATTTGCCCAATACTGGCAGTTTCCCCAAATCAGGAAGTTTCCTGAACTCTTACGTCTTTGATTCAACCTGTTTGAAGTAGCCCTACAATTTTGAAATTGCTGTCAATCAAAGAGCAGTGTCAACTGAAAATTTCTGTGGACTCCAACAAAAATTGTAGTTTAAGGGTGGTAAAGTATTAGACCTTTAACAGCCAAAGAGATGTAATCAGACCACCATGTGGGGAAGGTACCTTTATATCAATTAACCAACAAACATTTCACACTTTTCACAATTTCCAAAAGGCTGAGGACCAAAATGAAAAAAGGAAAACAATGGGGTTAGCTAGCAGACTAGACAAATATGTGCTTACTGGCAGGTTACAGCCCTATATTCCAACACCCCTAATCCATTACATTCCAATGGCAGGCTTTGTTCAGACACCCGTATGTTCCCACAAATCAATCGTACATGACTGCCGAGATCATCGTAACACAGGGGTGCCAGCTGGGGCGTTTCAGAATATAGGGTTGTTTGAATATGGGGCAATCAGCAATTGGTAATGATTGCTTTTCACAAAGTATGAACACAATGAAGCTGCCTATATCATTTGAGGACATGAATGATCATGGATACCAGTTACACCCCACACTGCCTTTGTTCTCATTGGGTGTCTTTGTTCAACTCTTAAAAGCATAGTCACGGCAGTTTTAAGGTTGTAAACCTACCTGCAGCCAAAATGCAGTTGAGTACCAAGATACTCCCCCAGACCATAATGCCAGCAATGTAACGCATAATAAAACACCAGATGAAACAGAGAATTGCACCAACAACAATCCCTCTGAAATATAAGATGGTAAAACAAACTTTCATAAATAGTGAAAATGCCATGCTGTATTCCCCCCATGGATTGAAATCCCCTTAAATATCCACAGATCGCAGTCTGCAGACTCTATGCACTTCCAAAAACCACAGTGATTGAGAGACAAAATTGTTCATATCTAATTTGCAGAATATTTTAACTTTTACAATGTTTTTAAGGTATAGGCTCTAGAGAGTCTTCAGTTTAGGTGCGGTCCACTTAGTTTCCTACATTTTTTCCAAGCAGTTGCTATGTTTTAGTTGAGTTCCTCATATATATTTTCCAGTTATTTGTCCTGACCTTTGAAGGTGTCAAGTATATCTCAATTAAGCGAAGCACAGAGAAAGAAACAATAACTCTGTGTACGTCCTTTCTTTTAAGTATCACAATGCATGCGGTGTTCTTGCCAATACTCACATATCCGCCTGATCGGCGGACTTTTTCCACTTCAGAAAACCACAAACTACGAAAAGAATTCCTCAAATTCCTACTCTGAACATCTTGTTCAAACAAATGCATCTGTTATAAGGCCCATAGTACGGTCAAGTGAGTAGATTGCTGACCAGGCAGGATTATCTAACAAGTAGTTTACGCTTTATTAGGAAGAAGTAAGAGATTAACCCCTCAGCCTGTACTCCTTACGGTTCCTATAAAGGACCTATACAAGTAACAGTGCTTCTTACTCATGCTCACTTCTGATGCAACCATTCAGATAAATACAAGCACACACATGACAAATAAAGATCAATGCTCAATGAAATTCTGTATCTGCTGACTTTATAAGGGTTTAAAGTCACATCAAGTTTTGATATGTTTAGGGGCTACTTTTTCTAAGCATTTCGGTGAAACTTGCCTTGAAATCCCATGTGAGCTTCTTAAGGTATGAGCAAGTAAAGTTGTAAGATTTTCAACGATAAGTGAACTTGTAGAAAGGACACATAACATCACATCCTCACATTAATGAACAGTCTTTTGTGTTTCTTTAAAGTTAACATCCTATTTTCTCCATAAAAATCCCATAATATTGAAATGTGATTTCATAAGTGGCATGAGAACTTTACAAACTTGGCATTCCCCACAAGGAGGTCATATTCTTATTAACTTACAAGGTCAACACAACAGTCAGAAAAAAAAGAGAAACAAAGCATTCCTTGTCAACTGCCCTCAAGCTTGATCACTTTGGAACACAAATCTAGTGACTCCATTTTCTGATATGTCAAGAAATACGTAAATGTCCGATTTGAATGGAAATTTCACCACACTGTGTAGATTTGGTTTCTCTTGCACATATGAAAATTCAACTTTTGCTTAAATTTCCCCTTTAATGATCCTAGCTTTCATGTAGCGTAAGGTTTTGAAATTTCTTAAAGCCTTCCTTTGCATCTGTTCGGGTTCATATGTTATTTCTTTCTACTTAGCACAGCTAATGCCTCATATTGCATTAATTTCCCTGGAATTTTATCTCTTATTCTCTTCATCACTTGTACTTTTCCTCTCAAATACAAGACTTGGCATAATCAGCAGTCTTATTTAAATCTCACAAAATTACCTTGGATTACGTCCCACGTGCCAATATTTTCAATAATAATTATTCCATTTCAAATACTTAACAGAGATTGCCTTTAAGTCTACTTTTCACTGAAATTTTGAAAAACGTTTTTTTTTTCTCCATCACTTGTAATTTAGCTCTTAACTCAGGTCAAATGGCATGATCATAAGTAAAGCTTGTTAAAATCTCCCACTTCTCCTTGGATTACCTACACTCCACAACATTCATGGAAATTGTTTAAATAATTTAATTTTTCTGAGGTTGTTTTCATGTTAAAGAATTTTATTTCTTTACTTCACTGATTGTCAGCATGGATGACTCTTTTCAGACCTTTCCCTCAACCTTTTCATTGCTTAGGATACACAGTTACATCAGGATCGAAAGCATACATTCTTCTTCTTATCGCAAGTGGGATTCATTTTGGCATGTACTAAGTTCATAATTATTACATCTGGAATTTCCATCTAGTCCGGACTTGAAATATAAAAAAGGAAGTGTACCATTTGCTTTTGCAGAACTGATGTTAAATGTGCTATAGGCCTCATAAATTTTTTTCACTATTATATGGTAGAAATGGCATACAGGAACAACATACGCACAGAACAAAGATACAAAATCTAAGATGTGCTCAACTTAATTAAACTACAGATGGTCAGTTCTAAAGCCCCTCCCCCCATCTCTTTAATTCCTCATCTCATTAGTCTGTTGGTCCCTCAACTCATTGTATTTAGGCTTAAGGATTAGCTTTATGGATTATGGCTGAGGCATTGGGCTAGGTTTAGGGATCTGGGGACATGGTCACCCCAGATGACCTTTGACCTCCACCAAAAACAATAGGGACGATCTTGACATTATACCGAACTCAGTAATTAAACACTCTTTGCTAAAAACAGAGATTTACCAACATTGAAAGTGACAAAGTGTCTATATAAAAAAGGAACTCACATCTCAAAAAAGGTTAATTCAAACAGGTCACATTCATTATTTTCTACAAGGAAAGTTTGGACAGTTTTTTTTGCACAGCACCTCATCAAAGCTGAATGTCTGAAAATTGTGGAAGGTTTAGTTTGATGGGATACACAGAAGAGCTATCACACTTTCACATGAAGATGTCACTGGTAATTTGACATACAGGAGGCCTGTGCTACTTTCACTCTGCTCGAAAAGCAAAATCAGTGTCACCCCTAACCAACAGCAATTATTACAATTCAACGTCCTCTGAAAGCTGCTATTTCTTCCGATTCATTTAAAAATGTTCATTTGACCCCCGGTGACCCCAGATGACCTTTGACCTCCACCAAAAACAATAGGGACCATCTTCTGACTATAACGCATCCACATACCAAATATGAAATCTGTCAAAGCTTCCAAAGTTGAGGAAAACAAAGGAAGGAAACATTGGTACATCACTTACATGACAAGGAGATGAAAGAATACCTTTAAATTCCTGTAAAGATAAAACTCTGGGAGGGTTTTCTTTAGCTATCATAACAAAGAACACATCTTGGGATCTATCATGAGAAAGGACAATGCACAGTAATTTTTTTTGCTATCATATAAGAGGGCACTCAGGATTAAATAATACTCACATAACTATAACATGCCAGGATGTTTGGATATCCTCAAGAATGACCACTGCACTACCTCCAACATCCAGGATAAAATCAATACCACTGAAAAATAATCAAACATTAGAAAAAGTTGATCAATTCTAATGTAAAGGTATTTAGCCTTTCCCTGATCTCTCAACATGAAATTTTCACTGTTAGATTATGTTATTAATCAACGATGTAAGAACAAAATGAAATTTCTCTTTAACCCTTTACTGTTGTTTGGGTCCATTTGGACCCATACGGCGAGCTCGGCTGTCACCCATCTTTACTGTTTCACGCGGAACTGGAAACTGCGAGTAGCTACCCGAAAATTAGGCCACAGCAACAAGAGAAACAACAGTTTAAGGTCACAGCTAGGTCAATAGCCTACGGGAACTGATGCAGGGCGTGCTACGTCCGCTTTTCCGCCCACCCCCGCCGAGGCGGGCAAATATTCCCTGATTGGAGCACAACGGTAAAGGGTTAAAACAATCAATATTTAATGAATCTTATGTGAAAAATATAACTATGTTCTAGAATTTGGTTGTTTGTTAATACCTTGCGTCCAAATATGTTATTTCCATTGTCACCAGACCCTAAACTTATTCACAAAAGTTCATGGATTATCTAGTTTGTTTTGACCACAGTAGAGATTGCAGGAGATTTTGCCCCAAAATACCAAAAATATTATTACCTTTTAAGGAGAGCATTCATCATACTTTAATACCAATTGTAACTTTCCTATAAGGGCTAATCCTATCACCTCAACCCACAATTTTTGTAGTGGTCCACAGAAATTTTCAATTGGCACAGCTCTTTGATTGACAGCAAATTAAAAAAATGCAGAGTACCAAAGCTCTTCTTTCACAGCATGTACTGTGCTAAGAGTGTCTTACACATTAGGGGCTTGTATACTCACCCTGAAGCAATAAACTAAGATTATGTCAAGATGAGAATGAATTTTAGACAGTTGTGGGAGGGGCTGAAGTAAGTAGGTTAGGAGAATTGGAACTGTTTGGGGTGAGAGGATTAAGGCTGTTAAAGTTAAAGGCATGCGGCGCTAGTGACACATTTGATACATCAGGTTTTCCTGTTTTGACTTGTGACTGCTCTAACCTCGAATTTCACTCCTGAGCTAGAGAAGTGTAAAGCACTTTTTGCCTGTTCTATGAGTCTTTGAGTATAAAAGTTTATGTTATTTACAGCTCATCAAATTTTGCCTCTGCTTTATGGTTGTGATCAAATGTTACCTCCTTCAAAGGCAAAAAAATGTTGAACTTACAAAGCTTTGAAATATGTCAATATGATTCTACAGAACTGACGGTCATCAGAATTGACAACGAACTGGGAATGTTTGACTTTGCAAAGAGGAAATATGGTCACCCCAATTTGATGTAATGTAGTAGACTGTCTATTTCATGATTGGCTCTTGAGAGTCGATGTGACAACATTTTTCCTCCTAAAAAGTGAAATTTTAAAGCAACCACTTAACAGATTGATAGTTTAAAGAAAATTGTGAAGAAGAAAATTGTGAGATTTATTTGTTGCTTTGAAATAATTTCAGAGGGAGGGGCAGGACTGCATGTTCTTGACCTTTATTAAAATTGGGAGATTCGTCCTTTACTGTTTTTTTATTAAATTGACTTCTCAGGGGTTAGTTTGATGAGATTCAACAACACACCAGCATAAATAATGCTACAGGGTCAACTAGATTAAAAGGTAAAGTTGAAAAAAAAGTTTCAAATACAGTTCAAGTTTAATTTTGGTCCCAAATACAGCTCAAACTTGATGCAAATCGTTAACTTTAGTCGCTTTTTCGATAGGCAGGAGATACAATTGGTATATTTTGCAACCCCCAGCCCAAAGAGGGGAGACTTCTCAGGAGTCAGGGAATGACTAATACTGTATGCATTTCAAGCTGAAAATTCCCTTTAGAACCCTTTGAACCCAAAGGGTTTCAAATGGTACCCTTTGGTAAAACCCTTTGCAATCAAAGGGTTCCCTTCAATTGGTAATGGAAATTGAACAAATCTCAAAGGGAATTACAAATTACCATTTGCATAAGCCAAACCCTTTAGAACCATTTGGAACCCATTGAAACCCTTTGTTTAATGGAATTTGGACAAAGGGTCTCAATGGGAATTTTCTGCTGGGTTATGAAACAAAATTTTCTTCCAAAAAATGCATTTAACAATGATTTTATTGAATAATTAACACTTTGTGGGAAATTTACCCTTCTTACATCATGGGATGGATAAAGAAAGAATGATTCCACAAAATGTTCAAGATAGCCCGAATTTTAGAACAAAGGTTACAAGTTCAGAAGCATTTTGTTTATTTCAATGATTTTGAGAATATGCACACGTGCACAGCCCCTAAATCATACTACTGAATTAGCTGATTAGAGATGGCCAAAGGGAGACAAAAGGGTGTCACTTACTCCTGGATCTGTTCTTCACTGATATCAGCGGTTTCTGCCACTTTGACGAGAATATCGCTAATCACTGCCACAATTTCTGTCTGAAATTCTTCAGAAAGGCTGTTGTTGAAAATGAACTCTGGCAAGCACCTGCCAAACACTATTCAAACCATTGAAGGAAATAATTATTCATTGTACATAAGAATTACAATGATTTTGTAACTCACAATTGGGCTATTTTGAGCATTTCAATAAAGGAGTTACCAAAAAAAGATGGGTCTTTTGCAAACACAAATTTCCCTCTAAGAATTAAGGGGCAGTAGCTAAATAGGGAGCACTATTGATTTGTATAAACAACATTTGGGTGTTTACATTGCAAAGAACATTGAAGCACGGAAATCATGCATAGATCATTTTTATCATAATCATACTATTAGGGCTAAGTGCATGTACGTACACAGAATCTATAAGAGCTCCATTAAGGCTCCAATAAGTGAGGCTTGATCTATGCCAGATTTCAGATTAAAGCAATGGCAATTTCAACACAATTCTAATCGTAAGGCTGTGCATAATTATTGACTTACCGCTAGTACTTTTTAACACATATGGGGCACATTTGTTTTCCTGTACTAATTCAAACAATTGCTCTGGGTTATCCATGACCTACATGGTGAAAGGGAAAAGGATTTAGCATTGTCACAAATAAAATGATATACTTAACAGACACAACTTAAAAAATAATAAAAATAATAAAAATTTATAATCAAGAACTGCTTTTATAACAGTAATGTATCATATAGTATCAAAGAAGGGTGATGAATTGTGTAAACAAACAGTGACCAGACTGCAGAGAGGTAGTTTATGCCTAATGATTAGTAAAACACTCTATTCATATATGATGTTCTCACATATAGAAACTTTTTTTTAAATAGCAAGTTACAGAGGATTGTGGGATGAGGTCTTGGTTTGAGCCATGTTGGCAACAATTAAGTGCCATTGAAGTAGCTGGACCAAACAAATACTGTATCTAAGAAATGATGGTAAGTATGACAATGCCCTAAGGCTAATACTTGAGACATTATGTCTTGGCATTTAAGGTTTGACAATCAAAATTATTTAAAAACTTTCCCGAAATGCACTAAATTAACAACATCAAACTGACAAATGTGACATGGACACAACCCATATTTTAACAGCAAACCCCTGATTAGATTGCTGGATTGTGTATTAGGACTATCTCCCCGAAAAGTTGTTCTGCTTCAACAACAGGTAACTTGCGCAGCAAGTACAGCAAAGTCCTATTCTTCTAACAACTTCTGAACTGAACGAAATTCAGATGTTGAAACATTTGGACAAATGGGTTTTAAGTTCATTAAATTGGTAACTTAAATGAGTTCCAAAAGATTTCCAAAATAATTCTGGAACAATAAACTTTAAAAAAAATTAAAAAAATGTTCAGATATGTTTTAATATTTTTATAATCAATGTCATGACCAAAAACTTAGGGAAACAAAACGTATAACCAACAGATTTCCCTCCCACAATTTGATTCTACTGCCTTCTGAAGCCTTTTATGCAGTGAAAGTGAGGTTATGACTGGCGCTACAGATCTTGAGAGGTTTCTGAAGTATAATTTCTGCATGGATTTCCAACAAAAGTTAAAGACACCTGTAGGAAGTTCTCAAACAACCATTCTTCATCTGTTGACTGAAATTGCCCTAAGTGCCCAAATTTTGGATTTCTGTTAAAAACAAAATGCATTTTCAGGCTTTCATTAAAAGGGCTTGCCTAAATAAAAAACAAAATCAGGTTGGCCTCAATTTCTATGGTGAATGGGTATTGTAGAGGGCTACAATTTTTATCATGCACGTTAGGAGGCCACCCAAACGAAACTGACAATTTCCTTGACAGATGCCAGCATTCCCTATCATGCAGAACATGATGAAACTTTCCTTCTTACATTTTGAAACTTCCTTCTTCTCTGCCTGATAACATGTTATCGTCTCAGGGAGAAAATGAAGCACACTACATTTACACTTGACATAATCAGGTTTCACATCTGACTGATCAACAGTTCTACCATCATATACACCAAAATATACAAAAAGTGATGTTACATTTGGGGTTAGCTACTGTAGCAGGCCAGTCAAGTGTGTGTTAATAATTGCTTTTCATACCATATGAACACAATGAAAGGGTACATCACCTGAGGGCACAGATCATGTAACAAATTCAGATACCAGTTACACCCCACACCACCTGTGATCTACTAGGGTGTCTATGTTGCATTCTTAAGAAGAAACGTCACAGCATGAGCGGCTATGGCCCTCTAAGTCACACCCCTGTATGAAACGTCCTGCTTACCTCATCATTATTGACTGAGTAATCACAGATTGGTTCCACCCTGTACTCATCAACTGTCAAGTTCAGTCTGTTATAAAGATCCTGCGCCTCTCCTGGTATGGCAAAATAGTAGTAATCAGGGCATTTTTTCACACAAACCTGAATGAAAAAGGGGATTAAATATCATTTCAAATAATACCTTAAATGTACTGAAAAAGTACAAACAGTTTCTTCTCGACACTCCTAATATTTAAGGTTGGATATAAACTATTTTTTAATATCTTAATTGTTCTTCATTCCGCTTACAATTTTTTCTAATCTTTTTTGCTCACTTTTTTCTTATGTTTTTGCTACTTCTATGTTTTGTTCTGCTTTCTGCCAGACTTAGTAAAAGCATCTCTGCTTCCCTCTGGCTTTTTTCACCTGTAATGTTAGTATTTATCTTTACATGTTGTATTGTGCATTAATGTTAATTTCTAGCATTTTGAGGTGAAAAATAAACTTGAAATGTCAAAAAAAGGTTGGTCTGGAAATACTCCAAAATAACTTAAATTTCAAAAAAAAAAGGTTAAAAAAGGTTGGTTTGGAAATACTCCCAATGATAAAAGTTATTTCTGTGAAAAATATTGTTAAGTAATTTTGGGATAAAACTATATGGATTCAGTTGTGCCCAGAATGTTTGGATGCTGAAAACATGCCCTTAATTTTGTTTTGGCTCTTGAATGAATACCAATGTGTGTATTGTAATCACAAGGCTCTTGGCTATATATGGGATTGGGGAATCCATCTGATGACAATCCACATTCAAGTTAACCCCACAATTTGTATGCAACTATTACACAGTTGAAAATCTGGATGAAAACTATACTGAGTGATAGTTGTTAGTTAATTTGGGATTAACTTGAAATGGGGGTATTGTCACCTGATGTCCACTCCTCATGGTGGCCACTATAAGATGGATTTGTGAGTAATAATAACCTGGCTCCAACTGTATAAGTCCTGTCTTGCTAGACCCAAGTAGCTGGCTATGACCAAATTAACTACATCATACATGTGTCAAATACTTTGTCCTAGTAAAGACCCATAAATGTTCTTTGGAGCCAAAATGCTGAAAATCACCCTACCATACCTCTCCCCCCTTCATTTTTTCCAGTTCTCAATTTCATTGCCCAACTGCTCTAATTAGGGTGTTCATGCTTAGATCACTGGTTGGCACACAGCATGGGAAAGAACATCTGTGTATGGGCATGTAAATGCTGTTGGGATTGCACACAGAAAGGAGACAAATTTAAATCTCTATACCTTTCATTGTGAGGAGTGTAAGAGCACCTTAATACCAACTTTTGATGCCCAGCCATAATGCCAATTGTTTGGCAACACTGAATGAGTCTATAAGTAACTTCCTATAATCACACTATAAATAACTGGAGAAGATAAAGATATTTATTAAGTTAACAGACTCTACTGTATGCAAACTTTTTGGGTGATGGTTAGGGTAATATTTTGAGGTATGATTCTAAAATATTACTAAAACCTTTCACTACAAATTGCACACTACCTCTGTTAAGAGAGCAGCTGTCAAAAACTTGGTACATATCCAACACTTCACTTCACAAGTGCACCTATCAGCTACATTGTTGCATGATGGTTCATAAAAAGCATTCATCATGTATATTCGTAGATAAATGTCAACTTAGGAGCAGAAAAAAGGTGTGTCTTGACTTCATACTGATTTACGATATTTGCCTATGCAATCATAAAACACAAATTAGTAGCATACATGCAGACAACTCACTACATTAAAAGAGTTGCAATCTTTGAAGTACTTTAATTTATTGCTTTACAGGATCAGAAGAAGCAGGTTTCAGGCCAGATTTATTATACCATATTTTTGGGGCTCAAAAGGACAGGTGAAACTGTTAAACTGCAAGAAAGGAAAAGGGATGTAGATGTTCCAAGATATCATGACGTGTTCTCTCCGAATTAAGGGCACTGGGTTTGCACCTTCTGCTTGTCTTCACTAAACCATCTAATCAAGCATGCGCTTTCAGTTAGATGATCCTATTTAATTAGACCACAGTTCACCTTGCAATGAGTAAGCAGCCTTGCTGCCTCAGTTTGTCATAGAACAGTTCATTGTCTTGGTGAGAACAACACCTGATAAAAGAACTTTCTCTGTGGACACTAGATAGTGTAAAAGTTTATTCACACTTCACAAGTTTTGTAAATGGAGATGGGCTGGTGTGACCAGGCGGGCGGGATCAAAGCGCCGTTATCTAGTAGTAGTACCGTGGTATCTGACTCAGTGTTGTTTACTTCAAAAGGCCGTTGGTCGGGGGTATTTGCTACAGAATTCCACATTGGACTTAACGCGTAATGTAGAGAGAGAGGATGTACCCTATGCAGAAGTTCACCTCCTGCACTGATTTTGGGTCATGCAATGATCAACTTGATGGCACCTAATGACCAAGTCTCAGTCACAAAATAAGTTGGCTAATTACACTGCATACATATGCCAAATTTTCAAGGTTTATTCTTCATATATTGTTCCCTCTCTGACCTACTGACGAATTGCAAATTGGCATAGTGATGAAAGTAAAAGTTTTTGCAATTTTGACCTAGTGTTCACTCTTCACCTTAGCATTCAAAATAGCAACGACTTTGTTAAATATACTATTTTCTACAATTCCAAACATAGAAATGATGAATATGGAGCAAATTCTCCAAATAAGACAACATTTGTAACTATATTCAATTCAAAATCTACAGATTCGTGAAATTATTAAAAAATTTGGTACTTGTCAGTACAACAGAAAGAGGATGATATGTGAGAGGGTTTTTTTCTTCAGCATTTTAAGGTGCAATTTCACTGGACATTGGGCTATAGTAATTGGTCTAAGGATTTGAAAACTAAGGTGGTGGAAGCATATATATCTTAGCTCCTCTATTTTGCATACTGAGGGGCTAATAAAGAATCCCCCAATGCTTTCTTGGCCCTTGCCTGTATGGCTAATCCTTCCTGAAGGGATGATCAAGCCTTCCACGTCTGATTTGGGAAACAAAATCATTCCACTTGCGAATTAGGGTCACATGGGAGATTTCATGTGTATTCTCAAGTGGGTTACTTACTAGGATTGAGTGTATCAGCCCAGTTTCCAACCAACTGGTTCAAGTCAGCTGGCCAAGGCTTTTTTCCAGTTGTGGCATTGGCTTGTTTTCCCTAAGTCCACTGCTTGTGCTGAGCACAAAACACATGGTACGTAGTGGGTTCCATTTTTAAAGTCTTTGGAATGACCTGGCCAGGATGCAAACTCCTGATCTCCTGACGTCATAAGGGAAGCCACTCTATATCAGTACAGGTACGGAAGTGGTTGTGGGGACTTATTTCATCTACATAATAACAGTTGCATGAGAAATACCCACATGGATTCTACAGGCATATTCAAAATGCATTGGCATACATACCTGTGGGGTTTTACATGACAGTTCCGTAGGAGAACATCTGGTCAAGTCAAAGAACACAAGGAATTCTTTGTCTCTATATGATGGAAAAATAAAGAAGTTAAAAATTCTACAAGATATCCATGGAAGAAAAATTCTGCAGGGGAATGAGGGTAAACATGTGCCACCCCCAACCCCCCCCCCCCCCAAAAAAAAAAAAATGCAATACATAGGTCTTGCACTGAAGGATAAAAAATATTACCCCTATTAACTACAGCTAAAACTCCAAAACTAATTATGTAAAAGTCCAAAATCTCACAATATTTCATTTCCATTGCACACTCCATGAGAAGTCAAAGCAACAGTTTTCCAATAGGATACTTGTCAGAGATCACCTTACACCCCTTAAAATTTAAAAGACATATATGCTCTGGATTTATAATGACAAGTGAGAAGTAATTAAGCTAGGTATATCTCCATATTCTCTATAATACAACCCCCCCCCCCCCCTCTTTAGTAGAGGCCTACTGTATATTTGCAGCAAATGGTAGGTTGAGGATCGTAATTACAATACAGGTAAATGCATAACTCTGTAACTTAACTTTAAAGTTCAATTCCAACAGCCCTCGTGAATAAGTCCTACCTCACAGTTTTTTTCCAAATTTCAATCCATTAAGATCACATGCACTTATTTTAAAATCATGATTAAAGCACCCCAGAGACAAAGTTACATGATTGTACACAAAATGAATATTTTTAAGACAAGTAAAGCTTATATCCTTTAAATAAAAGCTTATCCATACTGACTCCACCTTGAACTGGGAACATTTCAACTCAGTTTCCTTGGCAATCACATTTTAATACTGTCAGACATCCCCATATGGGGAACTGATTTAGAAATAGGTAACTGGCCAGGTCGGATGAATTTCTCTTCCTAGGCTAGAAAAGACATTTTTTACGTAAAATAGGCTATAAAAGTATCAGACATCTGATGGTCCCATAAACTATTGGTAAGAAACATGTCCTTGGCTTTGTCTTCAAGTAAACAATGTTCCATGCAATAATGCAAAAACAAGGTGGGCCGCGACTCCACCATCACTATTGATAGCCTTGTGATGGTCAATAACAACTTAGCTACTGGCGTGGTCCCTCTCAAGTTTTTGCGAGGCCAAGTACAGGCCTTGAGTTTTAGACTTTCCTGGTGTGCAAAAATCATCCTCATCAGGAAATTAAAGAGTGTGGTAGGGGAGTTGTTTCATTAAACTGTAATAGATTTTAATGAGTTCCCCTTCTTTACCTAGGTGTGCAAAAAATCGCGTTCCTCACTGTGATTTGAAGTGAGTGGTGGTGTACAATCCCACTTGCACACCTCAAAATTCAAGGTCTGCAAGAAAAGCATCTCATAAATTTTCTCTGACATTGGGAAAACCCACAAGGAGAAGAGAAAGGAGGAGACTTTCCTTTAGGTCAATTAAAGTTCTAGATATTGATCTGCTCTCACCCCCAAAAATTGGTCACCCTGGCTGTAGACCAGAATAATCCATTAACATATGATGGGGATATTTCACAGTATTAAAATGTGACTGACAAGGAAACTGAGGTGAAATGTCATTTGATACGAAGTTGAACAAATCATTTTAATTCAGTTTGAGTCAAAAACCCTTACAAGACTAAATTATTTTCTTAAAATTTTCATTAGGAGAACTGTATAGTGGAAATATGTATTGCATGAAGCATGGGAAGTAGAGGTGAAGGGGTGAAAGGTCAAGCTTGGTACAAGTCAATGTTTAATTACCATTTATTCCAGTGAAAACTGTGTTGACATGAGAACTTAAAGGGCCAAACCTCTCACCCCAAACTGCAATTTTGGAACCCGGGTACCAAAATTCCCAATTGGCTCAGCTGTTTGATTGACAGCTAATTCAAACGATGCAGAGTAGCAAAGCTTATATTACACAGCATGAATGGTACTGAGACTGTTTTGATTATATAAATTGAGTTTGTCTATACTCACCTAGAAGCAATAAACTGAGATTGTATCTGGATGAGGATGAATTTCAGACAATTGTGGGAGGGGCTTAAGTGAGAAGGTTAGGAGGATTGGTGCTGTTTGTGGTGAGAGAACTGGTCCTTTAAAGGCCCAGTTCTCTCACCCCAAACAGTACCAATTCTCCTAACCTTCTGACTGAAGCTCCTCCCACAATTGTCTGAAATTCATCCTCATCCAGACACAATCTCAGTTTAACTTCAAAACACTCTCAGTACCATTCATGCTGTGTAATGTAAGCTTTGGAACTCTCCATTGCTTGAATTAGCTGTCAATCAAAGAGCTGAGCCAATTGAGAATTTCAGTACCTGGGTACCAAAATTATAGTTTGGGGTGAGAGGTTTGGCCCTTTAAGGAGCATGAGCAGTCACCCCAAATTTGCTTTGAAGCAGAAGCTAAATCTCAAATGTTTCCTCTTATTTCTCTTCAAACCATCTTTCATAATATTTTAGGACCTCAATGTTGCACATTGAAAGCAAATCAAGCAGTTACTCCCAGGGACATTTCACATTTGAGGAGGAAAAATATTGTCACATGACTTTCAAAAACCAATCATAAAACAGGACAGTCTACTAAACTACCTCAAGTTGGGGGGGGGGGGACTGCTCTTGCCCTTTAAAATGTATAAAATAAAAAAAAAGTATTCAAGTTCTTGCAGACATTAAAGCCTATTTTATTCAAACTACACTGAGCAATATGTTTTTGGAGTTTGGAGAGAAGCTGATTGCAATTACTTACTCTACACCTTGATCAACTCCACAAACTGTTCCATTAGAATCAGTTGGGTAAATAAGTCTCCTTGGATCACCAGACATAAAACCTGAGAGATGAAGTAAGTTTTATTTAATTAAGAGAAAGAGACACAAAATGAGAGAAAATGACAGTTTAGGCAGTCAAAACAGCAATATGTAACTACAAGATAGATGGTTATGTCATTAGAGAAAGAACTTAACATCAGTGTAGTAGCTGTGTAAACTCAAAATTACGCTGTATGTCCCGGATGAAAATATACACTATACTATCTACGTATAATCTTTGTTTTGAGTTGTAGATAGGATATGAAGGACAAATGTAATACACAACACAGTATAAATATGTATACTATTGTCAAACCAATGCAGAAATTTGTGCAAATGAACAGATGAGGGAGTACTAGTAGTAGCCATGGCAACTAACAATGTACCCCCCCCCTCCCTCTCTTCCATGAGGTGGAGTTGTAGATAGACAATGCCCATGGTATTTTCCATGTCATGTAAGAGGTGACTGAAGTGAAGAATTTGAACCATATTGTAAATGTTATAACTCTTTACCTTTTTATTTAGTTGATATTCATGTTAGTGTGTTGTTAAATATCATCTAACTGACTAATTAACTAAAAATGCATTTCAGACCTATCACATTTTTAATGTTTTTAAATGCCAACAGACAGAGAATAATTTTGTATTCAAAATTTGCACAGCAATTAAGCTGTTTCTGGACTCTTCTGTCACAAAATCATTAAAAACCCATACATTTTATGTACAAAATCTGCTACACAACTTTGCATTTGCATAGCAATTCCTCCATTTTGTGCAGCACAATGTGATGCGATACCAGATTAATTATTCTCTGCCTACAGAAGTTCAATAAAGATGCATTTTAACAGAATCAGCTCTGCAGTTTGATATTTCTTTAATCTACTTTAAGTATACATCCAATTTAGATGAGTTATTCCTTCTTCTCACACACAGTGTTACCAATGAGAAATTATGGTCTCATGGTCTCTCTCCCTTAGACATGCACCACATTTGAACTATATTTGAAACAGAACTTGAATTTGAGACATATTTGAAACTGTATTTAACAGTGTTTCTGCCAGAGGGGGGAAGGGGGATTTGTCCCCCACCACTTTTTTCCAGAAAGCAGGTGAACCCCCCCCCCCAGGTAGGCAGGAGCAGTTAATGTACGTTCAAAGTTCGAATACCCTTCAATTAAGTCCTCCTCTTTAATCAGTTGTTACAACAGGCTGGGAATACCTGGTGAGGACATATGCTGTGACCCCAGTCCACTGGGGGAACTAACTGTAGTTATTGGATTTTGACTTTAACTTTGACTTTGAAAATGTCTATATATGGGCTGTGAAATTATCAGTTTGGGAGATAATGGCTTTTTGGGGGAAAATGAGCATTACCCAGATGGGGGGAAATTTACCTGTCCCTAAGGTATGAATATTTATGAGCACTTAGTGTCTACCTCTTCACAGTCATTGATTTGTTTAACAAATGTGAGATAACAGTAAACAGACATGAAAAGTGAAAACACAAGGGACCTTCAACTAATTTACAGCATAAATGCTGACACAACCCACTTGCACACCTTTATGTGGAAAACAGTGCACAAAACTTATGGCTGCATGGAGTCTATAAATTAAACTTAGGAAAAAGAACATAGCAAAATTGATTGATTTCTCAAAATCAGCATGGTGAACAACCAGACATGATGAAGCTTTTTTGTTCCCCTAGCAAGAAGATTTTAAGTATGTCCAAATTTCTCTTCCCTAAAATTGATCTAAATTGCAAGGTTGTCAGAAACTATTGTCTCCATTGAATTTGCGCAGTAGGACAGCAATGCATCATGGGAGCCATTTGAAAATGGCACCACACACAGTGAAATATACCCCAATCCATTGTAAAATGTTTTCACCCCCAAAGCAGTCATCTCCTAGACTGTTTATTGCATGTGTAGAATAAAATCAGATTAACATCCAGGATTGGCCATTGATAGGAATGGAGGTCGAGGGCAGTTTGATGCAACCTTATAGTACAATGACACCAGAAGGAAAAACATTCCTAAGCTTTCTCTAACGGGCAAAGGTCCCAGAAAACCATGACTCCACCTCTGGACCTGCATTAAGATTTCATCATGATAAAGTACTGCAGCTAAGAGATCAGTCAGTCATATCACAGCTATTTTTTTCTGAGCCAGAGGCAGGCCTTCAGATTTCACAGGAACGATTGTTCCCCATCACATGGTGGTCCTGTGATGATTAAATCACAGAACCCAAAAACTACTTACCACCAATCAGTTACCACCTATGCATTTTGTAACAAAACCCAAAAGTGGGTTCCCATAGGTTACCATGGTGAAAAATGATGGAACCCACAAATGGGTTCCCGAGGTTTTTGAAATCCAACGGCTTGGAGAGGGGCACATCTGGATCAAATAAAGAACTACACTTACATCTCAGAGCTTGCTTTAAAAATGGAAGTTGGGTATTTAAAGTTAGTTATTGAAAGGAATATTTCAATGTCAATTTCATAGGGTCTCAAATGAAAGAGAGTAACTTTTCATCGCACGTCCAAACCAAACTTGTTCATAACTCAAGATATTCTTGTTTAAAGATAGGTTATCTTTGTCAAAAACAGACTCCCAGATGGGTTTACGTTACAAAATATTATGTAAAACCTATTAATGGCAGATTACTTGCAAAATATTTTGTTGTTCTTTTAAAATGAGGTTCTTAATTTGACCTTGAAACTTCACAACAGTGTATTAAACATTGAATAATGTTCATTTGAGGTTAAGCTGAAATTTTGTGAACCCAAATGTTCCAGCTTTAAAAGTGTCTGCATATTTCATTTGCTTGTGTGAACATTTATAAACAAATACAAAGCATGCTCAATTAACCTGCTGGTATGACACCACAGATTTCCCACAATATTATATGTTACTGTGATTTATTTTAAAAAGCCATGCAACTTCTGAATGCAACATACTATTGAGAAGTGCCATGAGAGTTTTACCAATAAAGAGAAAAAAGGTGCCTTGAATCTTTGAAGCTCTTAAAATTTGTCACCAGAATATATCTTTCAGAAATAACTTATTAATATAAAAGAATGTGGCAGTTGTTCAACATAAATATGAAATCATAAGACATTTAAAACTCTTGCACTGGCAAATTCTTTGGGGAGACTGAATAAATAGTAATAAAAGCCACATTTAATCCCTGCCATTTTGATGAAATGTTTAAAATATTCATCTTACCTATTATAGCAACTGCTACCATTCCAGCTATGTAGATGATAAATAGGATTAGACAGATGATATCTGTACATGATCTGAAATAAATGAAACAAACAATCACATAAAACAACTCTGACAACTTACACAATGAAGGCAGAATGTAATGTCAAATGCAAACCTAACCCTCATAAACCCGGGGATGGTAGGGCTTTGAGCGGGGATTTGGCCAGGGACATCACACTACTTTTGTCCCCACAGGGCCGGGACTTGTGCCCAGGTTTCACTCAATCTGGAAGACCGGGGAGAAATCCGGCGGGGCATTTACTTGTGGTATGCATAGTGCCTGACAGTCAGGTGGGGGACTTGGCTGGTGATTTATCTCCATTAATGACCCACCCAGTGAGGACATGGTCGAGCTGTATCTGCGGGGAAATCCCAATTTCAAAAATGAAGTTCCCGGCCAAGTCCCTACCATCCTGGGTCTAGGGGGTTTGGGGTTGCAATTGATAAGTGCATAAGCTGAATAATTTGATTCCAAACTATGAGTTAGCAGAACTTACAACATGAAACAAATGTAACCATTGAAAATTAATAAGTATGGTGCAAAGAAAATTGCAATTACTGTGTAACAACAAACCTGACAATTTTGGAAATCATTATTTTAACATATGCATGTTCAGTTTTTAAATGCATGTGACCTCTCCCCCTAAACAAAAAAAAAAAAACAAAAAAAAAAACCTAAAAAAATTGTATTGAACTGGAAAACAATAAAACAGTAATATGCTGATAAAGCATCACAAGTAATTTACTATTAACTGTCAAGATTAATTCTGTCAAACACAAATGTTTTGCATTCTTAATTTGCACCTGGAATCCTTGATAAAAGCAAAACATATTCAAAGTGAAGTGATTGAGCCACCCCTACCAGGCCAGTGAAACTGCAACATTGACCCCATCCCCCCTCCCCCAACAACTGCTAAGTCTGGTTATGGATCTGTTTTATCGAATATTACTAATGCATGAACATTTGAAATAAGAAAATGAATGTTTTATATAAATTGTTACAACGGGAACATGAATGTGGAGTGCATGTTGAGTCAGGGATAACAAACTGGGTTGACTTACAATACACAACTTGATATTTATTTGAACATTATTAGGAATGAGTGCTTCATTTACTTTTCATATTTAGAAATTTTCTCTATCTTTTATTACATTCCTCATTTTGTGCTGCCATGCTCCATGGATTTTTTCAACAAGTTTCCACAAAATGGTCAAATTCTGCCTTTTTTGTACAACTCCATATCTTCAACTTAGGTTCAGTTTTAAAAGTTGCTGGCTAAATTTTTATGCTAAAAGTAGCAGACCAAGAAGGTGTTTAATCTCAATGCATAAAGTTCCCATTTGCATGTACATTTTATGAATGCATGTTTGGTCTAGAGGTAAAACATTCGTTTCTCAGTCAGGAGGGTTAGATAGGTTCCCAGGTGAAGTCACAACATTTGAAAATGGAACTTTCAGCACTGTTAGTGTGCATATTGCTCTACAAAAGCAATGTATTAGGAAAAATAATCAGTCCATTACAACAGGAACGAGAGCATCTCTAGATTAAAGCAGAATTTTATAATTTCAAGTGTAAACCCTTGCTATCCAGCTAATTAACTAACTAAACATATTCACATTTTTTCAAGCCAGTTTCAGTTTCAATAGCATTGTCACTTGCAATGAACTCTTTGTCAATTCCACAGAATATTTTCAATTCAGCAACAAAAAAATAGAGCTTGGTGCAGCCACTGGCCTATTGGGAAGATCTACGAAAGCTGCCAAAAATGCCAACTACCAATTACTGTTAACTACAATATTATTTTATAGTACAATTCATCCAAACAATGGGTACTTCTAAAAAGGTGTTTAGGGTAACCTGCATGAAAAGAAATCAATTTGCCACCTGTTTCAAATGCCAAGGTCATACATGTGATTGTATACTGCTACCAAATACTGAAAAGATGATACTGTATAGCCCAGCTGGTATTCAGTATAGATATGTATGGTATTCAAAAAGTCTAATTATAGTTACATAGGGTACACGCCAACACCAATGTCTTACATATATATAGTGTCTGCTAGATTAAAAATTAAAAATAGTGTCTCTAATACAGTTCATATTCAGTTTTAAATACTGTTAATAACCAGAATGCAAAAATGCATTGAGGTTTCGATGATACATAAATGTACCATTTCAAATTTGACATCACGCACCATTAACTTCTAACTCATATGTTTAACAAGCATGTTCAAAAAATAGTTTTGTTATTCCAGATGCCCTTTTTTGACCTCCACAAAAGCCATACACAGATAGATAGATAGACAGACATCTTGAGATACTGCATTAACAAGATTTTCAGACTTTGACCCCCCTGACCCCAAATATATTTGACCTCCACCAAAAACAATAGGGACCATTTCCTGACTATAACCCATCAACAAACTGTACCAAATATGAAATCAAAGTTTCCTATCTTGAGATATCGTGTTAACAAGATTTTCAGACTTTGACCCCTGGTGACTCCAGATGACCTTTGACCTCCACCAAAAACAACAGGGACCATCTCCTGACCATAACACATCGACATACCAAATATGAAATCTATCCATGTTTCCTGTCTTGAGATATTGTGTTAACGAGATTTTCAGACTTTGACCCCCCTGACCCCAGATGACCTTTGACCTACGCAAAAAACAATAGGGACTATCTCCTAACCATAATGCATCGACATGCCACATATCACATCTACCCAAGCTTCCTATCTTGAGATATTGTGTTAACGAGATTTTCAGACTTTGACCCCCCTGACCCCAGATGACCTTTGACCTACGCAAAAAACAATAGGGACCATCTCCTGACCATAATGCATCGACATGCCACATATCAAATCTACCCAAGCTTCCTATCTTGAGATATTGTGTTAATGAGATTTTCGCACTTTGACCCCAGGTGACCTTTGACCTCCGCCAAAAACAATAGGGACCTATCCTGACCATAACGCATCAACATACTAAATATGAAATCTATCGAAGTTTCCTATCTTGAGATATCGTGTTAACGAGATTTTCAGACTTTGACCCCCGATGACCCCAGATGACCTTTGACCTCCGCCAAAAACAAAAGGGACCATCTCCTGACCATAACACATTAACATACCATATATGAAATCTATCCAAGTTTCCTATCTTGAGATATCGTGTTAGCGAGATTTTCAGACTTTGACCCCCGGTGACCCCAGATGACCTTTGACCTCTGCAAAAAAACTATTTTTGACCATCTCCTGACCATAATGCATCAACATACCAAGTATGAAATCTACCCAAGCTTCCTATCTTGAGATATTGTGTTACCAAGATTTTCAGACTTTGACCCCTGATGACCCCAGATGACCTTTGACCTCTGTCAAAAACAATAGGGTTCTTCCTCTCAATATGGAACATCTATGTACCAAGTCTGGAAACTGTCAGACATTCCTATCTTGAGATATCGTGTTAATGAGCAAAGTGTCACAAACACATACACACACATACATCCACACACACACACACATGCACATACTGTACACACATACATACACACACACGCCATCGTGAATGCATAGGTTTCTCTTTCATCGAAACCAAAAAGTCCTTATGAAAAGTGAGGAATGGATGCACAGTACTCTAACCACCCTGACATTTGGGGCATTGAATAAATAAAAGTGCAAAACTTTCTGCAAAGGCTGTGCCAGAACTATATAGTGAAAATGACTGGTCTTGATCTAAGTTGGGTTTGGGAATTTGTTGGAGGTTGTACACCCCAATTTCCAACCTCGACAAAGAAGGTCAAGAGCAGTCACCCCAACTTCAAGTAGTGTAGTAGACTGTCCCTGCCAGTTTCATGATTGACTCATGAGAGTCATGGGACAATCATATTTTTCTGTTCAAATGTGAAATTTACCAGTAGTAACTGCTGGTTCCCCTGGAACATGCAATAATTCTATCCCTAAATATTATAAGTGATACTTTGAAGTTCTAAAATGTTATGAATGATACTTTGAAGAGACTGCCATTTCCCTTTAGTCTAATGCTGCCTCATGGTTTTTCACCAGTTGCTGGATTCCCTACTCCATTGCTTTATACAGAGCAGCACACACACTGGCAGTAAGATCCACTTTAAGTTTTCATTTGGAATATCTCTTTCGTCACTTTCGTGGTCTTGGGGGTTACATGAGCACGACTGTTTGTTGCATGCAATGTTAAATGGTAAATTGGTCTTGCTGTATATAGTTGTTCATATGACATGTGCTTTTGTAATTACCCCATGGATGTCAATAAAAAGCAGCTCATTGAGTTGAATCATGAAATTTAACAAATTTTTTCCAAAGGTGTCAAGTATTTTTTAACATACCAATGATAAATGGTCAAACAGTTTGACAATCCCCATATTCTGCAGTACATGGGATTAACTGTTTTATGAGTGAGTACGTAGCCTAATGGTTAAATTCTGTTTTCAAAAATTTGTGACCAAGACACTTTTCAAATTTATGCACACTACTGTTACAGGTCAGGACACCACAAAATTCAAAATTTTACTTTTTTCCATAACTATTGGTAAAGAGAACTTGGCTAATCATGCTAAATATAAGCATTTTAATGTGGTAGTACCCTTAAACAATTTCATTACATGTTTTATATCAACTCACTAATGAGCTCTTTTAACTGGCAAAGAATGTGTATACACCATATTCCTGTGTAAAAGTCCTATAATTAATTGATTTTTAATAGGTGCTATCATTTTACAATAACATTTGCTATTAAAATGGATAGTCAAATTTTGAAGTTCAATTTTAAAAAAAAAATTAAAGCTTCATGAGAATGATGTCCAAGCAGTAGATTCTTCCGATTCTTAAGATGTCTTACCCCTGACTCTATGATGGAAATAAATGATTTTTTATACAAAATTTTGGCAAACACATCATTGCATTTTGTATCAGACCTATTCTACAGGAAAAATATATTAATCCTCTGTCTGCACAGGTTCAGTGAGGTATGTGTTGCTGGAAGAAAAATTGGATGTGTCTTTACCAATTTTCTAACATTTTTTTTCCAAGTTGCAAAATTTTATGCCACCTATTTAATCTTTGCCTCTGATGTTTAAGGTATTTTTATTTTAGTACATCTCAATAGCATTTAGTGTTCAACTGTACGTAGTGGATGTTATCACAGTTGCAAACTTCGTCCTGCACGCAACAACTGCCACTCCTATCCATGATCAGTGGCATATATGGGGAGTGGGTGCACAGATCAATTACCGATTTCCCTCAAATCCCCAAAAGCCTTTAAGCTATATTCTTGTATGGGTACGGGTAGGAGGAATGTCTATGAACAAGTTTATATTGTTATAGTTTAATGGATATTCTCTCATAACTGGTTCTCAAAGTACTTTTGAGTGCTTTAGAACCTAAATACCTCAACAAAACTCCTTAAAACAGTCTTTGTGGGGCTTCTTACACATTAAAACCAACAGCCTCTGGGGGACTTCCCCCCCTGGATCCCCAGCAGGGCTTTGTCTCAACCCCACCTGTTCAGAGCTTCCTGTGGACACTTTTTGGATTTGTTGTCATTCACCACAGCTATCCCCAAAGTTGAGAAGATATCTAGGGTCCCTGCTTAAAAACATTCCACAATCTACATACTTTTTTTACTTTAAAGGACCAATCTTCTCATCTCAAACTACAATTTTTATAGGGGGTTACCAAAATTCTCAATTGGCTCAGCTTTTAGTTTTCTCTTTTGACAGGGGGGAAATACCTTGGGCACATTCTATAACCTCCAGTCTCAGGGGGAACTCAACATAAGCTAGGGTTTGTCCTGAAGCAACTTTCTAGAATTGTGTCCAAGTTTTAGGACAGTGGTGGAAGGCAGGTGCATAGCCAGGATTGTGTCATGGGGAGGGTTTTGGTGTCATGAGAAGGAAGGGGAGGGGGAGTGGAGGCTTGATATGAAGGATAAGAGAGAAAAAAATGCTATTTTAGGTGTTTTTTGCATTGCAAGGTTGGGTCATGGGGGAGGGTTCTAACCCTCAAGACTTTCCCCCTGGCTATGCCACTGGTGGAAGGGGCTTGAAGTAATTAGGATAAGAGGAATGGAACTGCTTGTGATGATGAATAACAGCCAACTGCATTAAAGCTTTACATTTTCTCACATGGGAACTGGTGACTGCCAGATGCAAAATAACCAGTGATGCAGTCATTGTGCGTACAGAATGGTTGGTTGCATTTTACAGTATCAGATATCACTCAGTGATGTCTGATAAACTGCAGTGAAACACCTCATCATATTCCATGTCAGTAAGGTCTTCAATTAGCAAAGTAGTTTTCTGTTTTGTAAAATTAGAAAATGGAATTCGATGTTTTGGTGCTACACAATTTCACAACACAAAATGAACTGCAAAACAGAATTTGACTTAAAACCAAGAACTCCACTCTATACTTAATTGCAGATTAATCTGTTCTAAATTTTAAAACAACCTGAAGGTAACCAGCAGATATTAGAGAGAACCTATACATAATGATGTAACCTGGGAGTTGCTATAAATCCATTTCATGAAAACAGAACTGAACCAGAAGATGATAGTAAAATGCTTATATAGTTACTGGACTGTATTTCACTATGCAACCTAAAGGTCTTTAAAGTTGCAGCTTCTGAGAGGTTCCAGCTTTCAGGTACTTAACATATGCGCTGTAAAATAAGAATGTCCCCTAGAGTGCTTTTACTGACTTCGCAAGCCCCTCCCCTTTTTTGACTGATGGGCAAAAAATGTAATGTAGTAGGAATAACTAGCTGGAAGATGGATGACGACAGACGTGATAAATGTTCCCTTAATAAAAATTTATATCTGGCTTTTATCTGGAAATATCTGGCTGTTATATAAAGTTATAATGGCCATGTGGGGCCAGATATAAAACCCTATATACTGTAGGTACCTTGATATGTTGAATCAAGTTTGACATGACCATATGAAGCCATATTAAACTTGATGTAATATCATGCCAGATGTAAAGTTTCATATGGTCATAACATGACAGATATATCTTGATGAAATAACATACCAGACACAAATACAAATTTTTATATGGTCATTTCAAGCCATAACTATATGAATTTTTGCCCATGCAGCCGTTGGACCCTGTTGGATCGAATTGCATGGCAACTGAAGATTGTTGTTGTAACATAATGTTATCTAAGACCAGCGGATTGAGGCCTCTAGACAACATTTAAAATGTCTATGAAAATTGGTTACCTTTTATGACAAAATATTTCAAAATCAAGAGCCTACACTGGAGAGTATTTGGGAAAACAGCACTGTTGTAGCTTATAAAAGTTTACCAGACTGATTTATGAGTGAGTACTTACTGCATTGCAGATTGCAATTTTGTCTTTTTCAACAAATAATTACAAATATGGAGCTTTCATTGGAGGGAATTGAAAATTTTTATGGAAAGTTGAGAAAACTGTCCTGTAGTAGACTGGTGTCCCATATAGCAAATTTCCTTATTTTTCTCACTTCGGGCGGGGGGGGGGGGGAGGGGGCTTCAGATTTAGAGATGTTATGCACCAATGTAGGAAAATAGAATTATACATTTCATTCCAGACCAATCTTTTAAATTATTGGAATTTAGGACAAACAATATATCAAATGGGCACTCCATGTTTTGAAATTAATGAAAAAACGTATAAAAACAAGCATTATTTCTTGATGTTTCTGGCAATATAAGGTATACCCTGCTAGTCTTTGTTTGGGCTGTGAACACCTGATAGCCGAAATCTTAAGGTCAATTTGTTATATGAGAATTTCTATCATTAAAAATCAGCCAAGTTATGATGCCCAGTTTCAAGGTGCAAAATTTTGTAATGAAAGATAGTGGAATTTCAATAAAGTGATTTCTCGACACTATACCATTCACAAAAAGAGTCTGTTCATCCACTGACTTTGCCAACTGAATAGTTTTACCTGAATTTCACCATTTTCTTGTGGCTTTTCATAATACTCCCACACAGGCTTTTCCCTATTGTAATTTTAACACTTTTCCAGTGAATACTTCCAAATTGTTACTGTTTTTTTAAGATATATTTTGGAACACAGCAGGGCTCAATTTCATGGTTGTCCAATTATCCAGGACAACAAAAATTCCATATGGACAACCAATAAATTAAAAGGTTGGTTGTCCCACAGACAACCATTTTCCTCTTGGATTGAAAAAGTATGCTGCTGTTTGATAAACTCTTTCAACTTTTTCCATAGTTTTATACCATATTTCAGACTTAACAAGTATTTCTTTCGTACCCCATGTTTGCACCTTTTAATGCAATATTTTTTTTTTAAAGGGAGCAATTCTGTCACCCCAAACTTACTTTAAATGTCCCCTTAATTTTACAAGAAAATCTATGAACATAATATATGTGTAAAGTCAGTTTTAAAGATAATTATTTCTCACAGTCACAAGTCTGCTATATCACTGGGGCACTTCATGACTTGCCTCACTGAATTCCATTGAACTTAACATATGTCTCCTCACATCCAATAGATTTTAATATATCATTTACATTCACTCATCATAATCTTTGTACTTATCAAAATATGCACAAATTTGTACCTTTTGTGTCCATAAACAAAATAAAGGCTAAAACTATTAAAACCAGTAAGCCTAAACTCAAAACCTGGAGTCAGTCAGTCAGGGGACAGCTACTGTAGGTGGCCTGTTTCAATGATAAAATTTTCACCACGTAGATAATTTGAAGTTGCTATTGAATTGAAATACATAACACATGTATGCACACACATTTTTTCCCTCAATTGTCTGGATCAGGTTGCAGATACCTTACAATAGATACAATTTACATACTTACCTATCATGCAATGGACCTTTAAAGTTAGGGTCGTATTTGTGCGCCTTTCCTGTAAGAACAAAAGCAAAAGTCATTTTGAAGTAGGAGAGCACAATTTCTCTCACTTAATTTATCAAAGATGAAGGATAATTAATAGTTCAGGGCTTGAAGGGCTGTTTTATGATGCAGAATGATCACAAAAGTGGGAAAAGATGAGATTAAACAACACATGAACATGTAGTTATATAGTGTCAGTCAAATCGATAAAAAGTTCAGAGCTTAAATTTATTTCCAAGCATCATGGTTCATTTTTAAATTTGGTTTCCCTTTACATACAGTAGTCCCCTCTTATGACAGGCAGGAAATTCTGTGGGCACATTCTACAACAGGGTTGTCCAACCCTTGGCAGCGGTGGGCCACATGAAATGGTTATGATGGACAAGAGGCCGCATTCTACACTCTTTTTTTTTCCCGACGCCCAAAGCAACAAAATGCAATCATTGCGCGTAGGGAACACTGATTCATTTTGGTTTTTGATTGAAATAAATAAATTTTAGCAAAAATTGATGGTGTTGGGCAGAATATTTGGACCAAGTTTTTTTTTTCATATTCCTCCTGAATCATTTTTAACCCGCCCCTGTGGACAACACTCCAATGTGGCTACATGTATAGCAGACATTTGAAATGAATCATTTCATTCAAAAGTAGGCATGTCATAGCGGATGGGCAAGCCTAAAATTGTCATCAGTAAATCTGCTTATTGAATAATTTTGCAATATAAATTATATCTGACGGGCTGGACGCAACCTTTTCGCGGGCCGGACTGTGGCCCGCGGGCCATAGGTTGGACAACACTGTTCTACGACCTCCAGCTAACCGGGGGGGGGCATTATAACTTTACATAGAGGGGCTATAACCACCTCAACAACCTAAACTCTTTTTTTTTTGTTGAAGGCCACTTCAGAAAGGAAAACTGTAGACTGCTATGTCATCCACTATACATTGATCCAGCCTGAAATTGGACCTTGAGCCACCTGATTGCTGTACAGCTTCATTGATGAATCAAATGCCACCCTGTAAGTTTATCCACTTTATAGCCTACTGAGCACGACAGCAATTATAAATTCATACATACAGTATGATCTATATCTTTAATGCCATTGTCTACTGTATTACCACGTACTTGAATTTAAGACCTCTTTCACAGTGGCATGGACTTTAGACTATTTCCATCTTGAAAAATTTATCCTACACCTACCCTTGTCAAGGACTGTTATCAATACAAATTAGATGTTCATTCAAGCATGTGAAAATAGCACGGAAGACTGACATTTGATAACAGTTTATCTCAGATGAAACTGAAAGGGGATCTA
Source organism: Holothuria scabra (assembly GCA_037179385.1). Lineage (NCBI taxonomy): Eukaryota > Metazoa > Echinodermata > Holothuroidea > Aspidochirotida > Holothuriidae > Holothuria > Holothuria scabra. Next base: position 41,884,598 of record CM074185.1, read on the forward strand.
ACCTTTCAGTGCATTGTGTACCATGACTAATTTGATCCCATTTTTGTAAGTACTGATTTTGGCGAGCATTTATTTGAACCACTACACTGCATGGGCATCTATTGAACAAGAATGGTATAAATCAAAGCTGCTGTTCATTGAAGCAAATGACCAGTCAGTGGTCATGCAGGAGTCTTCCCTCAAAAATTGTGGTAGCCATCAAAGATATCTTTAGAGGTAAGTATTTCCCTATGTGGCACTTTCTCTGCCCAACCTTCCTACAAAGCTGTCAGTTCTAATGTTAGATGCACTGAAAGTTGGATCAGCATGATCAATACTGCAAATGCCTTGGCATAACTGCCCTGACATTTTTGAATGCCATGAAGCACAGTTTACTGGGAATGGCATGTGCACTGATATTTGTGGTCATAATCATTCCCAATATGGAGGGGGGGGGGGGTGGATCAATTTTCCAGTTTACCAGATATGCACAGTCACAGTTGACCAGCATATACTTTCATGGAACTTCTCTGATGATCAACACTACTTGGTTGAAGAAAGGTTAGTAAACTGTGTGTATCTAGCCCTAAAATATGGATGATGCATGTCGAAGAGATGCCAACATTTACATCCAGAAATCAGGGAGGTTTCACACAGGAATCAGGGAGGTTTTTAAAATTACATGCAACTCAATGGGGGAAAAGCTTGCTTGAATCAAAGAGATTGTCTTAATTGCTAGTTGGCACCTCTGATATTGAAGGATCATAAATGTTTCAAACTTTTCATCCTAGGGTATTGATTAAAAACTTAGAAAATGCGACGGTAATCTTGCTTGAAAATTGTTGATGTTCACAATTTTTAAACCCAATTTCTCATCATTCATTTTGAAGGGCATAAGTTAGTCATTCCAAAATTACTTTCAAATGATAGCCATATCCCACATGTCTCATTTCAGTTCCAACGTAGCATTATTTCATGATCTTAACTTTGCTAAAGCAGAGCGATTAGTTACTCCCCTAAATTTCATAACATAAAAGAAGTTATTCATCACCCCAGAGAGTTCCTGTTCTCCCAACCTACTTACTTCTAGCCCCTACATCCTTTAAACAATCCTAGTGTATCACTTTGGAGAGTCTAGACATTGAGTGTGTTCCCACTTGAGAACAACCAGGGGATCAGATCCGGTTCAGACCATGCCCTGGAGATCAATTCGCAAGCTGGAACACTCTCGTTCCCCGGATCAGATCGGGGAGGATCAGCCCTCACGCAGGCGATCAAGAAAACAATTGTGAACAAAAACAGGGGATCAAGTTGACCCGAGATCAATGACTTACTTCTGCAGAGAAGCTCCTCACGTCACACAACCTTTTGTAAAAAAAACCTGACCTGCACACATAATTTCAATGAAACAACTTCCTGTTATAAAATTACTTGAACCGGAGGAGGGGATCAGATCTCGCGCAAGCGATCAAATGGGAACACTAATGCAGTTGGTCACAAAATTTTCCATTTGATTGAGCTTGGGGCGATCAGCATAGGGGGATCAAGTGGGAACATGGCCAGTGAGTATTCAATGAGTCAGGGTAATGAGTATTCAGGGCCATACTGGTAATTAAAATACTTTCAACACACACATAACATGAGCTATATTTTGAATTTCTGTAGACAAAGTACCTGTAAAATTGTAGTTTGGTGTGACACTGACCTGACTGTCTTAAATGAGAAACATATTGTCACATGACTCTCAAGGCCTAACCATGAAACAGGGCAGTTTAATGCACTAATCCAAATTGGGATTACTGCATGCATTTCCCCTTAAAGGAAATATTGCATTTGTTTTACAAGGAAATTTCATCCTTTTAGAACCAATATTTATTGGCAAAAAGTGATAAATAATTTCAAATAAGGCAGCATGGCAGCCTTCTTTTCAAAAAATAAGTTTCCTCAGATAGAAATTCAGTTTTTGTTGCTCAACAAAAATAATAATTTGTTCACCCAAACTTTCAACATTTCAAAAGATGCAACTTCCATAACTCTTCTCATGCATGATATTTTGAGGAGATGAAGCTATTGCTGGGGTATATTGTATAGACCCAATGATTTGAAAATGACTACAGCAATTTACTTTTAATGCTATGTTGAAGTTTAAATGCAATATTTCCCATTAAAGGAGGGTTTACCTTAAAGGCAGTCATTTGTAATCCTTAACTACAATATTACTGTACTTGTAGTCCTCAAAAAGTCTCAATTAGAACTGCTTTTTGATTGACAACAAATTAAAAAATGCACATACACAGAACTAGAAAAGATGGATATCTGAAGGAAGATGAGTTTTATAGAGAGCTGTGGGAAGGGCTACAAGTAAGATGGTTGTTTTTACATACAAATGAAAGCATTCTACATGTTTATACTGATTCCCTCTGCTATATTCCCTCTTACACCAGCTACCCCTGTTTTAATTAATGAAATATTTATGTGAAACAGGTGTTTAAATGTAAACCTTTAATTATCAAATGAAAATGAATAAAAAGCACAAAAATGCATGTGCATGATTATGTACATCCACATGTGACATGCCACACTTCTTTTTCACAAGGGAGAGATCAAAAGAAAAAAGGACTACTAAAAAATGAATGAAGGAAACTGGATAAACAGTAGTGCACTCATGTAAAAAAGTATCTTAATTGCTAAATAGATTCTGTTCTTGAACAATGTAAGGTAATTTACCATCCATTACTTTTTCCAAAGTCTCTCGGGATATTCTATAGTCCCCCGTCTCAATAGTCCCCGTGTCACTGGTCCCTCATTTCATTGGTCCCCTAACTCTAGCCCTAAACCCTAACCCGGGGACAAATGAGACAGGGGACTAATGCGACAAAATTATTAGAGGGGGACCAATGAAACGGGGGACTAATGAGATGAATTATGCTAAATGGGGGACCCATGAGATGGGGGACTATAGAGCTGATCCTGTCCCTCCAACTCACTGGCAAACTGAGTCAACAGGTGACATCAAAGTTTCAAATACTCTTGAAGGGGGTCTGCTTTCTAAAGAGGGGCTATGTCCCCAAACTAACCCAAACACAAAATAACGTGCCTTTCAATCATATACAATAACTCAGTGCTATGAAATGTGCATGGGTGAAGCTCAGACTTTCTGAAACCAAAGATAATATTGTTTCCTTTATTTATTTTTCTCTCATTCGTCATGATAAAGCTCTGAATAATAGCTTCAAAGCAAATTTTACAGCATTGCAAACTTTGATAAAGTAATTGTAAATCGTTATCCCATTGCCAGGGTACTGGGAATTTACTGATTTCTGATCTCAGTGGTTTATATTATTCGTGACCCTGACACCGGTCACAATGCACACCCTGACTTGGTCATGTTAGTATAGGAACCCTTTTCTCACTAGCACTTCCTTTTATCTTTCCATTACAATTGTAAATATTGTCATATCAGACACTTAATTTTCTTGGCAAGCTGTTTATAATTCAAAAGATTAACAAGCACTTTAAAAAGCAATTGATTCCAAGAAATCTGTGATTAACTTGTTCAATCTTTGAAATGTTAGCAAGTTTTCTTCATCAAGCTTCCTTCCATAAATATGATGCTCAATAAAGAGGCTAGCTGTTGTGTAACTCACATATAACCAGGATATCCCTATATCTCTAAATATAATTGGTGACTGAACTCTGACTCACACTTATTCAAATAGTAGCTGTGCTCTGTATAGTCAATGATTCATTTGGGAAATTATGGCCCCATAAATGTTATGTGAACATGGCGATCGGCAATTTACCAATGTAGCAACATTTAGCAAGATACCAGACCACTGTTTTTATTTCAAGTGGGGAAGGGACTGCAACTAAACTTTGGATGATTTTAATTGCTCAGGGTGAGAAAAAAGGGGTTTTCTAATCAACAAGCAGTCAGAAATCTGTTCCTTTCTTGAGTCCTGAGCAATAAAAGACCTTCGAAGCTGAAAAAGATTTGGGCATAGTTTGACATATTTAACACACAATTATAAGTAGTTACATAACAACTGAGTTAAATACTTTGGGGGGGATTCTTTGAAACAAATATAATTGAGTATGACTTAGTAGGCCAACCTTAAAACACATACGATAGTGTTTGAAAAGGGTAAGGTTGTACGCTATTCCTATGGCACCCTACAAAAAAAAAAAATGGACACCCGAGGGAGAAAGAAAAATGCACACCCCACGGAAGAGCAAGTGCATACTTTACACAAATAGGCCACCAGAAGTGAAGATGTAGCTAGTAATAGTGATATATTAGCAACCCCCTCCCCCACCCTTCTAAAAAAAAAAATGGTCCTTAAAGGAGAAGGCAACCCTAGCTTTTTCTGCCTACAGACTACCATTTTAATGTTTGCTCTTTCCAAAAGAAGCACAACGAAGTTTTTGATGTATTCATTTCAACCTTAAAAATTGATTTTTAAGAAGCTACTGGTTCGCGCCATTGTTTTTTGAAATTCACCAGTTCCCGGATGTTCAATGACGAAAGCGAGCCACATATCATATTTCAACAGAAAAGTTACCAACCCGCATGAACTATCTATAATTGCACATATACTGCATAACACATCTTCTGAATTCCCCTTGAAAAAGGAGATAAAATTCCTAATGTCTGAATAAAATTATTTTCATCATACAATAATAAAGTAACATGAAAAACAGGTTTTTAACAAGAGCATGAAAAATAGTTTGCGTAATTGGCAACACCATCGCACCGCTGTCTGTCACCATACACTTTGCCTGTACCCTTACAGTTCGGGTAACCCTGATGAAAGGAAATAACTGTATGTAGAGAACTGCAAACACGTTCTCATGGCAGAGTGACCTTGACTAACATACAGTTAACTGTTGTGCAGTGTCCAATGTGAAAACACTGTGCACGGAATTTAACGTTACAACTTACGAGCAGGATGTACTCGAACTCTTTGTCGTACACTCTCTAAACATGGAATATAGGACGGGAACGTTTGTATAGAAAGATGGAATCAAACGGTATCTTTGGTAGCCTGAGTATTCAGAGAAAAAAGAAAGAAAACAGGACAAAGTGGCAGTCGGCGGGATCTCTTATGAAGGTTCTAGCATGTGGCTAGTACGCTCAGCACTTGTACCAGTTTTGACACTAGTCGGAACCTGTATAATCTTGTCTGTTTTCTACGCAAATAGCGAGTGAGCTAACAGTACCTTGGGGAAGTGCTTTTGAGAAAGATACCAGAATAGGCTAGTCCCTATGCGGATTTTTTGACTGCCGATATTTGTTTAGTTGAGGCAAAGAAGAGAAGACTGAGTGAACATAACACAAGGTAGGCAGTTTGCAATTCTTACCGTAGCGAAACAGCAATCGCCAGCTTCATTAGGCCTAGTGAGGTCCTAACAATCTTTTGAGATTGCCAAAGCTGTTGGCAATGCTACCTAGTCCTCCTAGACATATTTTCAAGGCTAGGATGGGTATATGCAGACTGTATTGCCCCTGGGAAGGCTCAGACCCTTTTTTATACATGCCTTCAGTTTGTGGAATAGTGTACACGCCATGTGCAATGAATGGGAAATCGTATAACTTACGATGTGGCTCGTTTACGTCATATTAAAGCGCCCTCTTTATTTGAAAACCAGAAAATGGCTACGAACATCATGGGGATTCATTAGGGAAGAAAAATAATTGAAAAATTCATAAAAATTTGGAACTATGCTGATTCAATTAGCTTTTTTCAGAAAATGTGTTAGAATTGTGGTCTCTACTAGCTGATAGGTGTAAAATCCGTTGGTTGCCTTCTCCTTTAAACCATGTCTGCTCAGGAGGTGTGACCTTGACTAGCAGTGTCCTATATATAACATCATCTTTGAGATTGCAACACAAGGGACTGCTATTAACAACACTATATTATAACTTTTACCCTTTTTTTAAAATGCTATTAATAACAAAGAATTTTGGGATAGAATGTGTGTGTTGCTTTTTGCCAAAGTAAAATGATCGACAGTAAAAGAAACACACATACCAAAACTCAATCCCACAATCTTTTGTAATTCCTATTTGGAAAAGGATTAAATGGGATTTTAATTTTGATCGAGAGGAATAGCATGATCATCAACTATTAAAATGAGTATGCTTATCAACAATAAGCCTACACCTTTTGGCTAAAAAGAGCTCATTCTGGCTAGAAAATTGACTTCTCTCTATGTATAAAGTTCCCATGACAGCCTGGGCATGTAATCTTAGTTAATATCTGTACTATAGTTTGCATGTACATGCTACACCAAAAGTACTGTGTCAACTTGTTGTTCATTACTGACTAAATCATTGCATGCAGCCAACTTTTCATGAACCCAGCTGTCCTGTTATATCAAAACATCTGCTGTTTGTAAATAAAACATATTTGAATTGTTTGTAAAACAAAATACGGCATGTTCGCATATTTTTATGTAAAATCACAATATGCTGAATCAGGGGGTACTTTGTACTTGTGTAGTGTTGTATAGAAATCATATGAAAACAACCACATAGATCTTATTTGATTTCAATGTGGTGTTATAATGAGATTATCATGAAAAAATATGACATGAAGAGAAAGATACTCTCTGAAAACCAATTTAAGGAAATAGTCCCTTTTTTGCTAGGAAAATAACAGGTTACTTTCAAGAGCACTGCCCAGAGAAAAAAGGTAGCATAGAATTTATTTCACTTCCATGTACAGTACCTACGAATGCATTTTAAGAGGAGGCATATATACAGCATTTCAAAATGAATAACAATGAGCTACAGTACAAAATTGGATTTAGCATGTCCAGAAGTCTTAGTGTAAAGTATCAGTACACCTGAATGTTACATTTGTGTTTATTTTGCCTGTTGTTTTAATAAATCTGCCCAAACTATTGGGGGGGGGGGGGGAGGGGAACATTGTTTTCCCCCAGTATTTTCACTGGTGAGACCCACAAGTGATTGATGCACCTGGGAGGGAGTTATAAATAAAGGACATACTTTTTTTTAAGTGGATCTTATATTTCCAAAGAGAGGGGCTACTGTATGTTTTCCATAGTTGAGTGACTGTGGACTCCAACCAACCTTTTGCTTGTATCCAGATTATTCAGATAAATATGACCGGATATGTGGTAAAATGCATCTATCAATGTGTTAAAGGTTGAAACTAATTATTAAAGATCACATCTGGAGTGATCACAGGAGGACGGGGGTACGGAAGGGAGAGGCCGGGAGAACCCCATTCGTAGATCTATCATGACTAGAGAGTTCCTTGGGTTACAAACAGGGTTAGGTAAGTTAGGGCAAGGAATACATTGAAGACCATTAAGATTAATGTAGGGTAAGGTGAGAGTCCGAGTAAAATTATGGACAAATGCAATATGCACTATGATGAGCTCATGTATTGTCAAGTGGATAGTTTTTCAGAATATACGGTAAATTTTTAAATCAACTTCACATAATTAAGTGGATAGATTCAGCTCCTTTCAGATCTTTAATCTCCACTTTTCGAATGCTGCACCAGTTCACCTCTGAGTTTCTACAAGAAAAATGTTCTTTTTAACAATTTCAGTTCTTCATCAAAGAATGAAATGCTTTAAAATCACTTGCAAACATAGTTTACACAGTCCTTTCAGTGAACCACTCAACAGAACTAATACATGCAGAAATGGGCTATTACAGTATTTGCATAAAGATATTAGCAGTACACCAAAGTATTGCTACTATAGATCAAAGATTGTCAGATCAGTCTGCTAGACTTAATATCTTACAGTGTACCTCTAAAATTAAAATTCAATCCACAATCCGAGACTTAACTTTTAACCTGCTCTTCTGGTGGCCAGTGTGTCCGAAAGGAAAGGGACACGTGGGAGGAAGCTAAGTGAAGTATCTTGTGAGGTTTTTGTTGCTTCTTTGATATTTCTGTTTCACTTGAGGGGGAAGAAGTAGGCCTATACTTTGCCATGCATGTGTGGGTTTTTTGTAAGTTAGCGGAACTTTAAATCTAGTGGAAATTCTCTTCTGCATTCACCATTATGGTAAATTATGAGTGATTGTACAGCCTTTGTATCTTCTACATACTTTAAATAAGGCCAAGGGTTTCTCCTGGCATTCTTTCTGAGAGGTGACCAACTCAAAAAACTGTAACCTGCACCCCATGGAAACACAACCTCATTATTGATAGTTCTCACATGATGTCATAGAAGATTTTTGCATTTTAGCCATGTATGAGGGAAACTCCAGGCAGTATAGGCATGTACAGACTTGCCCACAGACAGTAGCGTTGTTAACATGTAGTTGTGACGTTAGTGAAAACTATCTACCACCTCACAGATCACATCAAAAAGCCCAAGGGAAAACCCTGAGACCTATTTCTGTTATTTTTTGTTTCCTTTTATGCCATAAACTAGATTACTGTCACGATGTGAATGTATATGCAATGTCGAAGCTATGAGTATGCTACCTTGCAAACCTCACAAGACAGAGTAAGGTTTCTATGCAACACATGTATCCTGTTTGCAATGTAATTTGTTTCTGGAGTGTTCAAAGAATACCACCTCCTAGTTATATTTACCTCTCTGTTTCTAGGACGAACCGTCTTAATATTTACCTTGGCTATAATAAATCTACATAAAAAGTACAAAGTCCACCCATGAATCACAAATTGACTCCAACAATATGAGAAGACCAAAATTTTACTACATCACAGTGCTTTGCGCACACATGTGAAATCTGCTAATGATGATATGCTACAGAACATGTCATAATTTCTAACCTATCTCATAGTAAAAAGACATAAAGCTGTTGTTGACTAACTGAATAATATTTCAACAATACAAACATCTTCCATTCCTTATCTAAAGCTTTATTGTACTTCCTTTATTTTATCTCAATCAGATTTTTCAAAGGTCTGTTCAGTGGGAAATGAACATTTTTTTTTATATACTTTTTGGGTACTATGTGGTTCTTAATGGACTTGGATATCTTAACATGTTAAATTTTAATTTCAGAATGCAAATTCACTACTGTAATTTTTATCATAGAAATACAATAGGCTACTACTACCCCTAAATTTTTCCCTACTTTGAACACATGTAAAAAGCCCCAAATAGCTGCTCCTGTATGCACCTTCAGTACTGCTCTTTTTGGTTTAAATCTGGAGAGTCAAATGACGGTCTGATTTTATTAAGATATTACTGGGTTCCACTACCTTTAGCCTTTCAATTTCCTTGCTTACCTGTATCGTAGATGGTTGTACACTGAATTGTATCTTGATTCCCTCAATTTCACTGAATATAAGGGGCCACGTAGATAGTAAATGAAGACAATTTAAGGCTAATAGATAGACCCCTCAAATGGCTGCCTACAGTCACTTAACACAAGCGCTGACTGGATTTGTCTAAATGCATGGTACATGCCAGCCTCAACAATGACCTTCAAATATTAAGTGGTTACATAAATTGAAAATGTTATTTGAGAGGATATGCAGGCAAATGAGTTCTGAAAAATCTTGGAGGTATTTTCAAAATTTGATTTTTTCTCAGGCACATGGTATACTATACCTTTCATCATAAAAGATTATTAGCATTTAAGACATCAATTATACAGAGCACAGCATATGTATGCATTGAAACTGTGTTAAAAGTATACTTTAAAATGAATGAAAAGTTAACATTACGTACATTAATGATAAGTACCAAAGTCGATACCTAGTTTTTATTTTTTTCCTTGTTTTATGTAGCAAAGTATCACATCAGTCTCCCAAATTTGAAGAACCATAATATCACAACTGCATTGCGAGTAATATGCTAAGTCAACATTTAGCATTAGAAATAACGCTGGCATGAAATTTGGACAAATTCCTTTGTTCAGAGACCGACTTGAAAGCCTGACCTTTGTAAATTCTTTCGGTTTACATGGTGGGAGTGTATGTTACTGCGCTTGATAGAGTTGACCTAAAATTTCTCATTTTTTGCATTTTTAATCATAAAAACGAATGTCTCGTAACAAGTTGACACTAATTTAAACCTTGAAACAAAAAAATTGGTCAACATTTAGTAAAAATAACGATCACATTTCAAAGCAAAATGCAAGCCAACAGATCTCGATGAGATTTATTCTTTTTATTTTAATTCCTTATTTTGGCGTTTGTGTACATATCAAGACGGAAGACAGTTCAAAATGGTACTAAAAAGTCCAGAGATTTCATATTTGTACAGTAAATTACTAAAAGGTAATGTTTTCAGACCTGTTGTGGTAATTCGATGGACTCCTACTCTGCTTGTACTAGAGTTTACGACTTACCACCAGCCAAGGTCATTTACTTTCTTGCGGTCAGATGACATCAAAGAATCCCCCAGTTTGAAGCTCTATTGCCCAGTTTGAGAGCCGATTTTTCTTGGCACAAAATTTCTCAGTGGCCATTATATCATGGCTAAATTTTTGAACTTGGTACAGAAGGAATATCTCATCAGCTCTTAACAAAATACTGCAGGGGTGTTTATTTTCAAACCTAGAGAGACAGTAACTCTGAACTATTTTCGTTTGTGATCATCTCCACAACCTTCTTACTGTACATGCATTTGAGTGATGGACAATTGACATTGGGCTCTTACAGGGGATATGGCATACCCAAAATACCAGGGATATGGCAGCTCTCTGCCCAATATCACAAATAGTCCAAGAATTCTAAATATTGTTGACAGCTGCATTTACAGTTTGCATTTATTTGAATCATATTTATCACTTTAACAATGTCTATTGACACTTCTTCTACTTCTTCTTCCATTATATGCAATAAAACAAAGAACCCTGCGGTGATATTTTAGAGGACCTTTCAGAACATGGTATACGGTGCCAAATATTTCAATGGGTTTGAGAGCAACATTTAGAAGAACTATGTGGACTGTCTGCTGTCCCAGTATAAAGCAGTAAGGCAGTAATTATTTTCAAAATATGAAGAAAACATTACCGGTATAGAATTACTGTTTTTCTGCATATGGACTGCATATGTATCAGAGTGGAGGACACCTTTGCATCCAAAGACTACAGTATTGCCTACTGTGCCAGATCTTGAATTTTGAGGATTTTGAGGTGTGTGAGTGTGACCTCACATCATCACTGGACCACTTCAAATCATAGTGAGGAGTGCAATGGGAACTATTATGGAAAGTGCATTACCTTTGATAAAACAGCACACCTACTGTACCAGGGCTTGAAAAATAGGGTGCACGAGTGCTGGAGGACATCTTGTTTAATGGCTTGGGTAACAAAAATTAATGAACTGCACAGCTGAACATGCCTGACTAGGCACCTCCAGTCACTGTGCAGACAGATCATCACTGTGTTGGGAGTTTCCCATTAACTCTTGAAATAACACTACTACTCAACATACTGTACCTCTCAATGTTTGCTACAGTGGTTGTTACTGTAATACCATGGGCCAACAAAGTTATTAAATAACAAAGCATTACCATGATTTCTTAATTTCCTTTATCTTTTGATATTTTCTTTATTTGGGCAACAATAAAGCTATGTTGGACAACCAAAAACTACTAATTTAAAAAATTGGGTTGCCTGATAGGGCAAAAAGCCATTAGCAAATTTTTCAAGTCCTATGTACCACACACCGTGAACTTCCTGAGATGTGTGATTTGTAGCACACTTGGTAAAATTTAAAACTAAAGGCCTGTTGCTCCGTAGTTTCATGGTCCTAGTTAGCTGATCCTATCTTGACTGCACATACACCAAAACTTGTTTGGTCCAAATTTATCATAACCTTAAGGTTTAGCTTGGATGTAGTGAAAAAGTCTATTTAAAGGTATATTTTCATCATCCCAAACAGTTCCAATTCTCCCAACCTACTTTCTTCTAGCCCCTCCCACATTTATGTAAAACTCATCTTTATCCAGACACAATCCTAGTTTATTGCTTCATGGCTTGTCCCAGTGGCCATTCAAGTCCATAATGTGTAATCAAGACACTCTCAGTGCCCATGCTGTGTAATTTAGCTATGATGCATTTTTTGAATGTGATGCCAATCAGAGAGCTGTACCAATGGAGAGTTTTGATATATGTATACTGAAACTGTAGTTTGGGGTGACGAATGACTGCCTTTAAGTAATGCGTTCTTACAAATGATAGGGACACCACATAATGTATCAAAAAACATTTTGCACATTATTTTGATGTATTTAAAATTCAATATTTAAACTCAATTGCTGCCTGTAACCCACAAATCTGAGTTTGAATACTGTATGCACAGGGGTCCAATTAACAGTAAAGAAATTTTATCCTAAAAAAGGCCAGCTACAAAATTTCAAAATTTGGTACGCACAGTGGAAGTTCTAAATGCAACAAGCAAATGATACAAGTTTGCATAAGTTTGGGTTTTGTAAAACCCCCTCCATTTTCAATTACTGCCTGAAAGGTTATGCTGTATCTGAAATACACATTCACAAGTCTGCATAAATTTCAGTAACCTTTTTGAGAGACACCCAGAAAATAAATTGATTGTGCACTTGAAATAAAATTGGAAAAACAAGACAGAAGACTCTGAAGTAGCCCTTTCCTTTCTTTTTATAAAACCTTTTGACTTCTGTTATTCATTAATGAGCCTGCAATTATTCCATTCTCACTTTGCACATGCCACAGTAACTCTTGACAAGGTCTTATAATCCAACATGTATTTGAGATGGGATATATCAAGCCTGCATGCTGATTCATTCCTCCTAGAAAGAATTTCAATGTCATCGGATGTTAATTATCTTCAAGCTTTACTGAAATTTGAAATTGTTAATGTCGTTCTGCTCAGGTAATAATGATGCATAGATTTGGGCAAAGCTTACTGTGACTGATGATAATAAAAAAGAAATGTCATATTATCTGCTACAATAAGATATTGTGTTTAGAATGTGGAAAACTTAGGTGGATATTCACTTAGTTGTGTGTAATACTGAGTCTGGTAAAATTGCAAGGTTGCATTGCATAAAGTTGTTTTATAAAACCAAGGTCTCACTGTGGTTCACTATTTTGCTAACTGATGTATTGTATAGCATGGATGGGTGGAAGTTTGTGCAAAACAACTTTAAAATAAGAAATATTCTACATCTGAAGTTGAAATGTTCTTAAAGCTACAGTACTGTACATATGCTGAATCAATATAGTCTAAACTTGAATCAAAAATACAGGAGTATTATCACTCTTTATCAAGCTATTATTCCAGACAGGCTGGAGAAGAATAACCTTGGACAACCAAGATGGACAAAGGTCTAAGCTGAGGATACATTTCCTAATGTCTAGATATTGCTATGGATGTACTTGTTGCTCATGGTCAAAAACTGTTCTGAAGAAAGGTTATTCAGTAAATTAAACAGTTTGGGAGAGAACCGTTTTCGGGTGAAAATGAGAATTCACCCGATCAGGAGAAAATTTGCAGCATGAATATTCATGAGCACTTAGTGTGTACCTCTTCACAGTCATCACTTTGTTTTATAAATGTTGATATGTTCAAATACAAGGTAATTGTTCACCACCACAGACAGAAATCTTAAGAAACTTTCAAGAACATATTAATGAGCTCAATTGCTAGCATGAGTAACTTGTAACACAACTTTCTGCCAAAAAAATTGAACAAGTCTTGCGACTGTGTTGAGTCTAAAATTTAAGCTTAGGACATAGAGTGTGACAAAATTATTTGATATCTCAAAATTTGCGTCGTGAACTACCAAACGTGATCTGGCTTTATTGTTCCTGTAGCAAAAAGTGGCTAAATATTTTCAAAAACTTCTCTTTTTTAGCACCGATTAAATTTTCCAGGTGTTTTGAACGTTTGTTTCCGTTAAAATCTGTGGGATCACAAAGCATCAAGGGAGAAATTTGAAAATGGTGCCACCCATGGCCGTATTTTCCCTCGATCGGGTGAAAAATCAATTCCCCCGAAAGAGGTTATCTCCCAAACTGATTTATTTGAATAGACTCATTATATGCTATAGTACCATGTGTCACAATAGGCTCAGTCATCTGACCTAGATGAGTATTGAGAATGACATTGTCAGAGAAAGTGACTTCAACAAATTGATACAAGATTTTGCATTGTCAGTCAAGTCTTGTAAAGTGTCTGATCTTTAAATATATGAACTGGACTAAAACCATACGATGATTGATCAGGATTGCTAATTTGTAGTGAGGGATGTGGTAACAACCTGATAATTTGCCTATGGAAGGGTTGGCGGGAACCTGTCCATTATGTCCTGAAGCAAACTGCTCACTTGTACTGGAAATGCAAGCAAACAGCTAGGCTTACAAACTCAGTAAAGAAAATTCTTGAACAAAAATTTACTTCCAAAATCTTAAAATACTGCACCATTTTGCATAAATGCACCTTAAAGAGTTACAAATAATCCAAAGGGGAGGGAAGGAGCTCTTCCCTTATAATCTGCCCCCTACTGCCCTAGGATGGCAATTATTCGTTCTGTGTGTGTTAACTACTGAAGGGTGCCATGGGCGTCCACATGTTAAAACAAGGCACTGAGTCCTCAATTCTAACAAACAAAATGGGATAAGCTGGCAGGTTTGGACTTCTTGAGGGGTTTCAGTTCTAAAAATTAAATAAAGAAAAGTCATTGAACCAACTTACATCTGGTCAACACCTCCAATGCTTGTAATTACTGTGTATTCTGTGTCTATGTCCTTTGTTTTATTTGTTTTTTATCATTGGGATAATTTTCTACCTCTTTATTGAAAACCAATGCAAGTTATGGTAAAATGAATTTTGTGAGGGTCATAAGAGGTCATCACCTATCCTTACGTTGTGATAAAAGTTATCACTCATTTAAAAGAATAGGCCAAATCAATTTGGCAGCAGCACAGCATGTTTGAAAGAACTCAGACATTAAGCTCCATTTTTTTCTGAATGAAAATCTGCCTTGCAGACTTGAAAAAAAGCACAAAAGTCACCAATTTTGTACTTCAAAACCACCAGTCTGCCTCATTAATGTTTATAAGGGCCTTTTCTCTGACATCATGGAATCACTCTGGTTTGTAAACTTTGTTCACAGACTTTGTATAGCTCTTTTAAGTTTGGGACATGACCATTAATTACACCAATAAATTTCAATAAATTCAAGATTCTATGCAGGTTAAATTTTAGGTGACGAGTAAAAACTAGAATTCCACATTGAAAAGTGTGGGGTGATTTTCAACCTTCCCATTAAATGAATGCAGGGAAAATTTTGGGGCAAGTTATTTTTGGGACAATGTGCAACCCACCAATTTCTTTCTTTTTTCGTTTATCAAATCTGACTGCTTAATAATTAAATTTGTGGGTTTAACAAAACTTTGGCATGGAATCACCAACTTTTCTGCGCATTAGGATTTATTTCTTTTATCTTGTGACTATGGAACTTAGTTTATAAAATGTATGCTAATGAGTGAAACTATTGTGTCAGTGTGGACAACTTGTTCAGTTAACTTACCACATGGGCTTATGCCAATGACAAGTATTGAATGTTAGTGATGTCACAATGCATGAGGTGTTCTACTGTGAACAAATATTTCAAACGCTAGGCCTACAGTTAATTTTCGTACGTTGCAAAGTTGATGATTTTATTCCAAATTTTCAAACCTTTTCAGAGCAGTGGCGTAGTCACAGGGAGGGTTTGGGGGGTTAGAACCCCCTATGACCCAACTTTGCATTGCAGAAAACCCGTAAAATAGCAGTTTTTACTCTCTATCCTTACACTTTTCCCTCATTTCGTGCTCTAAAACCCCTCCATGACACCAAAACCCCTCCCATGACACAATCTTGGCTACGCGCCTGTTTCAGAGGTTTCAAGTCATCAAAAATAATTGCAATAGGCCTAGTTGTACAAGATTTGGAAAAGATAAATCATGATAGTAAATTAAGATTCAAGTCCTACCTTTGCTACACGAAGAAAATAAATTTTGTCCTGAAATATGATGATTGGAGACCCACAACGGCAAAATTACAGGAGTAAGGTTACTGTGTATAGGAGACAATTATGTGGCCGTCCACAGGGCCTACATAGGCCCTAGGCCTAGTCCTTTACTGAGGCCTATAGAAACACATGGTTTTAAAAGTGCATCTGTATTAGATTTTCCGGTTTAGATTCTCATTTTAAATTGTCAATTCAGGTCAAAAGGTAGGTGATTTTCAACTGCCATTGTTTCAAATTACTTGTTGGAAAGTCTTAGGCAGCCTAAGGCCTAAGCCTAACTTAATGCCATTTCAGATTTCTTCAAGACATTCACAATTTGAATGTTCAAGGTGGTCAAAAAATTCCCTGAAGGTTGAACACCCCCTAAACTACCCTTGAGTAAAAAATGAAAAATGCCCATCCTCTTTGGATGGTTCCATCCAAAAATGATGTAAAAGGCACAGACTTTGATTTTTACTCCTCTGCTTGTGAGGCAAGCAGTAAAGTCCTACTCAGTGTACCGTTGAAAGTGCACCTAAGAGCAATGTCATTTCAAGGTTTTTACACATTATGTCAAAGCAGGTGCCCACTGGACGGGCCCGCATACTAGGTCAGTCATCCCGCCATACCAGTAGCCTAGGCTAGGCCAGCTGTGGCAGTAGGCTAGTTCAGGCATAGTCTTGCCTGGAGCCTAGGCCTAACGGTAGGCCTATGTATATCGGCCTAGGCTACGCACAGGGGCGTAGATTTCTTTTCAACATTGGGGGGATGATGTGTGCACGCAAAGCGTGCACGGCGAGCGCGAAGCCCCTAAAGGGTGGGGTCCAGGGGGGAAGCCCCCGCAAGCTTCTGGGTTTTAATGCCTCAGAGGCCCCAGGAAGATTGCTTTAAGGGGTAAAATACAGAGGTAATGTTGTAGGGTACTGACATGTTTATACGCTTAGGAAAGGCTCTTTGGAGCACAAAACTCTTTTTCAAGTTGCAACGGAGGACAGAAATTGAACAATTCTAGAGCAACGATGTACTGTTAAGTTTTAAAAGGCAGTACCAACTCAGGGTTATCCCCGGTAACAAAAATTTGAGTTCGAATTACATGACTGGCAAGTTGGCTGGAGATAACCAGAAAATTTTCAACTTTATTCATGAAAATAATGCAAAGGACATACATATATATAAAACTTAAGCTGGAATTTTTGTGCAACCTAACAGAACAACATGAGTCATGTTAATCATGAGGGGAGAATAAATGTAGCTTACAGTAAAAAAACACTTATCTGTAGACTGAACATTGGGGGGATGATTACATTGACCATCCCCCCTAGTCAAATATTGGGGGGGATATATCCCCATCCCCCCCGGGATCTACGCCTATGGCTACGCAGAACCCCCTTAGGCCTAGGCCTACCGGAGATTTTTACTATCCTAATCCTTACTTTGCCAAAGTCTTCTTCTTCTTTTTTTTTTCTTCTTTCAAAATATGGTGAGACATCCAGTTAGGGACATTAGTACACCACGTACTTGCCATGAGGTCAGTTCAGCCCTAAGAGAATTGGTAATGAATTCTACGGGCTTCGGGTGACTTATGACCCCCTCGATGAGACTGCTGGGAAGATCATTCCAATCCTGAATAGTACACCACGTACTCGCCATGAGGTCAGTTCAGCCCTAAGAGAATTGGTAATGAATTCTATGGGCTTCAGGTGACTTATGACCCCCTCGATGAGACTGCTGGGAAGATCATTCCAATCCCGAATAGTATTAGGGATAAACCTGTTTTTAAAGCATTTTGTCCCAGCAGAGGGGGGACGGTAGTGCAAAGCATGCATATTACAAGTAATACGGGTGGGTTTACAAAAGTCAGACAGAGGGATATTAGCTTGGCCTTAGATACCTTTGGCAAGGATTTGAAGCCTACAACGTCTGCGGCGATCAGAAAGCATGTCATTGATCCAACATCATAACATAACATAACAAGGCCCCATAAGATGCCCTGAAGTCCAGGCCCGAATCATTTGGCTCATCAAAGATCCAATGCCAGAGTGAGCGTGGATGAACACCGGCGAACTTCGCCTTCTCTTTTCGACTAGTGCTCAGAGGTAACGAGGTAGGCATGTACTAATCGCTCCCAATCGTGCTCCCGGGACCGCCATTTAACGTTCCCATCCGACGGACATGATCGAGCGTATCCCCAGTCTTTAGCCACTTTCCCAAAGGCTGGAGGGGGTGGAGGTTATACTTGCTCTGCACCACTGCTCAACAGCTGAACTGAGCAAGCGGACAACTTCCTAAAACGGACAACCAAATACCCAATTTGGTAATTCACCAATTTTTAAACCCCCTCAGCATCAGCTATGTGAACAGCTATGCTGAACAAGCTAATTTTTAGACCCCAGAAAATTTCCAAGTGGTTCCACCGGGATTTGATCCGGGGATCCTTCAGCATGCAAGGCAGTACGCTCAAACCACCGAGCCATCTCCACCAACTAAGGGAGTAGTACTCATTGGCTATAAACCAAGCAGATCTTCTTTGTACTCCCTCTAGTTTATCTTGAAGTGAAACCTGATTTGGATCCCATACGGAACAAGCATACTCTAATGAATGCCGTATCAAACCTTTATAGGCTGGCAACTTAATTTCCTTGGAACAAAAAGAAAGGTTCCTGTGTAGCACACCAAGGACCTTACTTCCTTTATTACAAACAGACTGTATGTGCTTACTCCAATTGAGATTTTTAGTAATGGTCACCCCCAAATACTTAATCGAGACAACCCTCTTCAGATTAGCACCACGGAGAGTATAGAAAAAAATTCTGGGATTATGTCTTCTAGTAAAAGACATAACATTGCACTTTTCCAGATGAAATCTCATGCCCCAGGCTTTGGCTCATTGGCCCAGGTGAGTAATGTCTCTCTGCAGAACACTGCAGTCACTTTGATCTTTAATGACTCTACAACAAACACAATCATCAGCGAACAACCTGACTACAGAAGAAGCAGCTTCAACAATATCATTTATATAAGACAGAAAGAGAACTGGACCTAGAACAGACCCCTGAGGAACACCAGAAAGAACCGGAGCAGGAGCAGATTTTGTACCATTTACAACAACAGATTGTGACTGAGCGATCAGAAAGCCGATTTGTCTAGAGACCCCTAAAGAATATAACTTTGTCTTGAGGAGTTCATGGGGGACAGTGTCAAAGGCCTTCTCGAAATCTAAAATAAAGACGTCAACCTGTTTATTTTTATCCAAGGCTGATGCCCAATCATTAAATAACAGACACCAACTGAGTATCACAACTGTGATTTTTTTCTGAAAGCATGCTGCTTAGTGGAAAGGATTTTATTCACTTCATAGTGATGCATCAAATTTGAGCAGATGATATGCTCCACCAACTTACAGCAAATACAAGTCAGAGAGAGAGGGCGATAGTTGGATGGGAGAGAGCTATCATTCTTCTTAAAAATTGGACAAACATTTGCACTTTTCCAGTCCCTGGGAATGTGACCACTGGTAATTGACTGCTGGAAAAGATGACTGATCATTGGTGCTAGATTGGTTGCAAGCTCTCTGAGAACCCATGGGTGTAGGAGCTATGTTGTCAGGTCCCATGGCTTTTCTAATTACCTTAAAGGGACAATCCTCTCACCCCAAACTACACTTCTAGTACCTATAGGGTAACAGAAACTCTCAATTGGCTCAGCTTTTTGATTGACTGCTAATTCAAAAAATGCAGAGTACCAAAACTTAGGCCTATTACAAGCACAAACTGTTCTGATAGTGTTTTGATTATACACATTGAGCTTTCTAATTCTACATTCACCCTGAAGCAATAACATAACATAACATAACAGGTTGAAGGGCAAAGGAGGGCCAAGGCCCCATAAGATGCCCTGAAGTCCAAGCCCTAATCAAAAGTCAAACCACCAAGGCTTGACAACAGCCCCAAACAATCAGATTCTACCACAGCCATGGAAAAACCTGTCAATGTTAACCTTAAAGCAGTGAACTGAGGGGGAGTTAACTACCCAATCTGGTAGACAATTCCACTTGTTGACAACTCTATGGGAGAAACTAAACTTCCTAATGTCAAGCCTTGCAAAAGGCTTTTCAAGCTTTTTACAATGCCCACGCACCCGAGAATTACCTTGAACCCTTAAATAACTACAAGTCAGAAGGGGACTCCTTTCACAAAGGAACTTGAAAACCTGGAGCATGTCTCCCCTGATCCTTCTCAGCTCCAAGGTGGTAAGCCCAAGATGTTTAAGCCTAGCATGATAAGGCAAATTTCTCACCTCAGGAATGAGGCGAGTGGCTCTCCTCTGAACCTGCTCTAAAAGAAACTTGTCCTTTTCATAGAAGGGACTCCAAGCCTGAGCTGCATAGTCAAGATGGGGTCTTACCAACTGCTTATACAAATTAAGCACAATATCCTTACTAAAATTGATGAAATTCCTCTTGATCAATCCAAGCACTCTATTAGCCTTTACAGCAGTGGCTGCACACTGCCTTGATGACTTTAAATCCCCAGTAATTACAACACCCAGATCTTTCTCAGAGGTGACATTACTCAAAACACAACCATTCATGTTATAATCATAGCTAAAACTTTTGGGACCAAAATGAAGGACCTTACACTTATCTGCATTAAAAGACATTTGCCAGGTCTGAGACCAAGAAAATAACCTATCCAGATCTTTCTGCAGCAGTAAGGCATCATCCAAAATGGTAATCTTCCTATAAAGCTTAGTATATCATCTGCAAACTTACTTATACGAGATGTAAGAGAACTATCAATATCATTGATGAAAATTAAGAAAAGAAGTGGGCCAAGGACAGAACCCTGCAGTACTCCACTTGTGACTTCTTTCCAAGAGGAGAAGTTACCATTGACAGCAACTCTCTGAGATCTAACATGAAGCCACGAATTTATCCAATCAGCACAATTGCCCTGAACCCCTAACCTATGCAGTTTAACCATTAGCCTACCTAATGGAACTTTATCAAAAGCCTTTGAAAAGTCAAGGTAAATGACATCAACGCCATACCCAGAATCAAGAGATGAAGAGACATCTTCAAGAAAGCTCAGTAAGTTAGTAACACAAGATCTGCTTGGCAGGAAACCATGCTGTGACAGATTAAGTAACTCATTATCTAAAAGATACTTAAGTAAACTATCCTTAATCAAAGATTCCATAACTTTGCACACAACACTGGTTAAACTGACAGGCCTGTAATTGCAAGGATTACTTCAATCCCCCTTCTTAAAAATTGGAGTAACATTTGCTACCCGCCAGTCAGTAGGAACAAAACTCGAATCCAGACACTTCTGAAAAATGATGGAAAGAGGAACTGACAAAATCTCAGAGCATTCACGTAAAATGGCTGGGTGGATCTGGATCTGGAAAAATACTGCACAACACTCCTGGTGGAGTCAAACGTGCAGGGTTGAGTGTGTGTATGTAGTTAGTCGTCCCGTCTGAGGATCCTCAAGGCTGCGCTCTTGAATTGCTTGGGGTCCTCGAGATCTGTAATGTTCTGGGGGAGTAGGTTCCAGTCTCTGACGGTCCGAGGAAAGAAACTGTATTTGTAGCAGTCCTTATTGGTTGGTATATTTGTAAAGCTATTAGAATGGTGATGCCTGGAGGGCCGCCAGACCGGTTGTAGGTTGTTGATTGGCAAGGCTAGGAGGCCCAATCTGGCTTTGTGAAGAATTGCTAGCCTGTTGGCAGTATGCCTGTTTTTGAGACTATCCCACCCTAGGTCATTTAGCATTTCAGTCACACTACTATGGGGGGAATAGTCATTATAAACAAACCTAGCAGCCCTACGTTGAATTTGCTCAACCTTATTGGATAGGGAAGTGGTGTAGGGATCCCAAACAGAAGATGAATACTCCAATAAAGGCCTAACAAGTGTGAGATAGGCATTAGCTTTGACACTCCTGGGGCAGGAGTATAAATTTCTTTTAATAAAAGCCAAAGACCAATTTGCTGATGAAGTGATACGATTAATATGTCTATTCCAGGTAAGGGTATTAGAGATGTCAACTCCCAGATAAGTGTGACAATCGGCAGACTCCAGGGTATCGTTATCTAGAGTATAATTAAAAAACTTGGGATTCCTTGAGTGAGTAATCCTCATAGAAAAGCACTTCTTGGTATTAAAGTGCATTTGCCATTTATTTTGCCACTCAGAGAGGGTGTTTAGATCATTTTGGAGTTGAACCTGGTCAAGATTATTCTTTATCTGTCTATAAATTACACAGTCGTCAGCAAAAAGTCTTACTTCAGAAGAGATATTATCGGGCAGGTCATTAATATAAACTAAAAACAACAGAGGACCCAAGACTGTACCTTGGGGAACACCAGGGATAACATCCACTTAATCAGAAAAATCACCACTCACTATGACTCTCTGCTTCCGGGACTTAAGAAAATTAGCAATCCAGTGAAGGGTATTGCCTCTAATACCATAGTTTTGTAATTTACAAAGCAGACGGTTATGAGGAACCGTATCAAAAGCCTAAGAAAAATCCATGATAATCATGTCAGTCTGGGATCTAAGATCTAAAGACTGCACTAGGTCATTGGTTGTTAAGATCAATTGAGATTCACAAGAATGGCATTGTCTGAAGCCATGCTGCCTGTTCGTGATAACTGAGTGGTTATCAAAGTGATGCATAATATGAGAATGTATAATGTGTTCCAGGACCTTGCAACAAATCGAGGTAAGAGAGACCGGCCTATAGTTTGAGGCTAGGGAACGGTCACCTTTTTTAAAGATAGGACTAACATTGGCACATAACCAAGAGGGAGGTAAATGACCAGTGTCCAGTGATTTTTGAAAAATGGAGCAGAGGGCAGGAGCAACCTCCTCTGCGGCCAATTTCAGAACATGAGCCGGTATACCGTCAGGACCTGAAGCTTTGTTTGGGTTCAACTCCTTGAGCAACTTCACAACACCATCTAAGGATATCTCAATATCAGACATGGTGGGTATGGTGTTCGCTTCAACTGGAGGTAAGGTGACATTCTCACGGGTGAAAACCTTTTGGAACTGCTCATTTAAGATGTGCCTTCTGCATGTTGTCCGAGACCAGTATCCCATCAGATTTCAGGGAAGGGATACCAACACTATCACATCTAAGGTTTTTAATAAAGGACCAGAAACGTTTAGGTGAATCAGTACAAACTGTGTTGACATAATTTCTATAAGCGGCTCTTGTTGTTTTGTGAGTCGCTTTACGTTGGGTTTTGAAGTTTTCAAAAGAGGATGGAGTTCGCGTCTTACGCCACGTGTTATAAGCCCTTTGTTTCCTATTTAATAGTCGTTTAATAGTCTTATCAATCCAGGGGGTTTGGTTCCTCTTTCTAACAACCCGAGCTGGAACATAGACATCCATTACCTCTTTGATTTTGTTCTCAAGGGCAGAGTACATGACCTGCACAGAGCAATCACGTTTAACCAGGTCAGAGCTGAACTAAGCTCCGCCTTGATTCCCGGCACTGACATCAGCTTTGTGAAAGCTATACATTTTCCTAGGCTTTTGTAACCCCATCTGGCCCAAAATGAGATTGTGTCTGGAGGAGGGTGAATTTCAGACAATTGTGGGAGGGGCTTAATTAAGAAGGTTAGGAGAACTGCTACTGTTTGGGATGAGAAAATTGGGCCTTTTTAATAAGTGGCCCTTTATAGCTAACGTTAGGCTTTACTCCAATTATGTATGATGTTGACAACATTACTATCACTAACTAGTACTACTTACTACTAGCCTACGTACTAGCCTAGTAAATAACAATCATTTCAATTTGAAGTTAACATTAACAATAACAGTTAAGTTTGGCCTTTACTGGGCCAAACAGTAACACTAGAGTATCGTTAACACACAGGATTTTGCACACTATCAAATTTCACGCACCTGCTGTGAAACGTCTTCCCTTTCACTGCAGCAAAGCTAGGCTAGCTCGTTGAACAATCTCACGTTAGGCCTAGCACCTGGTATACCTACCAAACCAAATAGCCTACATTGTTGTTGTCTATACACTGCAGCCAAAACTGGTCGGTACGTTGTTATCTTTACACAAAATGACGAAAACCCTAAAAGTGCTTACAAAGGCTAAATCCTTAAAAAAAGACTAAGTCCAGGTGTACCTGAGGGGGTTAGTTTTGCTTTGGGCGCCAAGGCCACTCCCGATCGAGGGACCAACGCCCTCAAACTTCACACACGTCTAGAGTGACACTAAGTTAGGAATTTTTTTCAACCCCCTTTATGGGGTATCACCCTGTTCGTTTGGGAAGGGGAAGCCCCCAAAGTTGGCTTACTCATGCAATTTGTCTCCCATTGACTTTGCACGTGAATCACTTTTCAAAAATTATCTAGGTACGTCCAGATGTACCTGAGGGGGTGAGTTCTGTTTTGCCCGCCAGTCCCATTCCCGATCGAGGGGCCAACGCCCTCAAACTTCACACACGTCTAGAGTGACACTACGAATTTTTTCAACCCCCCTTTATGGGTTATCTCCCTTTTCGTTTGGGAAGGGGAAGCCCCCAAAGTTGGCTTACTCCTGCAATTTGTCTCCCATTGACTTTGCACGTGAATCACTTTTCAAAAATTATCTAGGTACGTCCAGATGTACCTGAGGGGGTGAGTTCTGTTTTGCCCGCCAGTCCCATTCCCGATCGAGGGACCAACGCCCTCAAACTTCACACACGTCTAGAGTGACACTAAGTTAGGAATTTTTTCAACCCCCCCTTTATGGGGTATCACCCTGTTCGTTTGGGAAGGGGAAGCCCCAAAGTTGGTTTACTCATGCAATTTGTCTCCCATTGACTTTGCACGTGAATCACTTTTCAAAAATTATCTAGGTACGTCCAGATGTACCTGAGGGGGTGAGTTCTGTTTTGCCCGCCAGTCCCATTCCCGATCGAGGGGCCAACGCCCTCAAACTTCACACACGTCTAGAGTGACACTACGAATTTTTTCAACCCCCCTTTATGGGTTATCTCCCTTTTCGTTTGGGAAGGGGAAGCCCCCAAAGTTGGCTTACTCCTGCAATTTGTCTCCCATTGACTTTGCACGTGAATCACTTTCCAAAAATTTGCTAAGTCCAGATGTACCTGAGGGGGTGAGTTTTGTTTTGCCCGCCAAGGCCACTCCCGAAGAGCCAACACCCTCAAACTTCACACACGTCTAGAGCGACACTAAGATTTTTTTCAACCCCCTTTATGGGGTATCTCCCTGTTCGTTTGGGAAGGGGGCGCCCCCAAAGTTGGCTTACTCCTGCAATTTGTCTCCCATTGACTTTTTAAAAATCAGAACAAAGTGTCCACACGTACACACACACCGAATCCACCCGTTGCCTCTCTCCGATTGGCTCACACGGGAATTTTTGTTATTTTCTCTCTGGCCGCAGGCCTTATTAGAGCCTACCTATGCTGTTACCTCTCAGCTCTGAGCTAGCCTTTCAAAGAGAAGGATCATCAAGAACTCCCTATAAGAGTAAAACTCTTCAAACAGCACTCTTAAAAGAGGCAAAGTTAGTGACACATTACTTGGGTAGAAGTTTCTACAATCATCCTGTTCGACTTGCTCAAAGCATCATCCGCCTCAAAAGGTTCAAAATGAAAGAACAGGACAATAAATCAAGAATTTCTTCTTCCACAAAAAGGAGGAAATTTTCCCGCACCTTAAAAAGGGAGAAACTTCGTGCAAAGTCACAAAGTTTTCAAAGGAAGTGTACAGCCATTAAAGGCAAAATAGAAACTGCCCAAATGAGTCTAAAGGCAGAACAATCGGAGCACTTCATCAAAAACCTCTCCGACAGATCTCTGTCGGACATAGAGAAAATAGCTCTTGGTGGGGGTTTAAAGTTTATAACTACCTCTACTAAACCTACCAAAGTGTCAATCCTCACCGCCCTAAAAGGTCTAATTCGAACAATAAGGATAAGATATACTCTGCACGGGAAAAACGCTAGAAAGCTATTAAAGTTCCGTCTGAAATCTAGTTGGTTTCCTGCTGTAACTTATAGCAAAAACCTGGAAGATTATCTCGAAGCCACTAAAGTGGAACTGGCTAAAATGCCTATACACAATGTATCAAGCAATACTTCTAAGGCAGAAAAAATAGCTCTACAGTCCCTCAAAAAGGACTGTTCCGTGGTCTTGAAACCATTTGACAAGGGAAGAGGTATCGCCGTGATTAACCGCTCCGATTATGTACATGAAGTCAACCGACAGTTGAATTTGGTGCATTACGAGAATCTAGACCAGGACATAACAAAAGAAACAAAACAGCTAGTTGTAGCACAACTTAAAAGTATGTGGCTCAACAAGGAAATCGATGAAACCACTTTCAATTATCCGAACCCGAATAATCACAAAAGTCGTACTCCGGTTATCTACGTCCTGCCTAAGGTGCATAAGACATCCCCGATAAACACGAAATTTATCGGCAGGCCCATAATAAGTGGCAATGGATCACCGACCGAACAAATCTCAGAATTTGCAGATTATTTTTTGCTTCCAGTCGTGAAACGACAAGAGACTTATGTGAAAGACACAAATCACATTATTAGTCTTCTGGAAGCCATTCAGCTACCCGAAAACGTACTTCTAGCAACACTAGACGTGGTTTCTATGTATACTAATACTCCCCAAGAGGAGTCAATAAATTTTGTCTGCGAAACATACCAGAACGCAAGCCAGAGCTTATACGAGATACCAAAAATCTCAACTGCCTCACTACGCAACCTCCTTAAACTCATTTTAGAAAGAAATTGTTTCGAGTTTAACGGAAATTTTTATCTACAAAAAATCGGTTGTGCAATGGGCAGTCAAGCCTCGCCAGAAATATGCGATATTTTCATGTATAAACTTAAAAAAGTATTATACCAACTGATCCTAGAATCATTCGCTGGTTTCGTTATCGAGATGACATTTTGCTGCTCTACAAAGGCAACATTTCGGAACTCTGCTCACTAGTGGAAAACATGAATAAAATTCACGAAAGGATTAAATTCACCATGGAAGCGTCTCACGAATCAGTCACATATCTGGACCTAACTATTTTCAAAGGCAAGAACTTTGAATCCCACGGGCGGCTGGACACAAAATTCCTAGTGTTACTCTAGACGTGTATGAAGTTTGAGGGCGATGGCTCTTCGGGAGTGGCCTTGGCGGGCAAAACAAAACTCACCCCCCTCAGGTACATCTTTTCGACTGCCTTCGACACGATGAGAACTGCAGTGTATATTGTATAGTAGTATGCAAATAATGAATGTTAATGAGTGCGATAGCGTTGAATTATTTCTTCAGTTGAAAGATTGCCACCTTCTATTCAACGAGGTGAAACTGTAATGGAGCCCTATTGAGATAGTCTTGCTGGCGTTCAACCCCAACCCCCAATATTATTTCCGAGGATCCACGTTTTCCACAGCAACATTTTTACAACAACGTTTTGGTTTGTGTTTAGAACGCACTGTCTGAATTTCTTCCAAGCCTTTCCTAAAGCTTCCCCATGTTCGGCGGAGAGTCAAATCGATGAATTATCTCGGTTTTGTTCTCGTATTACATTAAGATAACTTCAAAGATGATTTTACAATGTTAACCTAATGTTAACTTTATAGCTTCAATTTCTCTCAAGGCCTGAATTTTCTGTCATTTGAGGACGATAGAATAGGAATAAACAACAATATGTTGATTTGAACAGGCAAATAATCGAAAACCAAACTTTATCCAAACTCGAAGGTGTCTGATAGTCGCTAATTTAAAATCACGACTATTTATTTACCGGTTGAAGATTCCCTATTGAAGTTATACTCCAATTTTTCAAAACTGTTGTGGAAAAATACAGCGGTTCACCAGTTTGGGTAGGTTAAAAGCCCACGTTGATCCGGGCTAAACATAAAATGCTCTGCAGAAGATGTTTTCTCGGCCATTGTCTCATGCGAGTGGCCATGGGAGAAAGCTTAGGGAGCATCCCACACATCTTGAGCACACGCTTTGTATTCTTCATGTTCATGCGTTTTTACGAAACAGCATTTTCCCTATTTACAGGAATTGGCCTGTCAAGTGCTCTTTACAGCTATCAGGGAGGCACCATTTTTTGCCCCATTTTTTTTTCTGCGTTACGCGCAAACAAGAGTGGCGCTCCATTTGGATAATCTCTCTCAATTTCCCTCAGTTTAATGCTGTAAACCTGTTAAATGTCATTTATAGTCACCTGGGAGGCTTTTTATCAAGATTTTTCATTGCGCTTTGCGTCAAAATGGTGGCGCTATTCTTCGACATTCTTAAGCAATTTTGG
The DNA here is from genome assembly GCA_037179385.1 of Holothuria scabra. Lineage (NCBI taxonomy): Eukaryota > Metazoa > Echinodermata > Holothuroidea > Aspidochirotida > Holothuriidae > Holothuria > Holothuria scabra. The sequence continues at coordinate 41,912,836 of CM074185.1, forward strand.
GTCCATAGTAAAAAAATTCGGGATGCGTCAGTGCACCACTGCCTTATTGTAACCTCATTGAAAGTCCCATTGACTAAAATATATAATAAATTGCATTTACTTTTACCAATAACAACCTTATTCCTGGCAATTTGGACAGCTTTTTCTGTACAACTGCTTCCGTAAAAGTTTGGTCGACATCGGCGTAAATGGTCCTTATTCAAAAGGGCTCTGAAATTAGTGGCGGCGCTTGAATGTCAAAATTTGGGTAAGGAGAAAACAAAGGGCAAAGGATAATTTGGGATACAGAACATATCAAGTGCAGACGCAGCGCAAAACTAAGCCCGAAGGGTCCGATCCTGTGAGTGGGGGTCCAGGGGGTGAAGTCCCCAGAAGTAAAGTATAGGCCCAAGGCTACCTCTGGACGAAAATAAGGCTTAGTCTCTGGAGAGGTATATTATTTACTTTTTTCGGTAAACCCAACTCCTTGCCCACCTAACTTAGGGGGAATGTGGGGGCAAGCCCGGCAAGGGCAAAATTTGGTAGCGCCACAACTACTGTAATTGATCTGTCGACAGTTAGGATACTTTAAGAGAACTGCAAACACCATCGGCCTCTTTGAAACGTTCATTATAACCCTTCAATTCAGGCTAAACAAATGAACACCAATTTCCACAAGGATTTCATGATTGAACGAATCTATGCAACTAAGCACGTACCGTATTCTGTCCAAACGTGCCGTCCGTCATTGCATATGCATGCTTGTGATCATCTTAGTTAATTTCACCTTACATTGCGCGTTTTTATCGATCATATATTGTACAATGGGATACCGCACGCTCATCAAGCTTTAACTACCTATCATATAAACTTAATTTCTCTAGTAAAGTAGTTTTCAACCGTGATCGAGCGGTTTCCATAACAACATGAAAAATTCTAAATGCGAATAGAACAAACGAACGAACAATTGCGTATCGACCCAGTGCGACTTTAGCACAATCATGTGGACCTCCATTCGTATATCGATGGTTAGATTTTTACTGCACAGTCAGAAAACATTTTTGTAACGAAAGAAAATTTCCAGTGGGCTATTTTTGGCTCATGTCGACCAAATCTGTGACAAGCTGGGAGCTGCCTGAGAGTTAAACACAAAAATGGTTTCGTACTAATGACAATACAAACATGTCATTGCAATTCAAAACAACAACAATTTCCAATGAGGAACAAAAACGCTAGCACATTTTTTCGACAAGACACAAGATAACAAAAATATGGCAATGCAGTTTTCGCCATCCTGTTGGCCGAGTTGGAAAGTACGGTAGATTTACGAATTACTCCTATACCAGGCAGTTCCTTTTTGTGTGAACTATATATTCCAGCTAGAGCAGGAGTCCTACAGAAATTGCAAGAGATTTAGTTAGCAGGTAAGTTAGGTGAAATTTTACGGCTCAGTTTCTAACAAATATTGGTTTACGTCGGTTCGATTGAACGGAGAGATGATGTAGTCCTGACTAGGGCCTGCATCGGTCACACTTACCTTACCCATGCCTACTTACTTCACGGGGATGTCAAAATTTCGCATTGACCCTTGGTGTCATGAAACTGTTGCGCAGCTTCACACCGCTTTAGAACCGCGAGTTATGACGTATTGAGAGGAAATTTTTATTGCAAAAGAAAGCTCAAAATAACATCTACTTCAATTCTACGAACAAGCTTAACCTGGAAATGCTATTTCCTGCTGTTTGGGGGTCACGAATATTGAAAATGTGATGAATGTTCCACGTCAAATGATAGTGAAGCTCTGCTTAAATAGTCTTTTGGGGCAACTGCCACTTCGTAGGTGTCTCCAAAATTTCTTTTTGCACGATGTCCTCACTTATAAGTCGGGAAATTCGCCTGTCTTACAATTTCTTCCCGCACCATATGCAAAAATTCGGGCCCGAAAATAGTTGAAGTGCTCAGTGGGGCTAGAATTTTTTCCTGGGGGGGGGGGGGCAAAGATATGAAATTTCCCCCAAACCTGTCCCGGTCAATGTGTGTGTATTTCATATAAAACATGCAAATTTACAAGTTTAACAACATTACCATGTCATCATGTAATATTACCTGCATTTTATTCTTAAAGTGTAACATAGAGCAATTGGAAATAACAACTCTTAGTATATTATTTTGGTCAACGATATCTGGTTTATTTGTATGTACTGAAACAGCGGCGTACGCAGGATTTTTCTGCAAGGGAGGGGGGGGGGGATGTAGTATGGTTTTAGGAGAGGCGTTTCCGGAAATTTTTTGATGTTTTCAAGGAGCCCCAGATGCAAAATAGTGCAAGATTTTCGACTTTGACAAGAACAGTGTTAAAAGTTGAATTGTGGTGGTTCATGAGGATACAACTGAAACTTTTGTGTCTTTACATGCATTTTCATGCTGTTTATGCTACCTTACGAAGTAAAACTTGTCCTTAAATTTTCACATTTTTAGGAGTCAAAATAAAAAAAAAAACATTGATCGGTAAAGGAGATGCGGTTTTTCTTGGCCACCAAACGTTATTTTGTCAAAAAGATTATCTAAGCGGAGCGCCACCATTGGTTGGCGCGGAACGTAAAGAAAATTTCGAAAAATCAGACCCCTCACATGGTCAAAAATAGCGTATTCATGCTTGTAAAGAGAACCTAAACATGTAGTCTTTATTTTTATCGTTGCCAACAGTTGGATACAGTCTACATTTTTAAGTAAGAATTGGAATTTGACAGAATTTGCCTATTTGTAGGAATAAAAAAAATTGGCAGCACTGATGGACCTTGCAGAGACAATGCTTCCCTTCCTTTGAAAATTTTTGAAAAATTGGGTGTCCTTATAAGCAATCTGGTTCCACATATGCTATCTTTTGAAGTAAAATCTGTGTTACTAAAGTTTGACTATGTATTTTTAGGAACAAAGAAAAAATGGCATCTGTGAAGGGGACATGGCCCAGTGATCCCCTTCGTACGACACTAAAAGGAGGCCTAATAGTGGCTCCTTCACACAAGATATCCTGAACAGCAGTCTGTTAAGTGTAGAAGGCTACAATGTACTCATGGACCCGTTTATTGTGTCACCCCGAGTGAGCAGAAATCTGTTTTCCCGAACTAGCTTGTAGGCCCCCAAGAATTAGGCCATTAGTAACAAAACCTAAGTATGCCAATGGATCCCGTTCATTCTAATTTCTAGACTAACTTTATCGTTGACCATGGATTGTTTCAGTCCCAGCCATCGTTATGTACACAGAGTAAAATCGGTATATCTACTACTAGCTTGTAGGACAATATAATAACCTCGGGGGTCTACGTTAGTGACTTGTCAGTTTTCACATCCTTTTATTGAATTCCCAAAGTGTTCAACGCAGAGACTGTGTACAAGGGGATAAGTTCGGGTTTACAGCATTTCAGTGTTAGTTGTACTGTATCAGCTGTTATTAAATTCATGACTTAATGTTTGAATAAAAAAATTCGTTTCCCCCAATTTCATCAAATTTCCCCAAATTATTTTTCAGGGGGGGGGGGGAAGCAACTTCCTCCTGCCCCCAGTAGCTACGCCACTGGCCGTGCTGGAGAATAATGCAAGATGTAGTTTGCACTGTTGCTTTGTGGTCGTTAATGTGATTGCGCATGTATTTTTTACCTAATGAGGACCTATTGATATCTTAAAGGCATATTTTCATCATCCCAAACAGTTCCAATTCTCCCAACCTACTTACTTCTAGCCCCTCCCACATTTATCTAAAACTCATCTTTATCCAGACATAATCTTTGTTTATTGCTTCATGGCTTGTCCCAGTGGCCATACAAGTCCATAATGTGTAATCAAGCCCATGCATGCTGTGTAATTTAGCTATGATGCATTGTTTGAATGTGATGCCAATCAAAGAGCTCTACCAATTGAGAGTTTTGATATATGTATACGGAAACTGTAGTTTAGGGTGACGAATGACTGCCTTTAATAAACTTGCATTGTTATTTAAATAAATGATTTAAACTCTCTATACTAAAAGAACATTCTTTGGTTTAACAAGAGCATAGTTTTGGATTCTTGTGTTTAACTACCAGAACTAACAGAAATTGAAGGAAATGGTTGGAGTACGCTGTGTGCCCTACCTGCCTACTCAATGGGGGTTTCCCGCGAGACCGAAGGCCCTCGAGACCGACGGTACCAAAGTACATCTTTCATCGACGCCAAAGTACATTTTTTTTTGTTAAGCCAAAGTCAATTTTTCATCGGCACCAAAGTACATTTTTCCATCGGCACCAAAGTACATTTTTTATTAAAGAACAAGGGCCAAAAAATATAAAATTAAAAGTTAGGTTTCTTTTTCACCAATTTTTGACTTAGTACACGGGGCTGTCTGAAACTAGAGCTAGGGTAACGAAGGGTAAGTAGCCGTATGTAAAAATGTTCTTTGGCGCCGATGTAAAAATGTACTTTGGTGTCGATGGAAAAAATGTACTTTGGTGCCGATGAAAAAATGTACTTTGGTACCGTCGGTCTCGCCGGCCTTCGGTCTCGCGGACCTTCGGTCTCGCCGGCCTTCTGTCTCGCGGGCAGTAACCCTACTGAATGATAATCCGTATGGTAAATAACGATTATCGTTGTAGTTTAGCAATGCTTTTATCGCCTGGGTATGACAGGGAGCCTAGGGAGGGCTTAATGGTCGGAGATGGCAATGGATTTATAAATTTTGTAAAAATCTAATAGAGCGAATAAGTCAAAGTCAGGGCACAATTGAGATTGAACAGTATAGTATATAATTCCAAGCAACAAAGAGTTGTTTTCACTCCATTTGTACCCTACGATTGTGCCTCGCGCTCAAATTATCCACAACATTTGTCTGAAAAAAGAGATCTACGAACCATAAATTATAAGCGATGTCAAATGAATCATAATTACTTGTCATTCAAACATGGAAGCAGGCGCGGGTCCAAGGGGGGGGGGGTGGGTTACGGCTTCAGCCCCCCCCCCTTTTCCGTCACATCAACAATAACAAATACTAAATATTTATCTACGAGAATATTCAAGGGGCTATTTCAGGCCCGCCCTTTCCCTCACAACACAAATTCAAATACACGAACCTCGTCTGATATTAAGCCCGAGTTAAAAGGCTATCTAATACTTTCCTGCCGCCTTGCCTTCGCCATAACCTGTAACAGGGAGCTGAAACTCCCTGGCCTCAACAACAAGATTTGAATAATGTGAATAGCAGTTGGCCAATAGGCCTATGTCATGACGTTATGAGGATTACTGACTGAACTATGTTCACACAATCGCACGTCAGCCCATGCGTGCAATGTATCATGGTGGCTGTGAACTGTAGGTACGTTAGTCTTGTCTCAGTTTCCAACTGTGGTTCATTATCGTATAGAGCAGGGGTGTGCAAACTTTTGGACCAAATCATGTTGCTTTGACCGTCTGAGTGGCCCTAGTGGAGTAGGTATAGGTTATGTTACGTGGCGTCTTACCGTCACCCCTTCACCACATCCTTCCCCCGTTAGATAGACCAATGTTCTAAGACCCACATGCACACCTTGGTATAGAGGGACAGCGATAAAAAAAATCATATCGGAGAAACGCAAAACACAAACTTTCAAGTATGTTTTCAGTGTTAATTATAAAGCAACATGTAAGAATTGAAGCCCTGATATAGTTGTTGATGCTGACCACGGAGAATTGGGATATAGCTGTATAGGTTGAGACTGATTTCTGTTTCAGGTAATCGGGCTGCGCAAACACATGGGATCCTTGTAAATTTCGATGAAACTTTTAAAAGCTAGGTAGCCAGAATGTGATGCATTGCCATCCTCCCTTGAAGTTCGGAAGGGATTTTTGCCGGTCAATGAAGTTGCTCGAATTTATACTCATCATAATCTTATGTCGAAAGGTAGTCAAATAGTTTGTAGAATGCCCTTACCAGCTCATTTTTCGACGATTAATTTCTTTATGTTACCATTTCATCCGATGGTAGTGGTTCATTTTTTCTGACCGTTTTATAACTTACTCATTTTTTTTATTGAAGTATAAATTTTATTGCAAACGAAAGCTCAAAATAATGATTGCTTACATTCTACTTACAAGGCGGTGGTACATGCCGTTTCGGGCGGCTGTCTAAGTGATTGTGATTTTTCAAAATTTTCTGAACGCTCCGCTCCAACAAATGGTGGCGCATCGCTTGGTCTTTCGGGCAGAAATAGATATTCCAAAGGCGTAAGAAGCGTGAAGTTGGGGGCAACCGCCACCAGTAAAAAATTAGGGGACGGAAGCATGCTTACGTCCCCGACGTCCGGGGTCATTTTCCAAATCTCAAAAACGAAATTTAAAAAATCCGGCACCCGCGCCGCAAAATGCAATATAGAATGCATCATTCCTAGCTCATAATTCAGTTTGGTAAACTTTTCCGAGCTCTGTAAATGACAAAATCGGATATTACTTGATGTGACGCCACATCATCAAGAGACATCGGCAGCTATATTGCAGTCAAATACAGTGCGGTTTTCCCAACTTTTCTGTCATAAAATTCCGAATTCTTCCTAATAAAAGCTTCGAATTTGTAATTATTAGTTTTTAAAAAGGCAAATTTTTCCTCGCGGTCCGCGCGCCCGAACCTGCAACTTAACCCTTTATACAGTAAGTGGTCGCTCATAAAGCAGTCAGTGGTAACTTTTCCGAGCCGCTACAGTGCCGTTTTCCTAAAGTTTTCTTCAATAAAGGCTTTTAATTTTAAAATATTTTGTCTAAAAAAGAAAACAAAGTTTCGGGAGCTTTTTTAATGTCGCCGAAAAGCCTCATTCCGCTTGTGTGTAAAAGGACCCAAATTTTCGACGTGCGCAGCAGAGTAGTATTCAAACTTAAGAAAAATCGTTTTTTTAATTAAAAAAATGTTCTTGCTGGAAGAGAAAGAGTGAAAAGTTAAGGATCAAAAATGTACCTTTTGTTCAATGGGCTAGGGAAAGGTACATGGTCCAAAATTGCCCCCTCCCCCCTCCCACTTTTATATTGCTTCCTACGCCACTGTGATATTCAGACAGAGAATCACCGTACGTCCCTATTACCCGCTTTCTCTAAGTTCAGCCCCCCCCCCCCCGCCCCTTTCGAAATGTCTGGATCCGCGCCTGGGAAGTATACCTCGGATGCAGTACTTCTATATGATACAATACAAATATAAGCCCGCTTCTTTTTATACTGTTACTTTGTAGTGCATATATATGCTACACTGTAAAAATGGATTGGTAAAATTTGACCATTAAGTAGTCAACTATATGCACCAACTTATCAGCAGTCAAATATTTTGACTTTTATTGGATTAAATTTAAAAATATCTTGGTCAAACTTAACTAACGTATGGTAAAATATGACTACCTTTTGGTTTGGTGCATAGTTGGCTACTTTTTTTTAGAGTGAACATTTTCTTGTGTGGACTGACAGGATGGATCATGGAAGGAATCATATGAAGCAAGGCATCAACTTTAACTACCGGTAGTTCACAGAAAACTCAAGACAAACTGACCGACAGAAGAAACAATTGTGAGATGTTATTTCAAACGTTACATTCCTTCAACAAGAAGCCACTTGTATAACGTGACGACCAAAATATTAAGTTGCATATAATTAACTTATACCACACGCATTCAGAACAAAAAATATCTGACGCGATCAATTCTTGCTAAATATATTTTGAGTAAAATGACCTTTAGTGAACCAGGGAGTTGTCTAGCAATCCCACGAGTGACCTGAATAAAGGTCACCTGAATTGCAAATTTGACTCCAGGTCAAACATCACTACTGGTAATGCTCTTTTACTCGCGTGCCTTTATTTCTGTAGGCTTATATTGAAACTTAAACTTATGGTACTGAGAAAATATTTTTCAACATTGAGTGAGGAGTGCAAAGTATCATATTTTTGAACAAATTTTGTCCATCCGGACGTTGCATACGGGATTGTAAAAGTGATACTACCGTCCTTAGAGATACACAATAGTCTGAAAGCTACGGTGTCACAACACCTTAACAATGCTTTTCTTTTCTTAGTCTCATACTGGTTTGGTCTATCATTACTTCAAGGTGTAATACAGTAGCACAATTTATTTAGGTAGTTACAAGTTCTGACTTTGGGTCTGTAACTTGAAATTATCCTGGTATGCCGTTCCGTGCATGTTCTGACAGTATGTCAGCATAGCCGGCTGATCGAGTGCCCGCATGTACAGAATGTACATTGCTGTGTTAAAATGTGGAATTTGTTAGGACCCATTACAATACTTGAAACCCCACATGACATGAAATATTTTACAGGACCACACATTTGGCGTTAGTTACGACTGTTTTCCGAAACTTTGTTACTTTAAAACCGTTTAGGTCGGAACCAAAAATTTAAAAAATGAAATCTGACTCACATTTTAAAACATTTTAGATTTGTGGTTGCAATGATCTTTGGGGAATACACCTTGTGAGGAGGTCGATACACATAGGGATATCCAATGCCGACGCCGGCTACAGGGGCGAGAGAGGGCGTTTGCCCCCTCAGCTTTTGTTCTTGCCCCCCATCCCCACTGACACCCCACCCATTTTGGTTAGTTAGGAATAAGGTTTACCGAAAAATGAATAATGTACCTCTACTGAGACTTAATTTGTTTTTTATAAAGCTATATGCTTACACCGCAGAGATTTCGGGGGACAATTTTGACATTCTGGCGCCTCCAATTTGAATACCATTTGTCATTTTTATGAGGGATTAAATTATTAGCACAGACGGTAAATTCTGAATATTTCTTCCTTACCAAAGTCCCTTCGACTCTGTGACGATGATCCAATTGGGCAAAATCAACAGTTTGCCCCAAAGGAGTCTTGCTTCCCACGGAAGCTACTGCAAGTCAGATGTTTTAATCACTTGACCATGCGTGCGAGTTGTTAGTCCCTGCTGGAACAATTTTACGCCATTGTAGTGACTGGCGTTTTTCTTTTGTGTTATTTAAATAGCGCATACACTCAATTGACAATTACTGCTAATCCTTACGTTCTCGCAACTCTGTGAATGACAAGATATTTCTAGTACGTTTTGTTCAAATCAGCCTCAGTTTGGGAAATACACCTCACGCATTTTGTAAGGCATAATAACACCTGATTAAGTCGATGACTGCATGCGATTGATTTTGTTAAAAAATTGCACACAATAGGTATTGTAGCAATACCAACAAATAGGCTACTTCCACCAGCATAATGACGGACTGCTCAAATAGTGGCGGAGAGGTTGAAACGAGGAAGTGAAAATAGGTATACTATAGGCCTACTGGTTGGCACGGTAGGTGTTATAGGAACTTGCAAATGCCTGGTGTAATACTCTGGTGCTTAAGGAAGTATGGAAAGTAAACGGAACAAGACCTAATATTCTGATACTGAGTATAGTATATATGGGCTAGCCTATGAACAACAGTAGAGAGGCCTCCTCAAAATGACAAAAATTTCTTTGGCAACCGACGATAGCTATTCATTACGCAGGATACTGTTCTTCCATGTTTCTTTGATAAACAGTACAAATTTAAATGTTCAATCAGATGGAACTAATAATGTAAGATAATTTAAACTACTAAACAGTCTAACTACAGTGTTAAGACTGTAAATTTAGTTGATCGTCGCTGAAGTTGTAAACATTGGACGACGGTATCACAGCTGAAGTCACATTTTAAAGCCCTTGAGTCTCAACTGATAAAGACCGTGGCACCGGGGCTGACCCGTAGAACCCAATTGGTTAGAAACTTAGCCACTTTGTACAGCTTAATGTCTGCTCAACGATTATGCTGTCAATTTACTTGGAAGTAGCCCAATGCTGTTTTCATGAGAAGTGTCATTTCGTAGTCTGAATTCAAACCTCTATTCAATCCACGGGGAGTGGTTGAAGCGACATGGGCCTTTTGTGGGAATTAACATAAGCCCATGATGAAAGTGTTGGGGAAATATCACAATTAATCATCTTCTTACAGTATATGCCTATGTGTGTGATTCACCCAGTCAATATAGGCTTTTTCCAGTGGCGGCGCCGGAATGTCATAAAAAGAACAAGGGGTTACTGATCTAACTTGGGGTGGGAGGGGGGGGGGGGAGAAACCTCAGGGAGAAAATGCTCCCTCGTGTTCCCTTAGAGTTGCCCCTTGTTTTACAATGTTATCATTTTCATTTAAGTTTCAACTAAAGTCACTTTTGCATCACTTCCTTATCACGGAAATTCCTTTTTTTAAATCAAAGGTTCACCGGGTTCTTGAGACCTACGGCTATCGTGCTATTACTAGTAATATTTGCCTCAATCGCAACTCTGAAAGGCTAATTACTGCATCAAATAGACCTCAAAGCGCTTCATAATGAAAATATAAACCATAGTACAAAACTGCATTACACAATGTGGATTGGACACCAGCAACAACCAAACAGCTGACAGATATAAAGAACCTTGGAGAACACAAATTGACCTTAACCTGTTTAGTTTCCACAAAATACCAACAAAACGTCAGAAATCTACTACAGAACCTACTGTAATAGCCAATTTAACATTCCAACTTGAAAATTGCAATTGAAATGGCCTGATTGTTAAAGCCACCAGTTATAACATTGGATAGAAAACGCAAACATCATCCATAGCGATGAATGTATAATTATTCTCTGAGTGAGTATTTAATAAGAGCAGGAAAAAATGTTATATCTGGCCTGTTTGTTACACGAGCCTCCCTCACTTGTGCAAACGTTTCATGCATTATAGACACCTACAGTGTCGGAGAAATGCGTATTACATGACAACCTCCATAACTATACAGCAGGAATTATGAAAAAATAGCACTTTCAACTTTGATTACTTTCTTTCAAATTCTTATAATACAAACTGGCCCACCTTGCAAATGGACATTGTCACCAAAATGGATGATTTCATCCGTTTAATAAAGAACTCAGTGACATTTTATTGACTTCACCTCTCATACCCACGCCAAAGATATAGCCTAAATAAATTGCATGGAAAATGAAAAAAGACCTGTCGAATAAAATTCATTCACTGCCGATAATAAATTTAGACAAAAATGTTCCCTCCCGCATCTGCATAAAAATGACATAAATATGCAAGTTAGAATTTTTGTACAACTGTTAACTCCTCGAAATAAAGATAACATGAGCTTACCATATTTCTTAGTATTGTCCTCGTCTTCGGGCTCTCTTCTCGCCATAATTCTGGCGACTTTAGATTTACCAAGATTAAAAGAGAGTTGATACGATGTGAAAAAAGTTGCTGCTACGATCCAAATTACAGTTATTCATATAGAACAACTCCCGGTGCATCTAACACGGATCGTTCCGTTCTTAATTCCGTGTCGCATACTATTAACCAGTTAACAATGATACTCGGATCAGAGACAGCTTGCACATACGTTTGGTGACGGTGTACACTATTTACTTTTTGTCGGCTTCAATAAACTCAACACTGTTTGTTTGCCAATAAATTGCCTACATGACGCACGTTTTTATTTTGTTTGCCTTTGGTTTGTAAAGAACACTAAATAATCGTAGCATAGAAGTTCACCTGATTGGTCGTGAACTGACCATAGTTTAAATGCGTTCATTCGTTTCTAATTAGTATATTATCGTACATGGAGTGTGGTAATACACTCGTGGCTCTATTTATGATATCTATGGTGTACATTTGCAATTTCATGGTGTGATAATGGAATGGTAAATTCATGCCGAGTTAATACCTGGAATATGCAACAAGCCTATGCAATATTTAACGTTGTAAAAAGGTCTTAAAAGCTATACTAGTTTGTAGAGGAATGGAAGATTTCGAATGTCTCCCCCGTTTGTCCTATTTTTCGATGAATAATTTAGACTAGAAGATTAATCCTTAAACATTTCTCTTATTTTCATTATAATTTTAATCCGCTCTATGACATTCCCAGGTTATAAGCCATGAACTCTTTACAGACGAAAACTAAGGGCAACTTCAAGTTTCCTTGGCAACCAACTTCAAGAAGGTTAGTCAATTGTGCAGTCTCATCATTAACACCACAGTGGATTGGGAGGAGGGGTAGAATTGAAGTTTCAAGTTACTTTAGGGATGCCTATAACCGTGATGTTTTTCCCAAGAGCATTTCCAAGAGTCCAAGAGTATGGTTAGTCCAAGAGTATCTTGGACTAACCATAGTCAGCCTTGATACATTGAGAACTACCGAAGCCCAGACTGAGTGCGACGGTTTTGAGAAAACGAGGACCGTTTTGTGATTGATTTTGTCCATATCATTTTGGGGGAAACGAGTTAAAGAACATATTGGACACAGGCCCGTAGCCAGCCCATGTGGGGGGGGGGGGTCTTTTTTCCAAGATGTGGACCCTTTTTCCAAATACGGAGGCGGCTGGCGCGTGCCGTAAGCATGCAGTTGCTAGGGGTCCGGGGCATGCTTGCCCGGAAAAATTTGAAATCTGCAGATCTCCTGCAATCTGTAGCATTTTAGAGGACTTTTGAACACAACAGAAGTCCTTTTCCCCCCAGGATTTCCACACAGTACACCACTTTTTGAGAAAAAAATCATACATGTAATCTGGAAAATGGACCTCCCTCAAGTTGGGGTGGGTCGTTCGAACGCTCCGACCCCCCTGGCTACGGGCCTGGAACAAATGTTCCTGTTTTCTTCATTTCATTTCACTTTTTATGACACTTCAACAAATTCCTAAGGTAAATTAACTATACATGTGTTCAGAAAAGTGCAGAAAATATGAAAAAGCGAAGCTTAGTATACAAAGCAAAAAGTTATAACATAGACGAATCCGGACAGCGAGGAATAGTCTGATTTCAGTCGGCCATAACTGGGGTCTATCACCTTCAAATCTTTCGATTTCATTGCTTATCTGTATCATGGATTGTTGAGCACTAAATTTTATATTGATTCCTTCAATTTCACTGAAAATGAGGGTTTGAAATTCAACTATTCAAGTAGACAATAAATGAAGACGATTTAAGGTTGATGGACCCCACTAATGGCTGCCTACAGTCACGTAATTAAACAAAAGCCCATATCGAATTTAAAGGAAGGGACAAAACAAGCAAAGCACATGTAAGTAAAAGTTAGACGATAGAAGAACAAGTACTGTGGTCTGACGTACCACGCGCTCGAGGAAACACCGTGTTTCCTCGTGCTCGCCGAGTAATATTAGAACACTGCAGGTTTACTCAGGGTCGGTGTTTTGGATCCGCACCTCACATTGCAAGAATCTGTGGTTCTTGTGGTAATCAATCAAAGAAACAGATTTTTATGGCCCTGATGATCCGTATTTTCTGACATTTTACAGTAATTGGCATGGGAAATATTTGACCTCGTTTCTATGGTAACACTACCCAATATAACCCTCGGTACGACGTCAGAACACAGACTGGAAAAGGGGGTTAACATGCGGTTTTGCGTCAGTGTATACACGCGGGGTACTACGCCGAGGGGTGCGGAGCACGTGAGATTAAGTCTAATGTTAGCCTGCGTAGCGCCTCTGTGGCTGCAGCCCCTTTGAGGCCAGGTCACACCACAGCGATATCGGATCGGATTTCGCTCCGATTTTTGTCAGTTTTACTTTAAATCTCCCCCATCTTTGGGTCGAAAAGAAACAAAAATTTGCCAGCTTGTGTAAATATATAATGTGTATCGCAGGACTACGACAATCTTTGTTATACTAATTATTCCGTGACGTCATATCCACAGACAACTTTTATCGGACACGCGTAGTCCGATAAAAGCTATTTGTAAATGTGACGTCACGAAATAAGTAGTTAACATTTAATTTCCTCCCTTAGTGATCATACATTTACACAGGATGGCAAAATTTTGGTTATTTCCGACAATGAATGGAGGATATTTTGACTAAAACTCCCCAAAATCCGATCCGATATCGGTGTAGTGTGACCTGGGCCTTAGGCTTGTTTTTGTAGCGATGAGCTACACGAAAAGACGTTCGCTTTGCGTGTTAAAAAGTGTCAGAGAAAAGGAAACTAAAGGAAAGGAAAGAAGTAAAGGCACCATTCGCAGGAAACACATAAAGATTAAAGGGGTAATGAATGGCCCAAGTGTATTCATCAATGAAAGGTCTCCATACATTTAACAAAGGTTCGAAAGAGGTTATTTTCGAAATAATAGGGGTCAGGTCTATTCCACAATAAAGCTCCAGTCTTTCTAAGAGATATTTTTCTATACAAGAATAACCAATGTGAAGTCATTATGATTGTCCAGTAAAATGACTTTGAAAATAAGTGTTCTCTATCAAGAAATTGTTGAAAAGTTTTGGAAGAATACCACGAAAATATTGAAAGACAAATATACTAATCTGAGTTTATATACCTAAGACAGGCACAATTTGTAATTCAGTAATTGAAAGTGCAGCATGGTCAAGATATCTAGAACCGGGCATAAGAGGTAGGCCTATCAATATCTTTTGCAACAAAAAGAATCTATTCAGGTATGTTTAGTGCGTATTAAATGAGATAAATGAGGATAAACCAACATGTAATTCAATGATTTTAAAGATATTTCATGGACCACGGGGGACAGAATTTTATGAAAAATACCAACATTTATAGTAAATATTTTAGATACGTTGGTGGTGGTGAGTGGGCAAACCAAATACACAGAGCAGTTTATTACATTGGCTGCATTTCGGCTTAAACGCTCTTGCTATTTTGCACAGTACATCATGATTAGGAGGATCACTTGAAATGTTTACAATTTTTTAGCCACGTTCAGCACGTTACTCCATCACCTGTTTTTTTTTTTTTTTACATTCATGATTCTATTCGAGCAGCGGGTAAAACAAACTTTTTCCTAAGTTGGTACTTTTACGTTTCTTTCCAAACGGGATGGTCAAAGCGGTCCACGCTTTCTCCAAACCGTTGTCTTTCTCGGCTTCCGTAAGGACGCTTTGCGACTGAAAAACTCTAGAAATAGAGGGCACCAACAATATGGCACTGTCCACCGAAAGTTAGGCAAACAAAAGTTTGAGGGTTTTAAAACAGGTCGGGGTTTCGCAGCCCGTATTACGCTACACGCAAGGTCTAAAAAGGTCAATATTAATCACTCATCGGCATAACGGTTGTACTTTAATAGGTCCCAATATCTTTTAAAGAGAGCCCATACATTACAATTACAAAACTGAAAAACAACCGACTTGAATGTGTGGTAATAAAAAAATCCAGTCGGTGAAAGTAACTGAACACCAAACTGGATACGCTGTGACCTCATTAAGAAAGAAAAGACAAGCTTCTACCGCTTCTTCGGATAATTTAAATTAAAATGCATAATAGCTACCGTACCGGTATGCATTTTAGTTGTCCTTACAGACGAATCCGATTAGCGCTTGTTTTTAGTGACTGTAGGCCGCCATTAGGAGGGTCCATCAGCCTAAAACCGTCTTTATTTATTGTTTACATGAATTTCAAACCCTCGTATTTAGTGAACTTGGAGAATTTAAGATATAAATTAGTGTGCAACCATCCATGATAGAGGTAAGCAAGGAAATCGAAAGATTTAAAGGTGACGGACCCCAGCTATGGCCGACTAAAATCAGTCCATCACTTGCTGTCCGGATTCGTGTATAGCGCTTAACTATAGCTGAAATTAATCAAAAAAGGGGAAAGGAACGATAAGGAATAAAGGACATAAATTAAAGGCATTCTGCTTTTAAAATTTATTCATCTACTTCATCTTTTACTTAACCATTTTCATTATCTTCACTCATATGACAAGTAAGCAAAACAGGAATTTTCTCTGCAAGGGAATGTCATGTGTCCAAATTTATTGGTTCGACGCCTTAGTAACCGCTAATGATGTCTACAAAAGCTGAAAAAATCTCTTTTCATGAGAAACCAGTGTCCTGAGACGAAACTGTCCCTCAAATTAAGTATACAAACCCCACATTTATCTGTTTATGCACTCTGCAGTAATTTCACGTGCAATTTAATTCACATTTAATTTAATTTGTCCAATATGTTGCACCAAATTGCTCCCATTGCCTTCAAACACCCTTCACAGGATTGGGATCCAAAGCTGGACTTTTCTCTACGCATCTACAAAACACTATTTAGGCCTATATCTAGCCTAATTATTTTAAACTCTTTAAACTTTGTTTGTTTTCATAGGCGAATAGTCACAAATCTCAATTTTTTGGCAATCGACAATTTCATTTGATCTGTGTTATGTGACGACATCGGTAACGGTATGTCCATTCAATTTTTTATGATCAGTTAGTTATAGATGAAGTTTTACGGTTGACCAATTGGGTTAAGTCGAGCCGACCTCGGCCCTCTCCCAGTTGTGGCTGACTATCTTGTTTTCCCTACTCCATTGCTAATGCTGAGCTTTAAGCGCAATGGCAGAAAGATTCCATTTTTTAAGTACCTTCGGTATGGCCCAGTAAGGAATCCAACTCCAGACCTACCGGCTGCCAGCCGAATGCTCTTACCACTTGACCATGCAGTCGGTTTGTCTTCGTGATCAGATACCCAGCTAGCAAGTGTTAACTTCATGGAACACAAGGGTTTTTTTTTATTTCATTGTTCATACCACTGACTTATATACATGGACAGAGCATGTAACGCGTACGTCGTATTCGTAGATTGTCGCCACCGACTGGGACAAAAAAGCGCACCAAGATGGCCGCCGTGAAGCTATAAATCGTCTGATTTGACGACGACTGTGTAATATTTTTTTAAAAAAAGTTAAGCTTGAATGGTAAACAGTATCATATTCCTGCGATACGTGAACTGTTTTTGACCTTTCTTTGCCATATTTTAAAAATATTTCAACTTTCTAGCTAAATCTGGGAATTCACCTTGAGCAAGTCTAAACTTTTACACACAACTATAGCAGACGGCCATCTTGGTGCGCTTTTCTCACACGTACGGTAGCGACAATCTACAATGAAGTATGCTCTATCCATGTATAGGAAGTCCGTGGTTCACACATACCCACGCACGAGAAATTAGGATACAGCTCATGTCACTATACATCACAAGGTTAGAGAAGAGATATATAGTTAAACCGACTGACGGACATAGGCCAAAAATTACAAAGTAAAAAATCTTAATTCCTTCTGTTACATTTTGGAAAAAAAAACTGTCAAGTACGTTTACAAAGTCAACTAATGTTTGTAATTTTGTTTGAAAGTTCTTCTACGTATTCAACTGTTTATACGTGTTTCTTGCCTTTGATTGCAAGATCTCTTTCTGCGTAGCAGTAAATTCATTTCCTGGTTTCGTAGTGGTATTACATTCCAAATCTTTTTCAAAAATAAAAATATTTACATCGAATAAATCATGTAGCAATTGGAGGCGGTCTTCAATATTATCTAAGGTATGCCATTTGAAGAGTTACATATTAAAATAAGTGTTAACTTTGGTAAAATATTTCATTTTTTACAAAAATGACGTTGTACCACATTCACGCTATGAGTTGCAGACCGTTTACATGGTCTACAAGCTTTGCTGCAAAGTCTAACGACCGAAAACTCCTTCCCATCTAAAATCGATTGTGTGAAATCTGCTAGATAACAGAAAACATTTCAAGTTCACGGGCTTTTAATAGGATCCGTGTCTCACTCCACATGCTTGAACTGTAAACAAATGTAGTCATGTTTTGTTAGGAATTCATCTAAAGTGACAAGGACTAAATAAAGCCACCTTTAAGAAAGCGAAAAGTAATTCTGTCCTCAGCAGGCTCAATTTACTGATGGCACTACATTTCAAATGTTTCCAGAATTTTTTGTTACTTTTAAAAGTTTAAATCTCTTTGAAATATCAAACAATTTCTCAATTAATCACGTTCAAGTTCACGGGCTTTTAATAGGATCCGTGTCTCACTCCACATGCTTGAACTGTAAATAAATGTAGTCATGTTTTGTTAGGAATTCATCTAAAGTGACAAGGACTAAATAAAGCCACCTTTAAGAAAGCGAAAAGTAATTCTGTCCTCAGCAGGCTCAATTTACTGATGGCACTACATTTCAAATGTTTCCAGAATTTTTTGTTACTTTTAAAAGTTTAAATCTCTTTGAAATATCAAACAATTTCTCAATTAATCACTCTTAAATTCGAGTCTTCCAGGAACTACTCTCGAGCATCTGTGAAAGTATTCTTCTTGCCACAGATATCCATGAGACTTTGGTTCATGAAGTACGGACGCTCAGCAGATCCATCATTTCTCTCAAGGTCCTCCACTGTAAAAACAAATTATGATAATTGCAAACAACTTGAAGTGATAATCGGAAAGAATATGTAGATCCTCAAATTATTATTACATAATCAACTTTTTAAAATGGATAGCCATCCATGACGGCAGGGTTAGATGTACCGAACAAATGAAACAATGTATTATAACTACAGTATCGCACAATGCGTTGAATTTTACAATTGGTATGCTAACTTCAGGTTTGACTTACTGTCCGAACAGGGGTGGCGCCAGGATTTCCTCGACAGGGGGGGGGGGCAAGCTCCGCGACGGGGGGAAAGCATTTCAAGGCCCCGACAAAGGGTTTGAATTAGTCCCGGTGTGGCGCAACTTAAGCGAGCTTAAGATATCCGACGCGGTCAGTTGCGGCGCAATGACGTCACTCTTGCGTTGCCCGTGACATTTCACAGCTTAGTCTCGCGTTATTTCGCGTTGCGCTAGAAACGGCATAGACAACTGGCATGGACATTTATGACGTCAGTTCGTTGTAGATCAAGTCAGCGCCGTGAAATCTAAAGCTCCCTTTTGTAGATTTTGAGGCGCGCTTAGCGCGAGAAAATTTTGGCTTTCTTTTCATCAAATACTTAAAAATCTTGAGTTTATTTTGAAGACAAAATTTAACATTTTTGAAAGAAATTTGGCTTTTTAGAGGACCATTAAAAAGTTTGGAGGTTTATTGAAGAATCTATCCCTTATATTGGCAAAATGAAAAACGTTACATAGGCGACAACTGAAAATCTGTTGGGGTTACGCATTTAATCGTATTAGGCCTATGTACTAAGGCTTCAACACGACACTTGAAGTTTGCACGAAAAGTTTTTTCCTTTTTGAACGAAGATTTGAAAATTAAGAGCTTATTTTATTGGAGAAATTAAGGAATTTAATGTGAGAAAATCTGGTTTTTTGGTACGGTTATAACGAAAAAATTGGGTTATGTTCTATCATGATATGGCCTTTAAGAGCAAAATTAGGTAGAATGTTGGGTGATTAACAGAGTTAGCTTTGGTTATTTATTTTACGCAGCATTCATCGAAATGAGAAAATTTTGCCCCTTTTAACAATCTGAAGCTTGTATTGGAGAAAAGTTGTAATTTTAGGACATATTTCGGGGTTTCATGAAAGGATCTCATCTTCTCATAAGAAAATTCATGTAGGGGATGATCTGTAGTTTTGTTGGGGTTACCTAATATCATCAGGCAGATTAAGGCCCTCGGACCATTTTGGAAAATTTTCCCTCCGAAAAAGTTTGGCTTCCGATATATTTGAAGTTTTATATTATAAATATATATTGACACAGACGTACCGGGGCGTTTCAGTTTGGGAATGGGCGGAATTGTATTTTTTTTTTGTCCGAAAAATTTAATTCTACCCGAAAGACTCTCAGAGTGCAGAGCACAGCAATTTTTGAAAAATTGAGAATTGAGAAATGGCATTTCCCGGGCTCGCAACTAAAAACAAAGCAGTCATTATTTTGAGCATTCTTCCGGAATAAAATTTTCACTTTATAATATTGCCCCAAACGAAGAATACATTTCCAAGCATGAATTGTTCTTTTAAGTAATCTGTTGGACCAAAACACTATATAACCTATCTAAGCGGAGTGCCATCATCAGTTGGCGCAGAGCGTACAGAAAATTGTTAAAAAATCTAACCACTCAGACAGCCGGAAATGGCATTCCCAGACTTGTAACTAAAAATGAAGAAGTCGTTATTTTAAGTTTTCCATTGAAATGAAGGTTTGACATCAACAGAAAAAAACCCAACTTGCTAAGTGATCAGAAAATCACCAGGTAAAACGTACTGTTACAATTAGATGTAAAGGACTTGTCTCTTTCAGGGGTAAACTATGCAACGGAATTGAAAACATACAAGTGTTTTTGTCTCGATTAAGAACTTCGTTGTATTCAGTTGCAAGGTCCGCTAAATAGATGAGATTTTCTACGTGACTGCCCGAACCCCAGATTATAAAAATTTCAACGTTTTTAAAAATATGTCACGTTACAAGGTGGCTTCAAAAAAATTTTAGGACTCCCCGACGAAATTGGATTTTCTCAACAACAGGAGGAGGGCAGCCTTCACCGACGAGGGCATGACCTTGTGGATTGAAGATGCGATGAGGGATAGCTAAGCTAGAAAGAAGTGATTAAAACAGATTCAGATATGCATTGAAATTGCGTTACAAAAGAAAAAATAGTTAATAAAATAGTTTATGATCATCAATCCAGTAACTTCAGTTGAGCCTCTCCGAAGAAAATTGCCATCCTTCCCCGAAGGGGGAGGAGATAGGATAACGTACATGGAATTAGGTATAACGGAGCTAAAGAGAAGTGATTGAAAATCAATTTCGATATGTATTAAAAAAGCATTTCACAACAAAAAATATGTTCAAGTTCACCCATCCAGTAACTTGAGCCTTTGAAGGTTTTTTTTTTTTTTATTAATTTCTTATATTATTAGGCTTCCCCGACGAAACCGCCGACCTTCCCCGACGGGGGAGGGGGAAGCGCTCCCCGACGCCCCCACCCGCTGGCCCCAGCCCTGTGTCCGGGGTTGGAAATGTGTTACGTAACCTAATTTGTTTACGGAGGGTTGCTCTTTTCAAAAGAATTTCGCGGACATTCTTAGAGCGATTAGTAGGTTCTACCTCGCCATTACACTACACTACGGTCTTACGTGAGAAAGTATGAGCAGCTGTTAGCTTCAGTGTATGATTGCGGTTGGAAGAGGGACTTCGAAGAGGGAACTTCGCCGGTGCTCCTCTTCACTAGTAAGTCACAGCACTGAAGTCTGTTACAGACTCCGTGCTGGGACTTGCGACTTCAGTAGTTCCTTTGTACTGTTGTGCTTCCAAGTCTTTAACAACTGGAATGCAGAGCTTGCAATAGGCGGCGGAAGATGTTTTTATTGGGGGCCACAAGTTACCGTAACCGACATAATGGTGCCGCCGTAAGGCGTGGGGTCCAGGGGAAACTCAGTGATTTAAGTTATTTGAGAGGCTGCAAAATGGTCGAAAATCATATTCAAATTAAGAATTCTAAATTATGAATTTAATTCAGGAGTGGGGTGAGGTAAGGGACGAGAATGGAACCCGGAAGTGCTATGGCATTTGATTAAGGAGAAACATACTTTACAGTAATTTTAGGGGACGATGGATAATTTGAGACAGGGCATTTTTAAGAGATCCAAAGTGTTTTGGGGCATTTTATCAATGGGGATTTCTATTTACAATCCCGAGGCAATATGGGGTCCAGGGGCCCGCAACAGGGCCTCTGGAAGCTCTGAAATTTTTAGGCTTTTTAATGGATTTAATGAAAGCAAAAAAGTACCTTTGTATAGGTATTATCAATAATCCTAAAAGGGACATTTTTACTGGAGCAAATGTGTGTTATTGGGGCCAGTAAGGGGACTTGGGACAGCCCCTCACTCAGTATGTTTAAAAGGTCCTGATTTGATAAGAAAGCTAATTTGAAAAAGAAATATAGCTTGCAAAAATTTTTGTTTTAACTGTTTGAAGGGCGAAAGTAAACTCTCCTACAGGTTATTGTTAATGTGGGGGTCCAAGGGGCGAAGTCCGCGGAAGCTTCGGGAGTTTTGCACTCTGAAAAATAATAATTGAGCTAAAGAATATCTGAAATGTAAAAAAAGCAACTAAAAATTTATTTTTGTGACATTCAGTAATTGGGGACATGTCCCCCAAATCTCATAAAAAATATTTGGGGGGGGGGGGGCAGACCCCCTGGCTCCCGCTTCCGCCGCCTATGTCTGCAATTTATGCAAATGATTTTGGAGTCATTCCCATGATTGTAACAATTATATGGGTTAAAAGCCAGTGGGGGAAGGCTAATTTTCATTGCGTCGTTGTAGGCAGATTCGCTCTGGCCTCCCGAGTATCGAGAAGGGGAAACGTCTCTCACGGCGTGTTAGTTCTCGTTTAACGTTTAAGGAAACCAGGTGGAACCAACGAGGGAGCCTACTGTAAGTGTTTAAATTTTGTTTCTATATATTACTGCTTGGGTAGGACTTTTTAGGGATTTTACGAAGTTATAAGGAAATGGGGGCCATACGTATTTCTACATCTCGAGGGCTTCGGCTATGATGTGCAAAGGGGTGAGGGGTCGAAAATAATTGTATATAGATATTTTTACAACTAATGTATAAATAAATTTCAGATGGAAGTGTATACTGTTGTATGATTTTAGTAAAATCAAGTGGTCTTTAAAATGGTAAAATTATTTGTGAGAGGGAAGGGTGTACTTGAGTTGGTCGCCCCAGTGTATTTCATGTCAACGATGTGCATGGGTTTATTTGAATCGCAATGTGTAACTTATGATAGTACTGAGTACTGGAAGTGAAGAGTGTTTTCGTTGTTTGTTTGCAGGGTTATTCGTGAGGATAAAGATGCGCTCGCATACTATTCATTCAGTGTGTGAGCGGTAGCTGTAATAGCCGCCAAAACAAATGAAATAAAATCCCTCCGTGACAGATATAACATTGTCCTGTAGCAATCTCAGATGGTGCGCCCCTCCCCCCTTTCCTCACTTCAATGTTGGTGGGGAAAAACTGACCAATCCTAAGTAAAACAATATTGAAACGGGGGAAAGGGGTTTGTTTCATTTACTTTTGGCAGCGATTATGGCTAAACGAGACACAGCGCTAACTGTTAAATACTGTGAGTTGTGTGGAGTAATCAAGCGCTAGCTGGGAGAATGTAACTGACTGACCATAGTACTGTACATACTTGTAAATAAATAGGAAAATTTGAACAACATATATCTCCCGTAATTTCTGGTTTCCTGGGTCACAGCTGATGGAAGCCGGACGCAGGGGTAACTTCAGCAGGGCGCCAAGGGGTGCTCTGTGACATAGAGATGAATAGACAGTTCGGGAACTTGATTTCTTTACATAGAAGAACTGAATTCCACCCGATAGGAGGTTACAACTCCATTTTTTTACATGTAACTTGCATGTCTTCAGTTATAACATTTGAAACTTAACAGCGTTTAACAAAAACCGCAGACCAAGATTATACATGAAAAACTATGACCGGACATATGGGACTATAAAGACTGACAAATGAAGAAGTACAGGCTTTTTAAAAGCGAAAACCCCTTACATACCGTATGCTTCCTTCCTGAAAGAAAATGTCAAGTCATTTCATTCTGCCCGCTTCTGCCATGGGGGTGTGGGGGTTGGCATCTAAGGCTTAACTAGAATGAAAAACCCCTATAACCCCCTTATTTAGAGTTCAAGCTTATACTAACACGACTGAAAAGTTTTACTTACGGTTAACTTATGAAACAGCTTAGGATTCTATCACGTTACATTCCAAATTCAAAAGAGTGAATTTAGTTATCAGTTTTTGATAGAGTGGAAAGTGTATATTCACTCCAAGAAGAGTGAAATTAACTCTTAAAAGCGTGAAATTCCCTCTAAACGAGCGAAGGTTAACTCTTGATGGAATGCCCACAGTGATCACTCTTTAAAAAGAGTATGTTTCACTGCAGGCACTCGTAGAAGAGTGAATGCTCCCTCTTCCTAGTGAATTTCACTCTTCCTGGAGTGGATTTCACTCTTCTGGAAGTGAAATAATACTCTGATGGAGTGAATCTACACTTTTCACTTCATTAGAGAGTGATGAAGTTCATTCTTTTGATGAAAGAGTGTAGCAAAGGTGAAGAAAGTTATATTGCTATGCCGAGCATAACGTTGTTAAGATAGCCTAACATGTTTACCTGATATTCTCAATTTGACATCAGTTCTGATGACCCCAAATTACCTGTATCAAAATTACTTCATGAAATGCTTATGACACATCCCAATGGTATAGGTAAGAAATCCCTTTAGAAGTTTCACTTCTAAGGTTTTGCAAATACATCATGAATCCGCAATGCTGGATGACAATCATGCCAAATAAACGTAAGTGGTTTTGTGTTAAACACACTGCACAGTGTGCACTTTGGTATGTACGGTGTGTACACATTCATCGAGCAAGCGTGTCGAGTGTGGTCTACTACGTAGTTACATGTACTCAAAATGGCCACCGGAGAGTATAAGGACGTCAGATGAAAACCCTCTATAGTAACAACTTCTAAAACTTGACTTCCATTGACCACCAAGAAGGTCCCCCACTTAAACAATAAAGATTTTGAATTTAACGTTATAGTCACACATGCAAATGGTCATATGATCATATACACTGGCGGCGGAAGCGGGGGGGGGGGGGGACGGGGGATACGCCACCCTAAATTTCTTAGCAAGGGGACGTCCCCCCCCCCCAAAAAAAAGAAAATCAGAGAAGAAGTAAAAGAAACTTGGGAGCCTTGAACCAATTCAAAGTTGAGACTATAGTTAACCCACCACCAAACCGAGCAGCCGAAATTGACTTATCCTATGTTCTGCCATTGTTTGGCTGATTCTTGTCACGGGCCCCTGCGACCACGCTCTATACCTGTGACCTAGTTTTTGGCTACAAATAATTACAAAAATTTGGCAACCTCGCCAGGTCCGCAAACCAGGTGTATGTAGTATGTCACTTGTCCAGTGAAACCGAACCTTTACTGTACTAGTATTTTCCCTCCGCGAGAATTGAAGCATTGCCATTGCCATCACGTGAACGAATAGTTGACCAGTATTTACTCATCATAGGTGAGTCATTCACCTCCAGCAGTAGTCTATTTCCACTACATTTGTTCATCCAATGTAATGTTGCGTAATTGATGTCACATGCTTAGGCTTATGTCGTTGCGTTATAACTCGTTCTGTGACAATCAGGCAGTGGCGTAGCCACGGGGGGAGGGGCCTGGGGGGCCTAGGCCCCCAGATATTCTTCAGCTCCCCCTCCCCAGATTTTTTACGTCTTGATAAAGTAATTGAAAAAAATAAAATGTTTGAGCGGAAATAAACTTTTGAGTATTTCCTTCAAACAGTCAATAAATAAAATCATGGATGAATGTGTGTAAAACACATTTATTGTGCACGTATGAAATCAAGTAATAACTTCAAAATGCCTACTTTCACTAAATTAGATACCGTTTGTGATCTGCACTGTCGTTTATTGTATTTCACTTCGAAGATGAAAAAGTCTATACGACAAACTTTTATGTGACTTTGTTAGGTTAAAACCCTTTCTGCCTTTCGGATGGCTGATTGATTTACTGAAAATAATGCTATATCACACTGGAGACCATTCTTACACCACCATTCCTATACTTTATCATACACAAAATATGCCGTAAGCAGGTAAGGGTAAGGTACTGCCTTCGGATAATTCTCCCTTCCATCCTTAACAAGTAGGCCTATGTCGTGCCTCACTCCTGCCCATGACAAGTGCCACTGTAGGACGATTTTTTGCGACAAGCCCTCTTTTTACTAGTTGGCACTGGCGTCCGGGTCGGATTTGTAAAATGTCCACAAGGTCCGGATTTCATGTGTTTCCCACATGATCCATACTTCTGCTTCGCGGTTTAATTATTTTGAGAGATTTATTCGTAGTATTTTAATTTTGACCACGTAATGTACCGATGAACAAATTTTGCACATTGTTTCTTAGGTAGTTTGTATGTCTCTTGTAAAATATCTACAAAAACTAAAAATATTTTGATATTTTTCATGCTCCCCAAAAAGGGAATCCTAAAACTTACGCCCATAATCAGTTCAAAGTTTTGCCAAACATAGTACCATTTTGCATCTAGTAAATCTAACGCAAAGAAAGTTCTCAGAGGGTGACACCACTACTTTTGGTTTTCCTGTTAAAGGGTAAGGTACTGCCTTAGGTAAGCTGAAATCCATTCAAATATTGCCGCATTTGGGGCTGGGTACATCCAGTTTAAAACACGTGGGAAGTGCCGTTTCCGGCCATCTGGAGGGGTTTTAAAGCCAAAATTTTTCTTGTACGCTCCGCGCCAACTGATGGTGGCACTCCGCTTAGATTCAAATATTGCCGCATTTGCGATCTACGTCCTGAAGTTTACAATAATTTTCCCAAGGGGTAGGGAGATACCGGTTCCCTTTAGTCTCATCCTTGAGGCCACAGGTCAGAAATGCTCAGTTTCTGGGCCCTAAAAAGTGTATGTATTACCATTTTTCATAGATTGATTTTTTATTCTCATTTTTTGAGAAGTCGCAGACATGAGATTCGGATTTCAAGGCTGGGTACATCCAGCTTAAAACACATGAGAAGTGCCGTTTCCGGCTATCTGGAGGGGTCTCAAAGCCCAGAATTTTCTTTTACGCCCCTCGCCAACCGATGGTGTCGCTCCGCTTAGATAGTCTTGCCGTGCCTGACCCTCGGGGGTACCAGCCCCCAACTTGTTACCTAGCCCCCCCCCCCCCAAAAAAAAAACCCCATCCTGGCTACGCCACTGCAATCAGGTTAGTCTAGGTGAACTCGGACATTATTTGGCCTAGCCTATACGTAGGCGTACTTTAAATTCTGCGTCGGTCAGGCAATGGCTATCTGTGGACGCAAATATTTCGCACATTTTTGTTTATTGAATTCACCGTAAAATGTTCCAAAAACGGCTTACATTGCACGAGAGAGCTTGTAGGATCTCAGAGCTTCCAGGGCACGCTTTAGGGCCCTGGACTCATTGCCAGCGGGACTTCGCTCTTCGCGCTCGTGATGTGCGCTACGCGCACATAGGGTTCGTTTCACCAGTACGACCATTCCATCTTGTTCACTGATTGTCCCCCCTAAATTTTTACGCTTCGGCCGCCACTGATCATATATACATGCATATCGAATTCTCGATGTTTCCTTGATGTCATTATTGCAACTCGGTACCATTGGGATACTTACAAAAGCAAAGGAAGAGGGTGTCCACAGCCATGTCAAATACACCAACGAAAATTGTGGCAACAACGAAGGTACCAATTCCAATGAGCTGTAAAGGGAAAAAATATGTATATATTTCACAGTTTTCAAACTCATATTATACTCTAAAATCCAAAGGGCAAACTCAGTCCCTCTTTCACAGAGTAAAAAGTGTGAATTCACTCCATTAGAGTGTTATTTCAGCCCAAGAAAAGTGCACTTTTTTCAAAAAAGAGTGAAATTCACTCCAAGATGAGCCAAAATTCCCTCTCTAACTTGTCAGCTTGTGCCTACATTACAGGGATCACTCTTTTTTAAAGAAGGTCTCTGCGGGCACTCTATCAAGAGTGAAACTTGGTGCTTTTGAAGAAAATTACAAAATTTCATTCTTCCTTTAGTGAAATTCTGCTCTTTTGGAGTAAACTTCATTATTTTCACTCTTCTAACAAGAGAAATTTCACTGTTTTTATTTTTTGTGTACTCGCTTATCCAGTTACCGGTACTCTGGAATGAATGCAATTTAGCAGACAAGATAAATTTCAAATTTTACACAAAAGCTATGGGGGACAGACCCTTAGCCGGGCAAGGTGCTGAAGGGGGGGGGGGTGCGAAAAGCTGCTGGGAAATATTTTTCAGTGGAGTTATCTTGAAAGGCATTAAGGTAATGGAAATTTTTACTCCTGAAAAGGAGCGAAAATTTTTGAGGAGAGGCTGATCGCGTTAGTTTCGGGTCCTGCTAAGATGTGTTTTAGACCAACAGGTTCAGCAGGTTTAAGACGGACATTCGTTGTAGAAACAACATAAGTTAAGTAAGAATTAGGATTAGCGCTAGGAAATGTAGAATTGAAGTAAGGGGCAAGGAATTAACCTAAGGTATTGCCGGTTTACGATAATAACCAGATTTAGGAGTAAGGGAAGAGTGAAAATAGCCGCGAAGTGAACCCCTGATCTAATGAACGTATAATTTAAACAATGGTTTCGTATCAACATTTTTTTAAGCAAACTTGTCGCTACGAGCGTAGGTAGGTCGTAGGGGTAAGGTCAAAAAATACTGTAGGAAACATTGCTCTTGCACTTAACATTTAAATATGTAAAGTCGTTAGTTAGCCCCAAACAGCAGATATTTTACCCTAAATAGCATACATATTTTCCCAAAATCAGAGTTGGCTTAGGTGTTTATTTCTCTTCCAAAATGTTCAGCTATATACTTGTTCTGTCAGAATATCAGTCAATATTTGTGTTTCTTTTTAACAAACAGAAACAAGAGGGCAATCCACGGAGTTGTTCGCTCTGTATGTTGGACTCTGTATCGTGATTCAATCGTTTTCATGAGGTTGCTAAGATAAGATAACTTTACGGAACGTTACATTAGTGCCACATCTAGATGCGCGCCGTAGGGCGGGGTTTGTGCCGCCAATTGCGTCATAAAAGTCAGGCGAGCAGTTGCGGCATTTTTCGAAAGAACGCAGTTTTCCTTCGAATATCATTTATGCCGAATTGTACGGGTTTTTAAATGGTGTGTGAGATGATATTTGTAAAATACTGTATCTAATCTTGCAATACACAAAAGTTTTTTGTGGCCTTGTCATGCCAACTTTAACCTTTGACAATCTGTAACGTGAACTATCTCCTTGGTTGCCATGACAACCACACATATCGGTACAACTTACAGTATTGTGCCTAGGCTATCACACTTAAACTTTCAGATTTGTGGGATGCGTCCGTTAAGGGTTAAATTGAATACAAAAAAAGTATTTGACCCCCTGTCACGTGACCTTTGACCTTGGTTGCCATGGAAACTACATATTTTGGTAGAACTAGTCTACCCTATTATACTTGTGAATTTTTATGTAAAATGAAGGTTTTCTTTTGAAGTTTTAGTACAAAATAGGAAAAAAAGTGTTTTTCTGCAAAATGTGACCTTTGACCTCTGACCTTTGACCTTTTCTTCCGAGGTCTGCGAGACACAAGTTCTCACCCTGGGGTAACCACCTACCAATTTTGAAAAGAATCGGTCCAGCCCACTAGGAGGAGTTTTAGGTACAAAAACGTTGTTTTACGAACAATTTATCACTTGAAATTTTTTTTGTCCCACTCTACCACTTGACCTTTGACCTCTGTTGCTATGGCAACCACATATTTGGGTAGGTCTAGATGCAATAATCATATGTGTGAAGTTTCGTGTCAGGAGAACGTTTCGTTTTGGTAATATATAGCAGAAAAAGTGATTTCACTAAATTTGACCTTTGACCTGTAACCTTTGACCTTCACTTCTGGTTATATATGAAAATGCAATTGTTCTACCTGAGGTACCATCCTACCAAGTGTGAAGAAAATCGGCCCAGCCGTTTACAAGATATTAGGAAAACAAAACTGGACACACACACACACACAGTCGTGTTTTTACACACAACTGAGGACTTCATTGTTTTCTCCATTGTGTCTGCTTACTTAACCATAACCTTCACAATAGACTGTCTATTGTTAGACAACCGAGGACTTGAGAAATCTATTGAATTAACTACCGAGGACCTGGAAGTCTATTGTTTAGGTCCTCTGTTTTACACAAAGACAAAGCCACACGGACAGGTTTTGACCCCTCTCTCAGCCCTGGACCTTCAGTCACCCCGGGGTACCTCACCATGGGTTAGACCTCGAGACTAGTAACCTGGGAAAATTTACCGTTACCATGGTAACCATTGCGATTTAAGCTGGCATTGCCATATATAGCCCCATAGGCAAAGTGACTACAATACCTCATCCTCCTCACGGAGCGATGAGATAATTAAGGTTACCATGCTTACCAACTTACAATGAAGATATGGTTAAAACAGTGCAATAACCTTATATATCTACAGTCGGTAACTTACCAAAATTTCGTCATCATTTGTACATTTAACAATCATGAGTGTGTGAGAGCCCATTGTGAACCACAGCATGTACACACAGCATGTGTCCACCTGATTCAATGGTAGCTTTTAGAGGGACAATAGGACTGACCACCGAGATCTTGTCGACTCCGGACTCCAAATCGTGGTTTCGGAATTTGAAGGATACGACCGGAGGGGTTAAATTTTGCCAAATTGAGAAAGTACAAGGACTCGGGTCTTTGAAAGTTGAAAATTTACGGGACTACTAGGACTAGTGTCTCGAAGCGTATGGGCTCGACTCGACTAGACTACCCCAGACGCCCCATGGGTCACGGGTGTTTAAATTCCCTTCAAAAATGTGCAAGATATGGCATCACTTAGAATCTCAGTTCGCTTCAAAAGGCAAACATTTTCCAAAGAGAGAGAGTTAACCTCTCTTACGGAATCCCTACCCCAGTGCGCCTGTGCAGGAACTGTGAGCTGGAAGGGAGGGGCAGTAAATGACCCCAACTGACATAGGTAAGGACCTACGAGCTACCGGAAAGTTTGAAACTGTCTAAACGCAAAATGGTGCCTACTAAAGACCAATATGAAGGTACGGTGTACTGGGAATGTCATGACTGCCGTGATGTTTGGTGGTAAGCGGTTGAGAAGGAAAGTGCGAGTGAAAGTTTCACTAGTAGTTTTTCAAAGTGTGATGTTTTGGTTGTCCTGGCAGCCTGGAGGAGAGTATAACAGATGGGGTCCACCTTCTCTTTGGATATCTTTGTTTTTTTAGTAGGACTGAGATTCAAAATAGTGCTATTTTAAAACATTTTGACACAGATTTAAATGCGCCCTCCTGTTGCTCGATCAAAAACGGTCTGACATTTGCTTAGTGATCTCCCCCGACTAGCTGATCTTTCCTCGGCTTCTTCCATAGCGCACGCCAGGAAAGAGATTAATCAAGTCTTGTGGTCTCCCTATAGACGGATCCGAGCAGCGCCCGTGTTTAGTGACTGTAGTCACACATAAGTGTGATCAATTAGCCTTAAATTGTCTTCAAGTATATTGCCCATGTAATTTCAAGCACTCATATACAAGAGGCATTTCATTGTACCAACATTCATGATACAGGTAAGTAAGGAAATTAAAAGACTAAAGGTAATGGACCCAGTTATGGCCGACGAAATTAGAGCATCACGTGACTGTCCGGATTCGTTTGTGGACCCGTTCCCAAATAACCTGTATACACAGATCATTAATGTGTTAATGCAGATTATTTGATCTGTATATACTGATTATTAATCTGTACGTACAGATTATTAATCTGTACGTACAGTTTATCAATCTGTATTGACAGATTATTTAGTCTGTAATTAAAGATTAAAAATATTTATATAGGTGGCACTTATAGGCTTTCGTATAGGCCTATAGCCTCTCTACTTACGACAATGATGGCCCAGTAGAATCGTACTTCAGGAACTTTTATGACGTCATCTGCTAAAGAGCTAGTGACGGAAAAGTCATCTTTGCGTGAATAGAAAAAGAAAGCGATCAAAACCACCGCAGCGGTGACCATAAGCGTCCCAATGAAAAGGAGGAAGTTAGCGATCTTATTGACGACTGCAACTCTGAATAAGAAATGTAATATAAAAAGTAGGCGACATTGAGCACAACTCTAAACCGTGGTTGTCGATTTGAGAGGGGCAGGGTACATGGTCCTCATTTTTTGAGTGGAGGGGATGCTAACATAAAATTCCTCCTTCACACTTTTTTTTTGTGACCTGAAACGAAAAACTGAGGTACTACCGGTACCAGAAACCTGTAACGTTAGCTGTGTAAGATATTTTGTTTCAGTCGATAACGATTGATTATAAGTAATCAATAATAGTACCGGCCTATAATCTTTTTGGCAATCCCACCGGCCATATAGGCCTACTACCCATATTTACCGTTTGCAACCACATCAAAAATTTCGGGCACGTTCCGCTTGCTTGCATGTCTAATAGTCTTATTGAAGGACTTGTTATTAGTAGAGCCTCAAACATATTCACGTTACCCACCAGCCTGAATGAATACGATGTTTAGATTTGTTCATTTGCATAGGTCAGTTGGTGTGGCAGTTTAGGAGTACAGCTTTAAAGATTGTGAAAAAAGGAAGAATTATTTACCTTCCCCTACTATGTTTCATGAAACTGAAACCTTGCTTAATGTGCAGTCATTCAACCCACCTTGGATTAGCAAATGTATTTTAACCTAACTGAAAATTTGTCTGTACAGGGTCAGACTTGGCGAAATCTCTTGTGAATGAACGAGAAGAGATACAATTAATGGAGCGATAGAGGGTGTATTATAGAAGGCAAATATGGTATGCTGTACTTGGTTGAAGTAGGGGGTTTTGTAGAAGTAG
The DNA here is from genome assembly GCA_037179385.1 of Holothuria scabra. NCBI lineage: Eukaryota > Metazoa > Echinodermata > Holothuroidea > Aspidochirotida > Holothuriidae > Holothuria > Holothuria scabra. Next base: position 41,945,140 of record CM074185.1, read on the forward strand.
TCAGTTCCCCGGGAAACACTTACGAGATACTTGGACAAGTGTAGTACAGAGTCTGCATGCAACATTTTTTCAGGAAAATAAATGATTCTAATGAAAAATTTCAACACACCTATCAGGCATTGGTAACGATTCTTACACTCCATATCTTATGGTCATTACTTGAGAAATGAAATAACACGGGCGTTTGCTGGCTAAGACACTTCTGAAAATAATGAGGAATATAGACTTTATCTCAGTTTTTGTCTGCAGGGGTTTGTTGAGGTGCCGTTCGGAGACCAATGGATAAATTTCAAAGGAGCTCTTTGAGTTGATATCGATAACTCACTGACGACAGTGGTAAAGGGTCATTACCACGTGACAATGCTTATATTTATCATAATGTGTAAAGTTTCATATCCAATAGTTACGGAAAGTTTAACATTTGAAATTTTGTGGTATATTGATTTGCAACGGTTTTTTGCACAATTTGAAAAAGTGTCTAACAGCAAACTTTTGAAAACCGAAGTTAACCGGTAAGTGATCACTCATAAAACATTTATTTTTATGTATATAGATGTGAAATGTCCATCTCTCCCCCCCCCCCCCTCCTCACTTTAAAAATGAAATATGCTCCCATGCTTTCACTAAAAAATTTTGATTATTAAACCAAGCAAGCCTAAGAACCATTGCTTTGATCGGTATGATACATCAACACAAGACAGGTATCTTTGAGCACTAGGCCTAATTTACACGTGAGACATTATTTATTTGACCTTTGATGACAGCAGATGACCCTTGACCTTCAGATCAAACTTTATGGTTTGTAGGAGATGATAAAATATACTTATAGAAAGAATGAAGTGTGATCGATTCCTTTGTTAGGTAGAAAAACTATACACTGTAAACACCAGTTTAGTCAACTGTTATTTGTATTGACTATACACACGTTATAGTCACTCATATTTGACTAATTTGCGATGATATCTGACTAAGTCCCTAGTAATGAATGAATATCAGTCAAAACTTAGTCAAGAAGGCTTAATATTTGTTAGAAACAAACTCAACTGGGTGAAATATTAGTCAAGTATATTAGTCAATATTATTGAATAACGTGATTGATCGGTTCAGGCACTGTTTTGATTGATTTGTGTTAATGGTGTATTGACAATTTAAGGGACCTACCGGTAAACGAGGAAGTTACAAAATTGGATCAAATCAGGCGTGGCGGAACGATTTTTTTTTTTTTGCTTGGCTGAGTGCCAGCAAGACTATATAAGCTGAGCGCCATTATGAGTTGGCCCGGAGTGTTCAAGAAAATTGTGGGCTATATACCTCCCTGGTGGCAGGGAATGGCACATCCCGAGTTTTCGGAGATACACGTGCATCGGATCAATCAGAATAACACCTACATCGAAATTCTTCCCCGGTCTCCACTTCTTGAAGCACTTGCCACTCCCTGGGCCCTTGGCAAATATTGGGGGGCTTTAGTACCCATTTTTCAATTCCCCAGGTCCCGCCGCCACTGTATCAAATTGCAAACAATCATTCACTCACCTGACAATGTTCCTCATTAGTAATGAGAAAGCCTTTTTCGCCGAGCAACAGAAATTCTCGCCATATATCGCCACCTTCGAAAAGAACGAAAGTCAATGACCGAAAATCGTACACCATTGCAAGCTTTGCTATATAGCATACGCCCACATTAACACAAATGGAGAACCATCAAAACTGTTTTTCATTATTTTATCATTTTTTATCTTGAGAATGAAATTCGTATAGTGTAAAGCAATGGTCTAGCTGTGCCAAAATTGCAATCTATTGCTACATTTAAAATCTGTTTTAAAATATTCTACCGATTTTAAGAACTTAAACAAACTGGCATCATTGAGGGGACCTATGGCTCGATGCCCAACCCAAGCCTTGCTACTGCCCTCCTTATTAAAAACATGGAACTAGATACGACTATATAGGCATTATAAAAAGAGTGAGAATGATTCTTTTACATTATATTTTTTTCTTCAAAATTTAAATTGGTCCTTAAATTCACTCTAAATGAGTTATTCTTCATTTTAGAGGGTGGGTTACAGTTCTTGGGATACATTTCTTAATGTTTTTTAAAGATTACACCATTTTTACCACTTAATATCCATTATTTTCGTATAACGAGTCGACTTCTTTAAATTAATCTCGTATGGCAGTTGCGTGTGCAGGAATTGTGAGGTGTGGTAGTGCAAACAGTGAATTTCCCAATTGACATGGGTAGGGGGTCTACGTGGGCATCGGGAACTAGCTACATAAACGCAAAATGGTTTCTTTAATACGAAGAAAGATGATTCACAGGGGTGTGCGCTGAAATGTTGTTTAAATCGTGGTGGCCAGTTGGAAGGAAAAGTATCTAAGAAGTTTCAGTAGGAAGTTTGATTGTTCGCTGTCTCGGAGCTTTGGAATATCTTGCTTTTTAAAATGGCGTAGATTCAAGGTGGTGCTATTTTTGAAATCAGGCGTATTTAAACACACATGACTGCCTTAGTGGGCTCGCTTTTCTTGTTCAGTCAGAATCGCCTACACTACTTTCGAGTGATTTCCTAGACAATCTAATATTGCCCCTAAAAATGTCCACTTCTGCAAAACTATAATATTTACCATGATGTAAGCATTTCTATTGATGAATTTCATGAATTTCTCCAAACAATAGAAAAAACACCTCAGACAGCACAGAATGTATCTAACGACTCGATTCTCCTTAGCTGAGGGAAAAAAGATAAAGATTTGTTAAAACGGTGATATAAATATAGACGATTCCGGACAGCAAGTGATGGTCTGATTTTAGTCGGCCATAACTAAGATCTGTCAACTTTTAATCTTTCAATTTCCTTTCTTGCCTGTATCATGGATGGATGTACACTAAATTGCACATTGATTTCTTTAATTTCACTGAAAGTGGGGGTTTAAAATTCATGTAGACAATAAATGAAGACGAAGTCTAGATTTGTACGCTTGAAAAGGGGGTTTCCCATTTCCGGCTGTGAAGGGTAGCAAGTTTTCAAAATTTGCTCTGCTTTAATAGTCTGTTGAGCAGGTACATATTTTGGGCAGACATTCCCTTCTAACCCACCCACACACCTCTTCCTTGAAATTTTTTCATCCTCACCAACGTTAAGGGGGGAGGCGGAATTGTCACCCCACCCCCTCCCCATAATTTTATCTTTTCACCCACTTGTACCCTTCTTCAAGATAGGTCAGTTAGGAGTTGGCTTAACCGAAAGAATAAATAGTTTACATCTCCTTATACCTAATTTTCTTCCAGAGATATGATAAAGCCTCATAGGTTCATGTTACTCCTGAAATGTTGTTTTTTGTTGCACTGCCGTTTTACAAGAATTTTAGCAAGTCTGTCAAAATGTCTTATTCACCAAATTGCTAGCTAAGACTTCCACATAACCCCCTCTTGAAAACGTACGTTAATTAGCAGATAGTCAAGGTTAGATTTTTATCTTTATCTCTTTATCTCGTCCAAGGCTGATATTTAACTATTAAATGCAATCTATCTATTCTTAAAGGCGAAGAGCAGTCTGCCGAAACCTATTTTGAAGAAAAAGCTGAATAACACAATTTTCATCTTATTTCTCTTCAAAGGATCTTTAATTACATTTTATGACTTTACCATTGCATATTCAAGGTAAACCAAGCAGTTATTTCTGGTAAATTTCACATTTGAAGAGAAAAACATTGTCACATGACTCCCAACAGTCAATCATGAAACTGGACGGTCTACTACACTTCTTCAATTTGGGATGACTGCTCTTGCCCTTTGAGTGCGACCCGGGCCGTACTACGTTGGTTTCTTATTACGTTATGTCGGTGCTATTTTCAACAGCAACGAAAGAGTACACCTACCTTTTGAACACGCATAGCTATGCTCGTCTTATTTTGCACAACAGCTAGAGAGCACATGAAGAAACCTAGCATCCTGCGTGCTTTGCCAGTAAACCTAACGTGGGCTGGGGTTGTAAAATATACCCACTGTATTTCCTGCCTAGCGTAAGAAGTGACTAAGAGGAAGGACTTGCACAGTATTTAAACTCTATTTGATACCGAGATTGAACTTGAATCGCATTTGAAACCGCTTTAGCCTTTACTTTTAAATCGATTTGACATTACAGAATACATTCATGTTCAGTGTCGTTTAAATCCCATGTAACTTTCCTGACTTTGCGAATGAACAGAGTCTGTAGAAGTCATACGCTACACAAAACATAGAAAACCGAAGCACATATTTGGGGGTTTCTCGAATTTTAATAATTGAATTATTTTTGAAAATCAACTATGTATATAGTTCTGTTACTATGACTTCGTACAAGGTTCTTATAGAACTACCAACTATCAACTCAAAAAGTTGCCTGCGTTGCAGACTGTGGAGCATATTCCTGGGGGTTTGTGAAGCCTTAAAGGGGGAGTGAACAAACCGAGTTCGCTCCGCGGGGCACTCAAAAAGCCGCTTTAACGCTTAAAATGTTAGGCAAGTATTTGTTTTAAACCAGGGAGTCTGCTGCAACTCCCTGTTCAAATAAACCTTTACATTCCTCCTCTTGATACTTTCATTCTTGTGTGAAATTGCAAGCAGAGTTGATACAACAATGTTACCTTTCTTCAAATAGAACTCCAAGTATTCCAGCAAGATACGAATGAACTGGATCGCAGCAATGATTGCAGCTCCGAATGCGATGGTCCCAAGATGATATCTGCAGTAAATGCAATCAAATAAAGGATTCACATTCTTCAAATTCGAGATACGTTTACTTCTGTCTTTGATGTCAGAAGAGTTTTCATCAGCGGTTTTCATAGGAAACTGGAAGAGCTACCTTTACCACACTAAGTTTTAAAGACAAACATTCGTCACCCTAAACTACATTTTAAACCAAGGTGTATCGAATTTCTTAATTGGCACAGCTTTTTGATTGACATCAAATTGAAAATATGCATTGTAGTTCATATCACACAGCAAGCACTGAAAGCATTCTGATTAGGGCCTTATTTGTTCACCAGGGTGAACGTCTTGACTCAAAAAAAGAGGAATTTGTCTGATTGGCTGGAATGATGAGCAAATGATTTTATTGTTAGTAAAACAGGGTCAGAGATTATATATTTGCTAAAGAAAACACTATTTTGCAAATTAGCCACCTTACGCAAACGGAAGATGGTTGCCATCCTTTTTACAAATGTCCATTTTGTCTGACAGGTTGTGTTCCTCACACACTGTTTAATAAAATCCTACACCTAAACTCATCTAAATCAGGTTTTAACACGTATCTGGTGTATGCTGGTGTTGTCATCAGCCAATACGATCTCTGACTTTTGGACTGATACATGATGGCGACGAAATAGCTTGGGCTTCAATTTTGCATGTCAAAGGTGAAAACTACGTAGCACAGATAACTAATTGACACTACGTTTTGAGAGCAAAATTGTGCCTAAATATACACAAAAACCTAAAAAAATCATTTTTTGAGGTTCAAACGGCAGAAATAACCAAATAAGGTAACCATATATTTTGGAGGGATTCTATGAAAAAAAAGTACACACTGTCCTATTTTCCTATTGTTTTGGGCAAAAAGTCCTCCGTGACCTTCAGATATGGATCAACAACTTTGTGATAATTTTACTTTTCCAGTGTAACTATTAAGTTAGCAGTGCGCTCTGAAGACGGTGTTTGGGAATTAAACATTTTTCTAACATTTTTGTCCCACTGTATAAACATGTTTAGATTCTTAAGACACGTATCAAAATCCTAAAAAACCGTCTTAAAACACGCTCAGTTGCTAAACATTGGGTGTTTAATAGCCAAATATGTTTAGAATTTGAACATATTTAACAAGCGGAGCCAAATAAGTGTTTAATTGTTAAAGACGTTTTCTTAAAGTGTGCTCACATTAATGCCACTCTAAAAAGGTGTTCACGAATTGAAAATTTTTCTTAAACACTTTTTGACACTACTTTGTAAATACGTTTAGATGCTAAACACACGTATCTTATTACTAAACATCCCCTTTTTAAACATGTTTAATTGTTATGCATTTTCTCTAATATCTAAATATGTTTACTTATTTCGTCTTTTATAACCATCTCAACAGGTATGCATACCTCACAACCCTCCACAACGACCCACCCATTGCCACTCTAGGGATATTGTTCTTGTCGAATGTCCAGTAATACGTTGCAAAGACACCAGCCAAAGTCAGGTGACTGAATCCTATCACAAAGTTGAGAAGCCACAAACTTCCAAAGAGATTATATGCTTGTAGATACATGAACACCGATTGTTGGTTTTCATGAATGAACGAACATACGCCTTCTTCCCCACCCTGCAAAAAATAGGGAAAGGAAGTTACCACAACTTGAGACGAATCCGGACAGCCAATTAGTGTTGGTCTGATTTTAGTCGGACATAACTGAGGTCAATTACCTTTAGTCTTTTAATTTTCTCGCTTACCTGTATCATGGATGGTTGCACACTAAATTGTATCTAGGTTCCCTTAATTTTACTAAATATGATGATTTAAAATTCATGTAGACGATAAATGAAGATGATTAAATGCTGATGGACTCCACTAATGGCTGCATACAGTCACTTAACACAAGAAATGTTTGGATTCGTCTATAGAACTGCATGTTCTGTTCCAGAACTGGCTCTTAATTGAGAAACATGTGACAAATTTTTCTCCTTAAATTTCAATTCTCTGTGCGATACCACCTGTTTTAACGTGGATATGAACATGGCCGTACGGGACTCTTTTTCTCAAGGGAGGGTGGGGCAGGAATTTTTGCCCGATTCCAGATCCCCAACCAGGGCATAATCTCTGCCTGTCTCAGACACCAGACGTTCGAACGATTCAGCATGGTTTTAGTCAATTAGGCTCCTGCTCGCCCGTCCCGCACGGTCATGTGCATGAAACAGAACGTACTAGTGAATTCCTAAAGTCATTTTGACAGATACTTTTAAGAGAAATATGAGGAAAATTGTGGGGTTTTGCTGTTATTTGGGTTTGGGACGACTGTCTATTCACTTTGACTAAGTAAATTGAACTGCATATGGCTAAAAATTGTTGATGAAGAAGATTATGAATAAGGATGAATAAGGTTTAGATCACAAAATTGGCAAAATGAGGTGGAGTCCGTGCATTGTCCAAGTGTGGAGTCAAGACGATTTGTGAGCCAACAATAGTATTCAGACAAATGCAGCTTCTTCGTATCCTTCCACAAATTACGAAATAACATGAACTGTGGAGAGATTATCTTTTATTTTTGCTTGATTTGTTATGAATTTCTGAAATATATGCGAGTACTATTTTGTACGCACTTGATTATTTTGAAGCTTCATGATCTTGACAATACATCATTAATGTCGACTTAACGAAACATAATATCCTTTACGCTTTGAAGGGAGGTCGGATCCTACTGCCATTGTGCTTGGTGCTCAGCATAAGCAATGGAGTGGGGGGAAACAAGCCAGGCAGCCACGAATGCATTAATAAGGCCCGACCGGTTCGACTAAAACCAATCAGTTAGAAACTGGGCCTTGAAAATGCTATCAAACCTAATGACCTAACCTATCCTAAGCTCACACTTAGAACTCCTCCACTGCATAATGTTTGCGTGTTGTAAGGTATGTCTTTTTCGCGTAAAGTTAAAAATCTCTACTTGGGAGTAATTTACGTCTTAAATGATAAACTACCTGAAATACGGGTCCGTGGATGCATAAGGAGGCTACGTGACCGGTGCGTAAAAACATTTCATCAACTAACTATGAAGTCTACACTTGCAAAGTAGGCTATAAGGTCTCCCAATTTTACCTACCTTGAAATACAATGTTTACAATTAGTTTGGAAGATGTCACTCTTTCAACTTCAGTGATCCAAATGACATTTTACTATTAATTAATGCCATAACATTCGCATATACATGCCCTTTGACCTTCATCAAAAGCAAAATGTTCATCTATTTGGTACTGAATATCCACATGTCAAGAATATTCCCAAACGGCTACCCTTCTTGAAAGATCAAGGGATTTTAAGCAAACCGTCACATGTACACTCATATACACACATGTTATCACCAACGCATAGATTCCTTCTGCCTACAGCAGGGAGAAAAAATATGATTCAAAAAGATAAAACATACATTTTAAAATATACCTCAGGTATATACCTCACCTGACCACAAAGTGCACCATGTAAGTCCTCAACAGCTTTCGAAATAGTGCCATTACCAAGCTCTAACGACGAGCCTGAGTCAATCTTGGATGAGGCAATGTATCTTAAGGTACCATATTGAAGAAAAACAACAATTCCCATCAAGATGACATTATAACATTTGTGACAATGCCAATACATCGCATACTCTTCAGCAATTCCTGCAAGTAACCACCATGGATTAGTTACCACAACAAACTTTTCAGCGGTGTGTCTCTACCATGTGACGTCACCTTTAAATACAACATAGAGCCGATTTTCATGGAGTCCTTCACGACGAATTGTCAAAAGTTCCACGCGTACTGCGCGCTTCAGATTTGATGCCTTAATTATCAAAATCATCTCAAAAATATCTAAATTATGCGTCAGCTTCATTAGGTTGACTGCTCGTTTACAGACTGACAGACGGGGGTCATTATGAAGAAACTCAGCATTCAAGATGGCACAAAAATTCTTGCCTTTCTCCCATTTTAAAAAGTCTATTGGATATTTCAAGCTTTATAGGATAAGGGCAGCAGATTATTCTTGCAATTTGCAAATACATTTTCAGGGGAACTAAAATGTCTTGGTTCGGAATCTGCTTAACAACGTTTGTCATGGAAATCCAATGTTTTTTTTTAATTTTTAGGAAAACCTGCAGCGTATTCATCATGATCATGTTTTCCACATATGACCATTATGAAGAAAATTACGGGAAAAATTTAGCTCTAGAATACTTATCTAAAAATTGAAGGTACAACTTAATCTTCTGTCTACAGGGATACAGTGTAGTGTCTTTTACATGAATATGTTTACTTGCTTTCTACAAAACATTTTTCCCACATATCTGTAGACACCTATCTGTAGACCTATGTATAGGGCCTATATGTACGATAAACCGGAAAAACAACAAGCGAAACGTTGTATGCCTAAAAGGTGTCAAATATGGAATCATTTGATTCCCTGACCTTTTCAAAATGCATCAGTTTTTTTCAAATAACATTTGAAATTTTGGGCCTTGACACCCCTAACCATGTGACCCTAGCGACGACCCTGCTTATTACATTCAGCGGATTTTGAAAGGATACATTGCTATGAGTGCCCATAGAACAAAGACAATTATTTCTGAGGTGATCGGAATTAGGGGCCATATCAGTGTGCTCCAAAAAGCCGTCACAGATCTGTGAGTGAGAAAGATAAAGACAGCATTGGCATTTTCATCTTTTTTAAAACTAATTCATTCGTCACCTCAACTACAATTTTACCCGAAGTCTACCCGCCAAAATCATTTGCCACTAACAGCTAGCTCTTTGAGTGACATCAAATTAAAAAAATGCAGATCGCTCACAGAGTGCACACATTAGGACCTTGTAAACTTACCTCAGACTGTGCTTCTAATTATGTTATCTTCACGATTTACAGTGGATCGAAGACACAAATTAAAGGCACTGCTCATTGATTGAAACTAATTGCCATGGATAACAATATAGTTATTTGTAACATCAGTGAAAGAACTAACTTGATCACAAACGTTTCCTGATCAGAACAATGGGTAATACTGCAAATGGAGAACGCATGGCAAGCCATTTTAAAATTTACCTTGCAATTTCACTTCAGTTGATCAAGAAAAATGCATTTCACTTAGGTCGAATACATTTCACTTTAGTTGAATTCAATTTCACTTAAGTGGAATTCAGTTTAACTTTAAATACAGTTTCACTTCAGCGAAATTGTGTTTTGCTTAGGTCGAATAGCCTAGCTATTTCACTTAGGTATTTCACTAAGGTGAAATGCTTAATAATCGTACTTAAATAAAGTGCACGTATTGATCGCCCTCTGGCTTGGTCAAGCAAATTTTCCCGGGATCGTGGCCAATCACATTTCTCTTAAGTCAAATAGACCTGGACAGAATTTTACTTAAGTGAAAAAGAATTTAGCTTTAGTGAAATCTGTAGCTATCCATGTCATTTTACCGTACTTGAATAAAATTCAATTCGCCTTTAACGGAAATGAATTTCACTTAAAGAGAATTGAATTTCACTTAAGTGGAATACGTTTAACTTGAGTGAATGGAAATCCGAGGTATATGCTTTCAAAGGTTATCCATAGGTGCGGGTGGTTTGGGGTGGGTATTGCACATGACAAGGGTAGTAGGCTACATTTACCTTCATCATATAGACGAATCCGGACAGATTGTGATGGTCTGATTTTAGTCGGCCATTTCTGGGGTCCATCATCTTTAATCTTTAAATTTCCTCCCTTACCTGTTCCATGGATGGATGTACACTGAAGTGTAACTTGATTTTCTGAACTTCACTGAACATGAGGATTTGAAATTTAGACGATTAAAGGCTGATGGACCCCACTAATGGCTGCCTACAGTCACTAAAAACAAGCGCTAATCGGATTCGTCTATATCCTCAGGCAAACATTTCTATTGAGTGCCTTCAAGTGACGTCACAATTTGTAAGCCACGCCCACTGCCGGACAAAAATCAACAGTGTTTTCAATGCAACAGTCACACGGTAGCTGCTCCTCGGCTAGCCACGCCAGTCGTACTACACCAAGTTTTGTCCCTCAAAAGGGGCGGGGGATTGTGACTTCAGTGAATTATTTATAATCTTACCTACTTGCCTCCTCGATGAGCGCAATGGCTATCCGTATCCTTTTGCACAGACAGAAGGTCAAAAGTAGTAAAATGAGAAATATGAGTCCACACACACATGCTGTGAAAAAACCCATAAAGATAGATGGCAAGGTTGAGAATGACAACTACATTTTCTTCACGTGCCCTTTTCGCGTTCCATATTTCACACTTACTGCTGCAATTTTTGTTGACGAATGGATCGAAATTATAGCATATAATAGACTACAGCAGAAACAGGTGGGATGACCTGGTAACTTGTTTCCCTCCTTTCCCAGACCTTAGCAACTATTGAAATAATATTTAAAAAACGAAAAAAGACGAGATAAGAAGAGATATGAGGGTTATCTTTTGGTCAACTAATATAAATCATGGCCGCAAGGGACTCTTTTTCTCGGGAGCGGTGACTTCTTGCCCGACTCCAGATCTCCAACCAGGACATATTCTCTGCCCGACTGAGGCACCGAAATCTGCCCTGTTCAGCAAGTGTTTGGCCAATAGGGCTCGGTTAGTTATTTAGTTAGTTAGTTAGTTAATTAGTTATTTATTTAGTTCGTTAGATAGAGTTTTACGACAAAATAGGGCTGCAGCCCTCGTCCCCCCTTATCTACAATGGAAACTTGATGATACAGTGGTGGGGCTTAAAGGTGGTTATGCAATGTTTAGCATTGCGAAATTCCTGTTCAAAATTGTGTTTGATGGGATACTGCAATTTAAAATATGGGCGTCGCAACTCTTCGCCTTATAGAGATGCTGACTCCATTGCTTGAAGAACATTTTTATGCCAAAGTCCATTGACTAATCTTCTCTTGACCCTCAACAAAGTGACAAATATCTCTGATTTCCTAGGTATTCTATACAGTGGCATACGAGGGGGGCATTGGGCCATCCCCCCCTCACGGATGCCTCTTTTTAACATCCTAAAATATGTAGCCCTACTTTAGTAACACGGATGTTACTTCAAAAGGAAGCATATGTAGCACCAGATTGCATGTAGGGACATCCAATTTCTCAAAAATTTTCAAAGGGGAAGGATTGTCTTTGCAAGGCCCCCTCAGTGATGCTATTTTTTTCATTCCTAAAAATAGGCAAATTTCGTCAAATTCCAAATTCCACTTGAAAAGGTAGACTCTGTAACTCCCTGGAGGCACCTATTGGCTCTAAGTGCACCTACTTTTATAGAAATTCTCAAAAGGGAAGGGCCCATCCCTTAGATTCCTTCCTAGTCGTAAGTGACGGGGCATGGAAGCGGAGGGTTCAGGTGCGGTGAGCAACAGTTTGCCGTTTATTATGCAAGAGATGTTAGGGGTAAAATCATTAACAGTCGGGAGTTCGAGCAATCACAGACACTTTCATCAATTCAGCGGATCTTGAATTTAGCCAAGAGTCACAGAAGAGAAGCATAAGCATATTTTCAATTCCGTTGTGCAGTGTCCCCGAAAAGAATCAAGACCTTTTATACAATAGTGCTAGAACATTTTATTTGGTAATATTCTGATCACTTAGCATATTGCTGGTTTTTATTATTGCAAACAAAAGCTTAACATAAAGGTTGTTTAGATTCTCTTTCCAAGCATGAAAACGCAATTTTCGGCCATCTGAGGGGTCGCAAGTTTTCAAAATTTTCCCTACGCTCCGCATCAACAAATGGTGGCGCTCTGCTAAGATACTCTTTCAGGCAAAATTACATTTTTCGGGTCATAGTATGTTTTAATAAGTTTCTGATCTCTTTTCAGTTTGCGAACTTATTTTGAGGTGAGCATTTTATTGCAAACGACAAACGAAGATAGCGTCTCGTTCAATTCCTGGTATAAGTCTGGAAAATGCTATTTCCTGCCATCTGAGGGGTCTGATTTTTCGAAATTTTCTGCATGCTCCCCCCCCCCCAATGGTGGCGCCCCGCTTAGATAGCCTTTATAGCAAAAGACGTTTGGTGACCCCTAAAAAACAGCAAACTGAAATGTTCTTTTATTTTGGATCATAAAAGTATGCAAATTTTAAAAACGGGGTTCCCCTTCAAAAGGTAGCGTAAACGGCATTAGATTTCATGTAAAGATACAGAACTTCCAGCTTCTTCCTCATGAACCACCACAATTCAGCTTTTAACGCTGTTCCTGTCAATGTCGGAAATCTTGCACCATTTTGCTAGGCTCCTTGAAGAGGCCAAAAATGTTCAATTTTAGTTTTTTTCTTTTTTCAATTAGACCCCTTCCCCATACCAGCGATCACTCCACATACTGCATGGCCCCCTTTAGAGAAATCCTGCTCACGCCACTGATTCAATACCTATCACTTTATCTTAGTGTGACCGCATTTTGCAGATTTTCACTCAGGATTGTCGTACTGAGGTCTTGCACGTAACAGGACGCCTCATTTGGGCAAACTGGACGTCAGTGGTCATGCGCAGAGGGTGTGTTACCGATACGCGTGCACGTTATCATCTTGGTAGCAATTATTGTCACATGGACTCTTATAGACGTCAAAATAGGGACGCGCAACGCAGTAACGACTTTTAACAATAAAGGCCCATTTTGATGGTAACACAGAGCTAATAATGGGGGGGTCCCTTGTTACTGTGATTATTGACATAAAAGAAATAAGGTTTGAGAAAAGTAGATGAATCATTGATATTGATAGTGCAATCAAAACAGTCAAAAATCGATAAAAAAATAATGAAAATACGTAACGGTCTTTCGCGGGCAACCATCTATGGGGGTTATCTAGTGTACCTTTACCAGACGCCTTAAGGTAGGATTCCATAAGTACGGATGCGGATACGGAATGCGGTTGCGGCGTCCGGATGCGGTGTGCGGATGCAGACGGTTTTGATTCCATCAATGCGAATACGGATCCGATGCAGATCCGGACGTAAAGCATACGCATCCGTACATATGGAATCCTACCTTTAAAGGGGGACGCTTCAGGCTCCCGCGGTGCTTTGGGAGCATTTTGGTATTTCGCCTTGGTTTTGCACTCACTTTCAGACGGCAGATATGGTCAAACAACTTACTTGAGATAAGCCAAACTGTATCCAAATTGCGGTAGTGGTTCAAATCCAGAGTAAATTCAAACCCCTTCACTGACACCTTATTGTCTTTTGTCTTCATATATTGATAAAATGAAAATCCCGCTGCTATACAAGACAAAAAGAAAAGACAAGAAATCACGCAGACAGTGCTAAAATTTCCTCACGGAGCATATTGGTGAAAAAGGAGGAAATAATATCAATTAAAATGTAGGCTACGCATGTCCTTGTTCAAGTTGTGGTGTTTCGATAGTCTTGTGCCAGGACTCTGCTTAATTTGCGTCCACCACACATCGGCTTAGAAAACAATGGATCACGTGGCCGCACGTATTTATTCGCCCTGCACGTGTCGCAGACTAATGAAGGGAACACACCTATCAGTTTTTGCGTCTGGGATAGGAGCTTGGAGTCTACGTTGATAAATATCTACGGTAGACATATATGAACATGAACATCAAAGATATTATTTTGATATATATGCTTGTGTGACATCTGGACATCTGTAGTGGGCGTATAGAGAGTAGGATAGTAGTAGGAACCAGGGGCGCAAATCTCTGTTTGAGAGTGGGGGGCGAAAATGCTTATATGATGTGCCTACGAGTATTACACTGTGCACGCGTGACGGGCACTGCGAGCGCGAAGCCCCAAAGGGCCCCTGGTGAGATCCAGGGGCAAAGCCCCTGTGGGGTTCCAGGGGTGAAGACCCCGGAAGCTCTTGTGTTCTAGCATTTCCGAAGCTTCAGAAAAACTGTTTTGAACGAAAAAAAAAACCCAAAAAGGTGATCGTATTTTTAGGTCTACTCAAATTTTTGGGGGGCCAAATTACGACTTGGCCCCCCACTTTTTCACTTGAGGGGGCGAAGGCCCCCCTTTGCCCCCCCGGATTTGCGCCCCTGGTAGGAACACTGGACGCAACTTACCAGAGTCTTAAAACAAGACTAGTTACTCGAATGCAAATGAATACGAAAGTCACAGTTTCCGAGTTTAGGCCTATGTATCATTGAAGTTGAAACAAAGTGATTTTGAATGTGTGATTTAGCTCTCCGAAAGTTAAGACTGTCATTGCAGGGGCGTAGCCAGTATGTAGCACTGTAGGTCCGGGCCTACACTTTTTGGCTAAGTTATCTTTTTACTTTAAACACCCATAATTCAAATCCATAAGCTTGCTGCATGGACGAGTTTAAGAGTTTAGACAGGAAAAACTATTGAAATGAATGAAGCAAGAACATGGCTACATTAGGTGACTTATTCTTAGATGAGTGTCATTTCAAAGCGGGGTTGCACTGTTTATACATATATTTCATATTTTTGTGCCTACAACTTTTTAAATCCTGGCTACGCCCCAGTGTCTGATAGGCATATGGATGTCTTGCCTATGTGTAAATGGCGCAACGAATAGGTGGGTATTTAGGGAAACTTTCGAAACCTAATGACAGAGCATTCTTTTTTCTCATGACTTGTATCGTGAATTAGGAGTGAAGCTGGACAAATCCGAATTTTAGCCCTCTTCCAGGGCACGTATCCTGGATAATAATCGCAAAAAAAATAATCACAAAACAACGAATTCGAATTGGATTTCAACCCGACTTTTTCAAGTTTCTGTTAAAATGTTCCCCAGTCTCCGGTCGGAAAGAGCCAAAAATTTGCCAATCTGTGTAAATATGTGAGTTGTACTACAGTACAATGAAAACTAAACTTATGCTAATTATTTCATGAATTTGCTATTCGTCATACAAGGCAGGTGGGTCTGACTTCACAAAAAAGTTTTTTTTTATTTTCATAGACATCTTATGCAAACCATATGTTTATAAATTTACACCATTCATGATGCAATTTTTATTATTATCATATATGAAGAAGGGAAAGTAAAAATGAAATTAAAATTTTGCACCTGTTGGACTAGGTCTGTGACAAGGTATAATGAGTTTTTGTTTGACCGTAAGACTATGCCTTTTGTGGGTGTGGGTTAGTTCGATGGATTTTCCGTACGGTTCAGTTTCTAACCAATTGGTTTAAGTTGGGTCTCCCACGGCCTTTTCCATTCGTAACTCACTGCTTTGTTTTCCCTACTCCATTGCTTATGCTGAAAACCCAGCACAATGACAATAAGTGGGTTTGGGATATGTGATCACTGACTTTATATGACTTTAAAAAATCCTTGACCCTTCGGGAAAGAACGATGTTCGTTAGGAGCTTGAAACAATTCTGTATATCCTTTTGCCATACCTTTGACTCAACATTTCATAAACTTTGACACACGTTTGTTGAGAATATGACGTCCAAATGCCGCACATATTATGTTGCCTTGAAGCAACATTTGAAGAACTTTGATCTACCCCTGGGTCATAACTTATACGATCATGACGTACATTTGACTCACCCACGTCCAAAGGTCAGAGATTGCACCTTACAATTGATAAATGCATTTTAGACGGGCATTGTAGCTTGCAATTGACCTTAATCAAACGAAAAAAGGTGACAGGTATTTGTTCCACATGAGCTGACGGTAAGGATCACAAATGTGGGAGGGTTCGGGGGTAGGCCCGTAGACAGGGGGAGGGCCATGAGGGCTTGACCACCTGAAAAAATCCTCCACTAGAGCCTTTGAAGTTTACCATGATTGACTTTCCGTACAGTTCAGCGTCATGATTCAATTAATGTAGATAATTGTGCCATTGAGGTTGTGTCAGATTTCAAGTATCTTGGGCTTGCTTTTAGTCGTTGCCTTACTTGGGATACCCATATAGAAAACATGTTTGTAAAAGTTAGGCAGAGACTTTGTTTGTGGTAGGAAGCTTGCTGGTTTTGTTCTTGAATTTGAAAAACAATTTTGGCTTTTTCAGGTAATGGTTTTTTCTGTCATCACTTATTGTGCTACTGTGTGGTTATCTTCTTGTTCTAAAAGTCAGCTTGCATTTATAAATAAGTATCTTAAGAAGTACACCCCAATTACTAGTGACTTTATTGATCACGTTTCTTCCCAGTATGCCTCTAATATTGTCTGTGATCTCGAACACCCCTTGAATAGTTTTTATTCCAAGCTTAGGAGATTATGTACCTTGCCTCGTATGAGGACAGAACGTTTTAAGAATTCTTTTTTTACCAAGAAGAATTAAGCTTTTAAATTTTAATATATGTAGGTGACTTTTATTTGTTTTTATGAAATGCTTGTAAATCCGTTTTATTATATTGTCATTTTAAGATTTACATCAATAAACTTGACCTTGAACTTGAACTTGACTTAATACATTTGTGCAAATTTGGCCCCTTTGAAAAAATTTCACCCGGAAAGGTTTCGGCTCCTTTGTCAGGAGGGGCCGTGGAAGTCAAGAGACAGTCGAGCAGTCGCGTATTCCTTACTGTTCCATCTGATTTTTAAACTATGCGCAATTTGGGGGCTTACAATAGAATGCAAAATATGGAAAATAAAATGGATTGTAATTGCAATACTGTTGAAGATTTACTATGGTTTGGTTTAACTTACCTGCGGCCAGAATGCAGTTCACCGCAATGATGCATCCCCATACCACGAACCCGGCGATATAGCGCATAATACACAACCAAATGAAACACAGAATTGTTCCCAGTCCGATCCCTCTGTAGAGAGATGATGCGAGTTAGATTTTCATAGACCTTGGAACCAGTCTGAATCAGGCACATGATTCAGACTCACATTGGACCTCAAATTTAGCCTCACATTCTAAAGCTAGCACAGGATTCAGCCTCACATTCGATGTCTGAATGTGACTTTGAATCTATGGCTCTGAAAGTAGCACAGGACTCTCCTGGTACAGGATTCAGTCTTACTGTGGGCTGTGCCTGCTTCAGACTGGTATTGTAAGGAATGCTTGCAACGATGGCAATGCTTTGAAAAATAAAACTGCTAAAGCCCAAGTCACACTACAGCGATATCGGACCGGATTACTATCCGACTTTTTGAGTTTTAGTTAAAATCTCCTGTATGCGTTGTCGGAAAGAACCAACAATTTGCCATATTTTGTAAATATATGATCGGTATGAGAGGACCACGGAAATGAAATGTAAACTATTTATTTCGTGGCGTCACATTGACAAATAGCTTTCATCGGACTACGAGTATCCGATAAAAGCTTTTTGTGGATGTGTCACGGAATAATTGGTATAACTTAAAATTTCGTAGTCCTGCGATACAATTTATATATCTACACAGGTTGGCAAATTTTTGTTCCTTTTCAACCAAAGACGGAGGAGATATTAGTTAAAACTCAGAAAAATCGGAGCGAAATCTGATCCGATATCGCTGTAGTGTGACCTGGCCTTAGCTTTCCTTCTCTCAATAATACAACTTTAAAGCCAGACCTGCAGGAAATGATAATCAAATATTCCAACAGTATCAAAGTACTTCCATGCTGAAACACTGTAATTGTTTTCCACTATCGTCACAAAAACATTTAGGAAAGCTGTTCACAGAGTAATGGCATGAGAGGACTTTTGAATGTCTTTACAAGAAACCGTTGTAATTATCTTTTAAATATTTTAAGTAAAACACGCAGTGATACGTCTAAAATCGGATCATGTTAATTATGCAGGCGGTTAAGGAAAGACCCCAGAAATTTTTCCACCCACTAAGAGAGTTTTAAGTTTTTCATTGGCTTAATAGAATTTTACAAATTTAGCCTCCTGGGAATTTCTTCGCTCCCTGGGAAAATACCCCCCTTGCAGTCCTTGTCTGGCTTACGGGCCTGTAATGATTTCTTGCATGGGTACGGATTTGCGGGAGGGAGATATGTCCCCACTTTTTTGAAATACACCCATTGGCTCAAGATTTTTACACAGTAAATTTTTGACGGAAATGGTCGTGTTCCTCCCTCCCCATCCGAGTAATGATTGATGCAGCCCATAATTAATAGATGCCATTTTAAAGGCCCAGTTCTCTCACCCCAAACAGTACAAATTCTCCTTACCTTCTAACTTACGGCCATCCCACAATTGTCTGAAATTCATCTTTATCCAGATTCAATCTCAGTTTATTGTTTCAAGGTGAGTATAGAAAAACTCAATTTATATAATCAAAACACTCTCAGTACCATTCATGCTGTGTAATATAAGCTTTGGTACTCTGCATTGTTTGAATTAGCTGTCAATCAAGAGCTGAGCCAATTGAGAATTTCGGTACCCGGCCGGGGTACCAAAACTGTAGTTTGGGGTGAGAGGTTTGGCCCTTTAAGCAAGAATATGACGGCATATACCACTCATATATACCACTCACATATACCACTCACATGACAATAACATGCCAAGACACCTGTATGTCCTGAAAAATAGCCAATACTGTCCCGCCGACATCTGCAATAAACTTCACGGCGCTGGAAAGAAAAGAGTCACATTGTTTAAAAGAAATCAATTTTAATCAGGCTATTGAAGCTACAACCATACTGTAATTTAAAGTTGACAATATTTGAAATATTTCTAGATTACTCTTAAATCAGATCACAAGGATCTGATTAGCCAATTGCAATTGTTGATTTTTTATACACTCCTATTCAACCAACCAGCTCTTTGCAAAAGATGAACTGATGAGAGGACTTCACTTTGTCAAAAGATCGTTCATGTGGCGTCTGTGCGTTTCAATTTGACATACCGAGACCTGATCATGCGCAGTAGATGTGTTAACTTAACCTGATTAGCGCAGGACAGCACCTTAGTAACAATCACTGTAGACACCGGGATGGCAATATAGAAAGACGCGCAGAGGTGTGACGTCGGTACATGCCTCTCAATCAGTGTTTACAAACAAATGGCAAAGTGGCTGAGCTTCAAAGGAGTTGCTAAAGCGCGTTTACACCTGTCGTTACAATGAAAGACAGACCGTATGCAACACGATGACGTTATCATTGGGGGAAAACAATGGAACACCGTGGCCACACGCATAAGAATTCTCCCTACACTTGTAGCAGACTATTTTTTCGATTTAGCGGCTCGAGACAGAACTGGTTCAGCCGGCGATCGATCTTTAGCGAAAGTGATCTTCACTACATCAAAACGTCACAACTTGAGCCGGCCAAAACGACCAGTACTCCGAGGAGGTCGAGTTGAGCCATGTGACGTATTTTACGTCAGATGTCATCCAATCAACAAACTGGTTGAGCCAGTTGAGTCGGCTCGAGCCGCTAAATCGAACGCACCCATAGAGCAGGATAATAGGAACCTACTCTATGAACGCACCATATAGACGAATCCGGACAGCAAGTGATGGTCTGATTTAAGTCGGCCATAAGTGGGGTCCATCACATTACAGTCTTTCAATTCCTTGCTTACCTGTATCATATGCATGTAAACTGAATTGTATATTGATTCATTCACTTTCACTGAATATGAGAATTTGAAATTCACGTAGACAATAAATAAAGACGATTTAAGGCTGATGGAACCCACTAATGGCTGCCCACAGTCACCAAACACAAACGGATCGGATTCGACGGTAGACTCATTCACGCTTACGTTACTGGTTGGCACTATTTGGCATAGAACATGCGCAGGAACATATGATTGAAAGTGCCGTTATGCGCCTGCGATGATCTCACGATTGCACGCAGAATCTAGACGAATTAGAATCTTCATTTCATTGTGACGAAATGTACGCGTACCTCATCAACTCACTTGCTAAGCAGTCGTGAAGTCATTTGTTTGTAAACATGAATCAGGAGTGTTTCGACTGGTAGACAAATCAGCTGTCTGCATTTGTGGGGGTTGGTAAGTTTTGCCTCCAAAGGAGGGCCTAGATTTTGCTCTGTGGCTAAGAGTATTTAAACTAGAGACCAAGGTCTAATAAATGCCCTGTACAAAATTTCGGCCAGTTTGAAAGAAAGAGCAAGTTACACAATGGTTTAGTCTCCGACGGTCAGGCGTTGCACTGTGACGACAACATTTTGGCGATTTTCGAGACCTCAGAAGAGGTGTATTTTCCTTCGCAATTATTGCTGTAGGAACATCATTTTACACTGAGTTCAACTATGCAAAAGTTGGCGTGGCAAATTAGTAGTATGTCGCCTATATCCGAGATTTATTTTCAACTTTCAGAGTCGTAAAGCATAGGTTAGTTAGTTAGTTAGACGGAACTTAACGACACACCAACACGAATGTGTTATTTAGTGTCGCCGAGTTAGACAAAGTACAATGTTGGGGTAAAACTACCTAAAATGGTAAAAAATAAAAATATATACAACGGGTGGACAATTTCCACTAAAAGGGTAGCAAGCGGGAGCCATGTCAGAAATTTTTATAAAGTTTGCTTTCTTTGAGGAAGCTAAGAATAAGTGAAGAATCGGTTTGTTCAAACAAAGTTCTAAGGTCGGTCAAGGTGTAGTATTTTTGGCGAATATAGGAGTATATATAAAAGTTGACGAGAATATGACTGACGGTGACAGCACAGTCACAGGGTATACAGTATGGTCTTTCTTCCCCGTGAAGTAAATAGGCATGGGTAAGGTAAGTGTGACCAATGCGGGCCCTAGCCAGCACTGAATCATCTTTCCGTTTACTAGAGATTCCATTTCCCCCAGTTCCTACCGTACCTTTTACTTGGTACAGTTTGTTTTCGGGAAAGGAATCCCACAGGTCTTGCCATTTTGATTTTATAAAGCCATTGATGTTAGGGCAGTAGTCAGTGTGAGGCAAGTAGATTTTGGTGACGTCCATCTGAAGGGCTCCTTTAGCAAGTGCATCGACTCTTTCATTTCCTGGTATGCCCACATGACTAGGGACCCACGCAAGCACAATTGATTTTTGAAGTTTTACCAAATTAGAGTAAGCTTCACGGAGAACTGTTACCCTTTAATGCTAAGAGGCTTGATAATGAGTCTGCGAAAGCAATGAACTGGTTACTGCTTGAGGCTTCAATCAGATCGAATGACATCTTAAGTGCCTGAAGTTCGGCAGTAAATATCGATGCATCATTCGTCAGTCTGATCTTCAAGGATGCGTCACGGCTTGACGCGGCAGCCGCAACCCTGTTTGCGGCCTTGGAGCCGTCAGTATAGATTGCATGATACTGATGATATTTTTGTCTCAACTCATTGAAGTTATTGCGGTACACAAGTTCATTTGTTGAATTCTTGGGATGTTTCCTCAAACTTAGGTCAATAGCTGGTTCGCACAACTTCCAGGGAGGAGTGGCGGGAAACGTAAACTGTGCCACAAATTCAGGGTCGCTGCACACCTGTGTAAGAGCTTCCCCAATGCGAATACTAAATGGAGGGACAGCAGATGGTTCCTCATATAAACGTCACAAAACCAATGGTTGAAAGTCGTCTCAAAGGTCGGGGTGTGTCTATGGCTTCTCAGTTTGATGGCAAACTGAAGTGACAACTTCTTCCATCTCATATGGGGGTTTATTTGCCTTGACGGAGAGACTCTGCATTGGGGAGGTACGGAACGCTCCCAAGCAGGTTCTGAGGCCTTGATTATGTATGGGGAGTAGTTTCCTGAGGTATGACTCACGTGCAGAGCTGTAAACAACACAACCATAATCAAGTTTAAACCGTTTAGACTAGGGATCTATGGAGTCGAAGCAAAACGGGGCGATCAGCTCCCCAGTCCATCTTTGAGACGACTTTCAATAGGTTTGGTGCTCCCTGCACTTCCGCCTGAGATGTTCGATGTGGACCTTGAAGTTGAGCTTTTTATCGAGAATCAGACCAAGGAACTTAGTCTAAGGAACAACTAGGATGTGAACCGCGTTAAAACTCAAGTCTGGATCGCAATGGGCACCTATTCGGTTGCAAAAGTGCATGCAAACAGTTTTGGTCTGAGAGAAACGGAAGCCGTTTCGGTCAGCCCAATGCTGTATCTTGTTCAGGCAGTTTTGCATCAGCCTCTCTATAGATCTCGTGTTCCGTGAGGAACAGGTTATAGAGAAGTCATCAACAAACAAGGACTTCTCAGTCCCAGAGTTCACCACACTGGCGAGGCCATTTATCTTCATGACGAAAAGAGTCACTAATAAGATGCCACCTTAAGGGAAACCCATTTAATGACCGTGTAACTCTGATAACACACTCCCTACACGTACACGAAAAACTCGATTTTCCAGGAAACTTCAAATGAAGAGAGGCATCCGTCCCCTCAAACCAGCAATGTGCAGGTCTTTCAGAATGTCGTACTTCCAAGTGGTGTCGAATTCCTTTTCTAGGTCGAAAAAACCGACACCGAATGATGTCCGCGAATAAGGCCATCACGGACGGTGGATTCCAGACGAACAAGTTGGTCAGTGGTGTTGTGGTCACGTCGAAAGCCACTTTGGTAATTAGACCATTAGTTTCGAGAAACCAAACCATACGGGCATTGATCATACGTTCGAA
Organism: Holothuria scabra; assembly: GCA_037179385.1. Classification (NCBI taxonomy): domain Eukaryota; kingdom Metazoa; phylum Echinodermata; class Holothuroidea; order Aspidochirotida; family Holothuriidae; genus Holothuria; species Holothuria scabra. Next base: position 41,968,354 of record CM074185.1, read on the forward strand.
TGTCTTGCACAGACAGCTAGTGAGCAAAATAGGGCGATAATTTTTAGCAAGTGATGGGTCCTTGCCCGGTTTGGCAATGGGAATGATAGTGGCTTCCCGCAGCAACACCAGTAAGGAGTTATCTGAAAGATGTTTAAGAAATTGGTAGTGAATCTCATCTGGACCAGTGGCAGTGTCATTACTTTTCTCGAGAGCAGCACGAAGTTCCGAGATATCGAAGAGGCAGTTGTAGGCCTCGGAGTTATCCGAGATGAAGTTCAAGTTCTGTTGTTCAACTGTATGTTGATACATCTGAAAGGCTCGCGAGTAATGATTGCTTGACGAGTTAGATTCAAATTCGTCAGCGAGCAAATTGGCAATATCTGCCCTTTCTGTGCATTTTTGACCGTCTGGTTTGGTCATGTGTAGAGGACGAGTAGTAAGCTGCCTCCCACTAATTTTTCTGACCATGTCCCATGCCTTTTTGACAGGGGTGGAGGAATTAAGTTTGGAGGTGTTATTTTTCCATGACTCCTGCTTGCTTAATTTAATTATGCGCCGTGCTTTGGCGCGGGCCTTCAGATAATTAACACGATTAACATTACTAGGGTACTTCTTAAACATACTAAGGGCTTTTTTGCGATCCTTGATCGCTTGTTCATAATCCGTGCTAAACCAGGGTTTGTGTTTACTGAGTGGACTCCCACAGGACTTAGGGACAGTTTTGGTAGCAATATTCACCATGATACGTGTAAAATGAGAGATCTGGTCTTCTACACCGTTTAATGTGTCCCCCACGATCGTGTTTCTAGAAAGATTGCTAAATGCAGACCATTCAGCCTTTTTGAGTTGTCACCTAGAGACTCTCTCTTTGGGCATTGGGTAGGCAATATCGATTGAGAGTATATAGTGGTCACTTCCACATTGATCATCGTTGACTCGCCATTGAACATCCATCAGGATTTCAGGGGAGCAAATTGAGAGATCAATTGCCGAATGCGATCCAGAGGCTGGGTGAATGTAGGAGAAAGAACCGTCATTCAAAATGCATAGATCCCATGCAGCAACAGTAGCTTCGATCACTCCACCTGTCTGGTTAGTGTCAGTACAACCCCACACGTCACTATGTGCACTGAAATCCCCCAGAAGCAGAAACGGGGTGGGTAGCTGGCGGAGGAGAATATTCAAGTCATCTTGTTTCAGGTTGTACCTTGGTGGGATGTACACCGAACAGAAACCTGGGTGTCGATTACGAATGGAGGCTTTAGTAGTCTACCTTAGATAAGTTAGACTGGAATAGGCACTTACCTTCGCGTGTGAGTCCGCGAACTACAAATCGTAGGTAAAATACCCAAAACGCCAAGTGTACAGTATTTCACACTGACTGAGAAAACGTACACCACTGCTTACAAGATCAAAATATACGCAGCGCATATTAATATTTTAACTAGAAAACAACAGTTGCACGTAACTTGTGTGTAGGCCAGAACATTATCTGCTTGTGACAGCGCTTCTACGGGTCTATGCGATGCACACAATTCGATTCTGTTATGCTCTTGTCAATTTCAACCACGGCCCTCCCCATACCCGGGCCATAGCGGGGCTGTTGCAACACTTTTCCGCGGATGTGCAGTTGGTTTGTCCCCGCTATGTCGGGAATGTGATGGGATTGTTAGCGGGGATGTGCATCGTAAAAAATGGGCCGGGATGTTTACCCGGGATTTGCATGAAGAATAGCCGGGTAAATTGCGGTGACACAACACTTCATGTGGCTATCTTTTATACGTACAGGCACGCACCGTACACACGTCCGTGCAAACGAAAACCATTACTTACATACACCAAGTACGCATGAAATAATATTGTCAGGAATGCGGGAAGCACGTTGTCTTGTGCATCTGTATGAATTCAGGAAGATCATATAAAAACAGCTATAGGTTCGTAGTGTAGGCCTATACCTGCATATAACACGTTAGGCGATGGCAAAAGTGCAATGCCTCTGTGTAGAAAAATGTCCCGCAAGGGCCCAAGGAAAGCTTGTCGAAGAAAATCGTTTAATGGGACTAAAAAATCCTTTACATTTCGTGAATTTCCCATGTACATGATCACATATAAAATTTTCACTGAAGGGACAAAAATGGTTTGAAACATCTTTTCAAACTGTATCTGTTAAATTGATACGAACAGTTAAAATTTTTAATTAGCTTATCTCTGAACAAGCCCTGCATTCTTTAGGTGTGAGAATCAAGGATTGCCCGCGTGGCCTATCTTTATTGTGATGACAATGTGAGCGAGTAAAATGAACGACGAACTGATTTAACATTTAGAAGGAACCCTTTTCGGGGTACCAAATACAATATCTCCGGATCCAAAGCACGTGAGCAACAAATGAAGTTTTGGTATAAAAGTTAGGCTACATGTGCTTTTCTGCAGCCCAAATTTCAGCGGTGATAATGCGAGAGTTCAACAAATACACGGCATGTGCAATCCCTGATCACCGCGCATTTCCTACATTTTTTATGCCGGACTTGACGAGCAGATTGCACAGACAACGCATATTCAGCATGCCCGGCCTCTTACCGCCGGGAATTTACCGGGATGCTCGGCTTATTGCTGCCCCACTATACGGGGTCTTTCGGCATCAAAGTTAGCCGAGATGTGCAGTTAAATGGTGCCCCGCTCTACCGGGACTTTATTTGTATGTAGCCGGGAAGGAAACACGCTTGTTACATTTCTGTAAATCACATCCCAGACAAAGTCCCTGCTATGCCCGGGTATGGGGGCCGTGGTTACAATTGACAAGTGCATTAGTGCGCGCCATGAAAGTTCTTTTGGTGTATTAAAAGATCGCGCGTTTTATTCCTTTACGTTTTTAAAAAGGGGTTACGGCGTACGTTGAGGCTAATACCATACGCGGGCAAGCCCTAAAAAGTAGCAAACTGTTAGAGAAAGTGCACACAAGGAAGAAACGACTGGTTGGTCGAGACACTGCAAAGTCGTACCTTCTTTGGCCTCCATGCATGGTCGGACGTTCCACCATTTTGACCTTGGACTCTAGTCAATGAATACCCTTGGCTCTGTGACATCAAATGCATAAGGTCCATAGAAATCCTAAGCTTTAGCTAAGGGTCTCTGTGATAAGGTCTATTCGTGTGCGTGCTGTCACGCAACTTTTCAAATACAAGCATATATTCTTGCGCATTCTTTTTTTCCAACCGATGTCAACCTGTGACGTAAGCGTGAACACCCTTATAGACCGATCCGATTAGCGCTTGTGTTTAGTGACTGTAGGCAACCATTGGTGGGGTCCATCAGCCTTAAGTCGTCTTCATTTACTGTCTTCATGAATTTCAAACCCTATTTTTCAGTGAAATTGAAGGAATCAATATACAATCACTTGCTGTCTGGATTCGCCTATTGACAAATCCGGACGGCAAGTGATGGTCTGATTTTAGTCGGCCATTACTGGGTCCATTTACTTTTAAACTCCCAATTTCCTAGTTGCTTACCTGCATCATGGATGGTTGTACACTAAATTATATCTTACTTCCTTCAATTTCACTGAATATAAGGGATTGAAAGTCGTGTAGGGAATAAATGAAGACGATTTAAGGCTTATGGGCCCCACTAATGGCTACCTACAGTCACTAAACACAAGTGCTGATAGGATTTGTCTATAGAGATTATGCACGTGACGTCACCGCGTTTCACTGGATGGAAGTAATCAAAGGTAGTCATTGTGTTATCGAAACGCACCCACATCAACACCTTAGAAACAATACATGGTTCTCAGTAACGTCACAACAAGGCATTAGCAACCCCCACCGTTACTGCGTTGCGCATCTCTCTGTTTTTCCATCCAGGCGTCCATTTTACAACAATTGTTACTAAGGTGCTGTTGTGGGCGCGTTTTAGTAACACAGCGACTGCCTTTGATCTTTTCCATCCAGTGAACCGCGCTGACGTCACGTGCATAATCTCTAGAGGGATTGCCCTCAAACATGGCTGAGATACGCCACGTGAAAGGCTGCTATGACATCAAGTGAGAACTATCAATTGTTGCAAAATGGACGCCTGAATGGAAAAACAGAAAAATGTGCAAGGCAGTGACGCAGGCGCATACTATGCGTAGATTGTCGCTACCGCAGGTGCAGTGTAGGCTTAGAAAGGTGGCTTTTTGCTATGGTTTCGTTTGTGAAAGTTTGGTCTTACTTTAGTAGTTCAAAAGAACAGATTTTGCCAGGAATTTTATAAAATATATTCATCTTCAAAATATTCATCTTCAAAATAATGCAAGGTAAGGTCAAAATCACTACACGTATTGCAGGAATATGATATTGCTTGCCATTTAACTTTAAATTTTGTTTAAAATGTTACAGAGTCGTCGTCAAATTATAAAAATTATAGCTTCACCGCGTCCTTCTTGGTGAGCCTTTTTTGCCCCAGGCGTTGAAGACAATCTACGCATAGGACTTACACGTTACATGTTCTGTTCATAGGAAGTCCGTGTGTAGACCACACTCGACACACTTGTTCTATGAAAGTGAACATACCGCTTGCACCACAGTGCACACCTTGCAGTGAGTTCAGCCCAGAACCATGTGTACTAGCCATGATTGGCCTCCAGTATGGCGGATTTGTGACGTAATTGCAAAGCCTTTATAGACAAGTTGGGAAACTCGGCACATCCGACTCAATCTTAAGACAAATGTACCATGACAAAAGCAGGGCACTGAAAGAGACCCTAACAAAAGTAACTCCTGTGTGCGCATGCGCACAAGTACATCTTTAGTTCGCTCAGCGAAGTGTAGAATTCCTGCATGTGTAATTTGACATGCTCCACAAGTGGACACACTCGCAGCAAAGTTGCAGGAGCAACTTAACCTTTGACTCATCTAAGATGCATTGTCTGCGATCATTTCCCAAGTTGTCTTTTTCAGTAAATCAAAAATATAGGCCTACCTACTCAATAAATGAAATAAGGGGAAGAAATAAGAATGTTGCAAAATCTCAAATATTGAACATTAAATGTGAGCAATGGCGATGCAATGTGAACACGCTTGGATCAAATGGTGATGCTTTTATTCACTGAACTTCAATTTAAAAGTAGTCACCAAATATAACAGCTACACATACCCTTCAATTATTTCCTCACTGATCTGGTCACCACCAAATTTTTCAAGTATGCCGCCCAGCACTTCCACAATATTTTTCTGAAAATCTCCAGAAGCGATACTTTTGAAAATGAACGCCGGCAAGCAACGACCAAAAACTTTTCAAATATCAAGGAGAGAAAATACTTTTATCGTCAATGATAGCGGACAATATGGTATCCATTTACTTTTATTTTGACATTTCATTAATTAGCTCCAGAGATCAAGCCTGCCGAAACAGAATGACGACCTCATTCCCATCCCATCCCCACCCCCTCCAACACACACCAAACGAATGTCTAGTTTTTTAGTTAAATGATGTGGTTACACAGCTTCGACCTATAATCTTCTGTTTTAAAGAGAAATAAGATTGTCCAGTGGGTGGAGTGACGCAGATTTTCTCTGAAGGGAGCGGTGTAATATGTTAAGTGATAGCTGGCCTGGAGAAGTGGTCTAAGGGGAGGGGGAAATTTCTTGGCCTTTTGAAGAATCCTAATGCAAAATGGTGCTAGATTTTCAACTTTGACAGGAATAGTCTAAACGAAGAACCAACATTATTTTGCTGTGAGCCTACAGAAATTTTCGAAAAATCTGCCCCTCAGATGGCCGGAAACAGCATTTTCCAGACTTAAACGTGAAATCTGAACAGTCCCTTTCTTTTTTTGTTGTTTGCAATAAAATGCTTACTCCAAAATAAGTTCGCCAACGGCAAATTGATCAGAAAATTATTACAAAATACTTTGACCCCAAAAATGTAATATTGCTCGAAAGACTTTCTAAGCGAAGCGCCACCATTAGTTTGCGTCGAACGTACAGAAACTTTTGAAAAATCGCGACCCCTCAAATGGCCCAAAATTGCGTTTTCATGCCTTCAAAGAATTTGAATTTGAATAGTCTTTATTGTAAGCTTTTCTTTGCAAAAATAAAAAGGCGGAACTTGTTATTGATCAGAAAATTATTACATAAAATAAATACCACTACTTGATTTTTCTCGGGAGAAAACTGTACAACGGAATTGAAATATGCTAATGTTTCTTTGTTGTGACTCTTGGCTATATTCAATACCGCTAAATTGATGAAATTGTCTTTATGACTGCCAGAACTCTCGACTATAAATGGTTTTGTTCTCAATACCTTTTGCATGATAAATGGCAAACCATTTTGGACACTCTTGAAAAGAATGCGACTTTTTGAAGTATGAAATGGAATTTGACAAATGTGCTTATTTTTAGGAGTTGAAAATGGCATTACTGAAGGGGCCTTGGCACGACAATACCTCTGCTCTAAAATTTTTATGAGAAATTGGGTGTCCTTACATGCAATCTGGTGCCACATATGCTCTTTTTCGTAGTAGCATTTGTGTTACTAAAGTAGGTATTTTAGGATCTAAAAATGATTTCCGTGAGGGTTCCATGGCCAAATTCCCCCTCCATGGGCCAGTGATTGCCCTTTTCTAAAAATGGGGTGTCGATCAACAGCCGAAACTCTGTTTAAATAGCATGTTACAGGGAGAAGGCTTAATTAATTGCATCATCCCATAAGAGTAAAAGTGCTATCACATCTTCGTACAAGGTGCAGTAACTTTCAGAAAAACAAAGAAATACAAACAATGTAATTTCAGTAGTACAACAATGACATTTCAAAATAATTTCAAGGTAACATTCTAATTTGAGTGAATAAACTTCAACATTTTATATCTCGCCTCAATAATCCCCTATGAAGATGATGGGAGCTGAATTGTTAGAGTTCTTTTTTCATGCTGTTTAATATATATTTTTGAACTTTTTGACTTGAGGTACACTTTAAGCTGTTGCTTCAAAAACGGTTAAGGGCGACTGTTCTCGCCCTTTTATTTCAGCGCCCACGATCTTTTCTAACTGTGGGACAATGTATTGTTCCCCTTTATTCATTACTTATGTAATCCTGTAAGCTTACATCTTTTCAATACATACAAAAATATTGTTGAAATGGTTTTGCAGGTCTTATGTTTTATCACTTATTCAAATAACACTCTATAAGCAACTATAAAACGTTTATAAACACTTCTACTATAACATTTAAGCGCAACGTAGAAGAATTAGACTTTTCAAGAAGGTGGAGGGCAGGTGAGGAGGTGGAGGGCAGTTGCACAAATATTTCAAATTTTTCATTTTTTTTTAACTGAGAACACCTCTACCGTTTCAGAGGCGCAAGTGGCGGTTGGCAAAGCACGCAGAAAGTTTTGCTTTTTTGGAGCAAATATTTGAGAATATGAAGCATGTATTAAAGAAAACTTGGGATGCTAGGTTTTCGGTGCGGAAAATTTGAAAAGTTTTCTGAGTGTTGAAGAATCTGTTCTTACTATTAAAAGAAGGGTTTACGGTCACATCAAGTTTTAACATGTTAGAGGGATACTTATTCTAAGTATTTTGGTGAAATTTGCATTGAAATCCGATGCTGGGTTCTCAAGATATCAGCGAGTAAATTTGTCACATTTTTAACAAAAAGTGAACTTGAAGCAAGCACATGACATTATATCCCTACATTAATGGGCAGTCTTTTATTTTTCTTTAAATTTTTCAGCCTCTTTTTTCTTCAACAATTCCATATTATTAGAATTTCATTGCATGAGTGGCATGAGAACTCTATAAACTATGCATTCCCCACGGGGAGTCCCTTATTCTATTAACTTCAAGTTCAACAAAACAGTCTGAGAAAAACAAAGGAAACAAAGCATTCCTTGTCGAATGTGAGGAAATGATTTACCCTCTGCTGCCCTTAAGTCACTTTTGAACACAAATCTAGTTACTTCATTTACTGATATCTCGAGAAAGACATGTCCGATTTGAATGGAAATTTCACCACACTGTGTAGGTTTGGTTCCCTTTTCACATATGGAAATTAAATTTCTTGCCTTTTTAACAAATCTAAGGTTGCACGGCGACAAAAGATCGCTTTTGTTGTATAATGTTATCTAGGGTCTGAGACTGAGGATCTGCGACGACTGTTAAAAAGTTTTCGTAATTTTGTCGCGAATTAAATACACGATATTTAAAACATCAAGAGCTTACATTGGAAATAAATTTGGTCGGGATTTTTACAAAGAAAAGGTAGAGAGACAGCAAGTTAATTGTGTCACTTGATTAACTGCAGTCACATTTGGCAATTTTTATCATTTCCAGGCCTGCAAAAGTTTATTAAACTGTTTTATTGGCGGCACTGTGGCGAGCAATTGGTATTATAATTATGGGGAATCGACACATATCATTTAAAATACCAGTTTAAATTGACACATATCAGTTTAAATCGACACACATCGATTACCTCATTAACATATTTGATATCCTGACTTCTTTTATCACATCTTTGGCTTCCCCAGCCCGAAGCATTGTCTACCCGGGATGATGCGCACTGTTTAACAAGAAATTTCCTAACTGGCTGATGATAGCTCTAATCCCTGTCCTAATCCCTAACCCGAACAAATAATACAATTGGTACAACACAATGTCAACAGCCAATCAAGAGACACCCTGTTAAACAGTGCGCATCTACCCAAGCATGTACAGTTTTAAGCATGTGACCCTTCATGAGATTGTCTTAATTCAAATTTCTGTTAACCATGTTAACCCCAAATGACCTTCGACCTTTATAGGAAGAGTCATCACTCTCTTGAACTTGACTAGGAGCATTTACTTAAAAATGTGAAAGATATGTTGAAGTTACCATTTATAAATTTCGTTTGCAAGCAATGAAAATTATAAAACGAAAACAAAATAAAATAAAACCCAATAAATAAGTATTCAGGTATTATATTAATTGAAACTTAAATGACCTACCGCTGGTGCTATCCAAAACATATGGTGCGCATTTGTTATCCTTCACCAATTCTGATATTCGGTCTGTCTGTAATTAATTTGAACAGAAAAAGGAATATATTTTTTTCTCATTCCCAAAATCAAATGGATCTATCAAAAGAAAACTAATCCTGATCAAAATCATACTCTGCGTTGCATGATATTGGTTTAAAACTAGCAATACAAAGTTCACTTTAAAGAGGCAATCAGGTTTTTTTTTTAAAAAAAGTTTTTCACGACTTATATTCTGTACCACAATCATACACTGAGTTAAAAATAACACAAAAGTGGGTCATTATGGTCTAACGTTGTGGTTGGTCACCGTATAGTTGGCGCTGTCTAGTCTTGCATCTAGGTGGAATTTTGTTTCCTAAAAGTATTACAAAATTTCCATTCAACAGCAATTTATACTGAATTTAGGTTTCGTCTTTTTCAAAATACGTCTTCAATGTTTGTTGCTTCTCGAAAATGTTCAGTTAAAAAGAAAAAACGAAGCGCTTAAACAAAAGGTAATATGTGCTGTCAAACTCTGTCTCTTTAAGTGATACAACTGCGGAAAAAATGATGAGTCTGTGGATCTTCAACAGATAACTGTTTCACTACGAAATAATAGATTAGGATATCCTGATGAAATGAAATATGTAAAATGGTCAAATGTGACGTATTTATACAGAAATTGTTTGTAAGGGTTGATTGTCTCACTCCAAACAGTTCCTACTTTCCTTACCTACCTACTTAAGCCCCTCCCACAATTATCTAAAATTCATCCTCATTCAGACACAACCTTATTGCTTCGGGGAGAGTATACAATATGTAAACACTCTCAGTTCAATACATGCTGTGTAATATGAGCTTATGGTACCGTACTATACATTTTTGAACAAGCTGTCAATCAAGAGCTGTGTCTATTGAGGGTTCTTGTGGGCTACTACAAAAAATGTAGATTGGGGTGAGAGGATTAGCCCCTTAACGTTATAATGCTTTAAACATAAAAAAATGTCGATCAGTAACCCCTGATGACATTCAAGTTTGACCTGACATCTAAACTTAAATCACGGAAGTACTACTTCCGAAGTAGAACTTCCATGCTTAAATGGTCCTTATAAAATAAATGCAACTCTTTGGCATGTAAAGTGCAAGTTGTTATTCCCTTCTTCAGAATACTTTCCCAAAAATTATCTCAGATTCACCTGCTGTGACCCCAGATGACCTTTCCTCTTTCAAAACCAAGGCAGCCCTTTCATTAAATTTGGGACATCCAAATACCTTACACAATATCCCCATAGTATTATCATGTAATTCTTGAAATATTTTTCTAAAGCAAGATCATGCAAACCCCCATGCCATGCAGCAATCACCGCACATATTCCTTTTGCTTTGACCATAGTTATTATACTATACCCTGGTTGGGAAACTCAGCGTGTGAAGGCAGTATGTTGGAATCCGCATATTTAGTGGTCACATGACTGTGAGAGTGCACATCCCGCTAGCACAGCAATGGTCGGTACTCTATTATACCATAAACACTGCAGTTCTCATCGTGTCGAAGAAGGCTTTTAAAACACGTTTGTGACCCACCCGAGGGGTGGGGATGAAATTTGCACATGATGTTGGTACTAATGCCGCAATTAAAAGAAATAACTTACAGTCCAGCTCATTGAAAACGAGTAACGACAGACACAGTGCACGTTGTAATGCGCGAGGTTGCCGTACAAATGGTACATCTAGTATACAGTTATATAGTGTAGTCTCGTCATTACTACGTAACGCAATATGCTAGCCGGCACATAGCAGTCTCTAAACAGCACTGAGCTAATTCCTAGTTATAAGGGTATAACTCAGAATACGGTTTTTCCAGCCCCAACTTTTTTTGAAACACGTTCCTTCCTCTTATGGCATGCATTCCTCTGTGACGAACGCTGGCTATTCGTTTCGTTAAGCCCAATCAGGCTAACACATATATGATAACATGGCATATTCCTGTTAGCCCGGCTTCAGATTGAGGCAAGTGCCACCTGGAATGGTCATTAATGCCACCATGTTTTTTCGATTCCCTGACATGTCTATAAACAGAACAATTCAGGTATATGTGTTTCTTTAAAGATATTAGAAATTTTCAGTCGAAGTATATTTTTAGTGATTATTTTCTGACGTTTATTTGCATTTTCTTAATTATTTTCTTATTTTTGTGGGGAATTTTTACTGTATTTTTTTTTACTTCTTCAGTGCATTTCCGAAATATTGAATGACAAATACTCTTGTATCTAGGCTTGTCAAGTTCCGTCTTTATTTGAAAACATTATTTTACATCATTGTGATTGAGGAATGTGGAAATTTGCATTTTTTTCACAAGTTTTCGGAAATTTTTCACTTAGTTTGGCAGCCATTTTGTTGTTTTTCCGCCATCTTGGTTAACCTGAATCTCACCAAAACAGTCCCAAAAATTAATTCTGGAATACATGTTATAAAATATGACTAAATTTTAAAAGTCGATCCCTCAAAAATATTTTTTTAAGAATATTTTCTTTATTATTATTTAATACAAAATATTCAAAATGTTTGCCACCATTTTGTTTTTGGCACCCGTTTTGAACGGGCGAGACCCAAAATATTTACTAATACCACTTGATTTAGTGTTCAGCGGACCGTAACGTTTCCAAATAATATTGCGACTGAGAGTTGTAGGGTTGCCCGTGAGATGCATGTGGGCCATAGCCTATAATGACCACTCCAGATGGCACTTACCTCAATCTCCTGCCCAATTTGAAGTTATTAGTACTGATATTTCATTGTATTGTTTTGCACCTTTTTAGGTATTAAGAAGGGACAGGGGTATCGATATGGACATGTAGATAAGCAAATAATAAATTTGCTATAACAAAGAATATATAAAAATGATTTCGAGATGATGTACAGCTTGTAACTCCCATTAACCATGAATAGATTGTCCTTTCCGGGTTGGAAAACTATGTTTTTCTAACAGATTTTTTACTAGTTAACATTTCGTTCGACACCGTGGTGCTTCCTAAGTACAAACCCTGGAACATTAGTAGCCTAAAATTGTCTGAAGACATGTAATATAATCAATTCAGGTCAAACTAGGACAAATGAATCGATTTACTGTACACAATTACATTTTAAAATAGCATAGTCAAGATTTAGGTCAAAGGTCAAATTCGTACCTTTTTGGCTTTTAATGACCTCAAAAGTCACGTGATTCTCAAAATCTGTATATCAACTAAAAGACAATTTCTTTGCAAGTATTTTGAGGGGTAGTTTGCAACTCTCGAGTCTCTAGATGAAAAATAATAGCCATTTTACTTTCCCCTACCCCCTTTTTTTTTAATTTTTCAGCACCCTGACTCTTGGCAGATACCCCTCTATATTTCCCCAACCCACCCGAAGATACCCATATACCTGAATTTTTCTGTTTATAGACATGTCAGGGAATCAAAAAACATGGTGGCATTAATGACCATTCCAGGTGGCACTTGCCTCAATCTGAAGCCGGGCTATGTTGCAAAGTGATCTCACAGACTCGTCGCGGTGTCTCGTATTTTAGAAGAGGGCCAACATTGCTTGGCAAAAGAACTTGAATGGCCTCTTTGGTGGCATGCGAAGTTGACCACTTACTTTTTGGTACTTCAGTCCACTCAAACACCAATCTATTCATTCGTACTTTTTGTACTTTTTCTGTTGGTTATTAATGCAGTGTGCGCAACCCATGTCACGTGACGCACTTTTCTGAAGTTCTCAACATACCTGCTCGGGCTTGTACGTGTGTGCGTATAGGTACACGTTAAGTTTCCCAACCAGGGAAGTATATATTAACTATGTTTTGACGGGGATGGACCGAACTGAATTATTACTTTTATACTTACTGATGTAGGAACATTAACTACTGAATCGTCACAAAGAGGTCCAAATGTATTGAAATGATCGCTTTGTAAATTCAGCTTGTTGAACAATTCCTCGGCTCCTGGTACTGCAAAATAGTAATAGTTCGGGCACGACTGCACACAAACCTTTAAAAAATGCGATAACAAATTTGGGAATTCATCTTGTAATACCGTAGTCCGAAAAAAGTTATTTACTTTTAAAGTTAGTACCTCCCGCCCTTAGTCGCACCCCCCCCCCCCTCCCGAGTTGCGAAAACGTTCCCAGGAGGCGATTACATCCAGTTGTAGAAATCACTGTCCTACAATATCAGCTCGAAAATAGAAATTCTTTTTCTTCTGTTGTCGTAGAGCCCAGTAGAGTATCTGGGTGAGGGTAAAGGTGTTACCTAACGGTCATGAAGATCAGACCAAATCACAGGTTTGAACGAGGAGAAAAATAAAAATGAACTGTTGTCTCATGAAAATGCAATAAAAACCAAGCTGGATTCTGGATGACGTCACGAAATACCCTGGTTTAAACTTCGATTGCGAACTGATGCAATGCAACGTCAATAATGCGAACGTTTTCGGTACGTTGCCACTGGTGTCACATAATCGATAGCGTATAGGATCGGTTCGCAATCGAAGACCCGACAGGGGTAATATGTGACGTTATCCAATATCCGTAATAGATTTAATTGCATTTTCAAGAGACGGCAGGTCATCTTTAAGGATAAAAGATATATCCGGTTTCTTGACTTGTACAGATCAGAGTAAAATCGGCAGATAGCGCATAGCATATACACCCCAATTAGCCTAAAATTAATGGTTTTAAAACCCCGTTGGGTTATATTTCGGCGAATTTTATGCACTATCGATCATGGCCTGTGCCGGAAGGTCACCCATCGGATCATGCCGGGTAGTATGTGTGCATCCGCCGTGCTTCGTCGATATCTGACCGATGTCCGGTCGGGTCCCAGGTAATTGCCGTCCACTCGTCGTGCCGACTGTCGTCTGCACGACTCTAGACCGAAACCCGGAAGAAACATGGAATGATTGAACTAAAAGTGTTAGATGAAGAGACGTCAGGCCAGGGACGTAGATCTAGTTTGTGGATTGTTGGGGGGGGGGGGGGGCACTTTAAACAGCTGAAACCCTATATCGTGTCCCGGACCGAACTCTTCCATAAGCAATCAACCCACACAACACACATTCACATTGACGGGCATATATACAAGACATAGACAGATAGCACATTGTAAATTCACTCAGGAGCGTCAAAGTGGGGAGGGGGCGGGGGCATTTGGCCTAAATTGTTTCCTGCTCTGGTAGGGGGTCCACAGAGGTGTAGCTACACAGGAGGAGGTGGGTAAGTATCCAGATGTTAGGATTTTTAAGTGTGAACACTACTGTACTAGGGTCGTAATTTGCGGCGCGTAAGGCACGCTGAAAATTTTGTCCTTTTTGGAATATTTGAAAATACGGAGCTTCTATTGCAGAAAAGATTGGACTCTGAGTTTGCCGTAAGGATATCTAAAAAGTTGGGGGATTACTGAAGAATTTATATATCCTGTTGGCAAATCTGAGATCGAGCAGCGACCAAAGATCGTTTTTGCTACATAATGTTGTCCAACGCCTATATGAAATGAGGCTCCCGAAGAAATGTTTTGAGTCAAGAGAGAGCTTATATTGGAGAAAATTTGGAATTTTATGAAAGAAAATATATAAAAATAGCCCAGTAGTTACAGTTGTCACTTGATGATCTGGTGTCACATGTAGCAAATTTCCGATTTTGTCACCTCCAGAGCTCGGAAAAGTTTACCAAATTGAAGGTATGAGCAAGCACGTCTGCTTAGGAATTGCAATTTGCGACGGGGGAAGCGCGCGGAAAATTTTGCTTTTTTCAAACAACTACTGACGAACACGGAGCTCTTATTGGAGAGAATTTGGAATTTCATGAGTTGTCCAAACCACATTTTACAGGGGCGGATCTAGGATTTTCCGTTAGGGGGGGGGGGGCTCGCTGACGGTCGATCATCTGCCCGAACGAGTATCTAAGCGGAGCGCCACCATCAGTTGGCGCGGGGCGTACAGAAAATTTTGAAAAATCGCGACCCCTCAGATAGTCGGAAATGGCATTTCCCAGGCTTGTAAGTAGAACCTAAGCAGTCGTGACTTTGAGTTTTTGTGTGCCAAAAAATATCCCCCTAAATTAAATGTGAGAAAATTGCAAAAACTTGCTTTATGAACTAAACCAAATTTAGTAGATCTTGATTTAAGCTAAGATCACTCTTTAAACACTTTTGATAAAATATCTTTCCAAAAATATTTCGTAATGTTATAGGTCCGGAAAAAGTGGTCTAAAGATAAGGGGATCCTCAAACAAGGTAAAGGGAGGAGAATCTTTCCTTTTAGATTTTGAATAAAATTTCGTTACGACCTATAATTCTATGAACGTAAAAAACTGAAAGAATTGAATTTTGGGTCCTCCAAACAGCTTCAAAGACGATGGTGAAAATATCTGACCAGTGGCGTAGCTAGGATTTTTTTCGTGGGGGTTTAGGGGGCTGGATACTTTTGTAGGGGGACTGGAGTTTAGTATCTAAGCGCAGCGCCACTATCGGTTGGCGCGGAGCGTATAAAGAAAATTTTGAATTTCAACACCTCCCAGATGGCTGGAAATGGCATTTGCCATGCGGTTTAATTGTCTTTAATTCTGGTGAGGAAAATTTGTGATTTTTCTCTGATTCAAACACACTTTTGAGATACTGATTAGCTCAGTTCATTACTCCGCTGAACTATATATGTATCCTAGGATTGCAAATCCGGAATCCTGCTGTATGTTGCAAGCAGTGTACTCCTCAGTAAGGTATTTTCATAGGCATAGTGGAAAATTTAAGTTTGGGAACAGAGTATATTTGCCCGAAAATGTAATTCTGCCCGTAGGACAGGCAGAGCTTAGCGCCACCACTGGTTGGCGCGGAGCGTCCAGGAAATTCGAAAATTCGTACCTCTCAGACAGTCGAAAATGACATTTCCCAGGCTTATAAAGGGGATCCAAGCAGTCGAAATTTTAAGTTTCAATTGCAGATAAACGTTCATTAATTGGCGCGAGGCGTACAGAAAATTTTGAAATATCCAACCCCTCTGACAGATGAAAATGGCATTTCCCGGGCTTAAAGGGATATCTTAGCAGTCGCTATTTTGAGTTTCAACTTGCAAAAAATGTTCACTTGAACCTTAAATTCTATTCTGCTTTGAAGCGGTCTAAGTGGAGCACCACCACACGTTGGGGCGAAACGTACAGGAAATTTTTGAAAAATTTGACCCTTCAGACAGTCAAAAATGTCATTTCCTACGCTTATAGGGGGTCTATAAGCAGTCACTATTTCGATGTTCCGTTTGCAAAAAATGTTCACCTGAAAGTGAAATTCTGCTAGGAAGACTTCCTACGGGGAGCTTCACCACTGGTTGGTGCGGAGTGAACAGAAAATTTTGAAAAATCAGACTCCTGAGACAGTCGAAAATGACATTTCCCAGGCTTACAAGGGGATCTATAAGCAGTCGCTATTTGATCAGAAAATTACCAGATAAAATGTATCACTACCAATCGATGAAATGGTCCCGCAAATTTTCGGGGGAAAACTTCAAAACGGAATGGAAAACATGGTAATGAATTTTGCTCTTTTGGTATTGGGACTAAATTCAATATATATTGATAAAGTTGTGTGACTGCCCGAACTTCCGACTATATACATGACAATTTTTTTGAAAAATGTAACATTACAAGGTGTGTTTTAATTTTCAAGCAGACTTGGGAAGACATTCTCACTCTGCATCAGTAAAGTATCGAAAAACAAATTACCCGCTTTTCATTTCCTTTGCCCGTATTTGGCTGTAGAGAAGGGTAGATGACAAACTCTTGGGTACTTGAACACCCTCCTGTCTGTCCATTGAATTAATTTGGCAATTGTACACGTCCCAGCATTTTTTAACCTTTGCCCGAATACTTGACCATTTCGGGCATTTTTTGCAAGACTACAGTATGAAGTGGGGAGGATGAAAACCTTTTTCACATTCTGCCCAAATGTGTCACAGATCTTTGTTATTTTTCATGAAAATTTTACGTTAAATATAGCGTTTTTTGTTTTCGGCAAAGATTTGAAGCTATTAAAATAATCGGCCATTTAGGGTATTGTATGTTTTACACAGGATTTAAAAGCAGGCTCAAGAATGATTGTTTCTTTTAACTGCTTAAGCCACAGGCTTCCCAAATGTGTGGCGATTTTTTTATCTGTTTGACTTTTCGTTACTTTGTTACCCTAACTATGATACTTTTCCATTTTGGGGCAAATGCTTGAAAGAATTTGGATTTTCGACAATTTCGGGCATTGTGTTGTGATTATCTGTGAAGTAAAAGTCCCAAAAAATAGCTTTTTGCGCTGCCGAAGGTGTAGCAATTTTTTTTGAATCTTGACTTGGTTTTTCATGAAAATATTATTGCGACTGTATGACGTTTCTCTCCTTTTTAAGGCATTTCTTTTCAAGATTTCGGTTACATTTAGGAATATTCTGAAAAACCATCCTGTAAATGTAAGTGTTCAAATTGGTATACAGTAGACACTGCCCTCTCGTTTGCAGAAACTTATTTGCCCTTTATCCCATGAACCATGACCCTCAGACTACATTCTCATATACATTAAATTCCCAGGTGGCATTAGCTAGGTATAAAAGGTAGCTCACATACCTTTGGCAATACTTTCCAGACCTACCCTCAGTCTCATCATACCATGGGAGATATCCTGCGATAGTATTTGAACAGTTTGCCCATCATTGAGGGCGTGGCAGTTACAGTGTCATACGTGTTATCCTTAGAGAAGCCAAAGAGGTACGTGTAGATTTTCTCTGTATTTCCCTTTTAGGTGCCATATTTTGGGTAATATTTGTTGGGTTTTGGCTTATTCTTGGGTCAGTAAATGCGAGAGAAAGGAACAGTAATTGTCAAAAGGGTTTCGGGTCGTGTAAATTGTGACTTTAGTATTCTGTTCATGTTGTAGCCTTTCTATTACGTTTATAGAGTATCTTTTGTAGTTTTGTATCATTTCGATAGTATATTTTTGTATTTGATGTTTGCATGTAAAGTTCGCAATATTGAGTTTTGTATTCGTGATGATTTTCATGTTTCAGTTTCCACGGAGGTTACGGAGGTTGCGGAGGTAAATAATAAACTACGTGTGAAACTTAAATTCTGTGTCCGTGCCTTCTGTCGGGTCCTTTGGCAAATCTTCCAAGGTCTTAAAACATCCATCATCGATCTCCTTACAAACAGGTATACATCCCATTTTAACAAAATTTAAGGGCTGTCCGAATTTTTTTCCAAATTCCTGCCCGAATTTTTCCCGAATTCCTGTCCGATTTTGCGAAAATTTCGGACAGTCTTCCCCCTGCCACGTCTCGTACGCCACTGGGTATGTCCACTCTACCCAAGATCTAATTGAGGTCCTGTGAGGTAATAGTGGTAAGGTTGCAGCCCTTGAGACTGCATTGACCCAACATGGGTTTGGTTGTTGCACTGGCCAATGACTGGTAGCAATGACCGTGCAAAGTGCAAATTCTTTCCAACAATATTTGACAATGATTTTGGAAGAAATTTGTGAACCCCCAGGAACTGAAAAAAATCCTACAGTTGGATAGAAACAGGCCAGATGCTAGGAGCACTTGAATCCACAAAATGGTAGCCAATTTCAGCCACTCCAAATCTGCTAGAAAATTATTTATCCAGAAACCCGACGAGTAAAAATTCAAGAGATTCCGAAGATATGAAGCTTGTTACAATCTTCCGAAATTCAGAATGGGGCACAGTTGCAGAATACTCTGCAACTGCGTGGATCTATCGCAAGTGCATGTATGTCATAGTAGTCGGGTAGCCCGGATTGGATATTATCATCGACCAGTATGAATAAATTTTTTCCCAGGTCGCCAGTGGGGGGGGGGGTGCTGGGGGCTGCGTGATTCAGTGGGCACTCGAGCCCCCAAGCCCCCTACATAGCTACGCCACTGCATCTGACCAAGAATACGATGCACTGCTGTAAGTTCACATTTGGGATAGCAGTAGCTTTCAAAGTCTTTTGCTTGGTGAACTTTACCACTTTATTGTCATTTGCATGATAGATAAACATTGTTAAACGCTTTGTGTTATCATTGATCTCATTAGTGGAATTGACATTCAGTCTCCACTCCCTGGGGATAGCAGAATTTTTCCATAATACAATGTAAAAGGAAAAATACTAGTTAAATTACATTTATGGCAGAAAAAATTTTAATATGCACTCAGGCGACTCTCTCAGTAAAAAAATTAATTAATTTTGTCACTATTCTACATTTCCCGATATTGACCAATTTTCCCGAATTTCTCGTAATTACCTGGAAAGGAATGGGATTGCAACTGATAACATAATTTACATTTACATACAGTTTGAACTTTACATTATCGATGGTGCGCTATAGCCTATGGACATTTTCACGGTTTTGTTTTTCCATGACGAGTGTATGATAAACATTAACCCGGATTTCCGTTGATTAAAAAACTCCACATCTGATGAACCCAAATAGCAAATGGATTGTAAGAAAAAGTTTAGTGTTCTACATAAAGCGTGGTGCGAAATAGGGTTGAGACCTTTGATATCACTCTACTGACATTTTATCGGAAAACTTAAAACTGTTTGCTCTAAATTGCTATTTGTTTGTAACAGTTATAATTACATAGTTTGAAAATTATAAAGTAATGGAACATTATGTAGAAACAAGTAGGATAAATGATCTATTTAGTGAAAGTAAAAAAAAATCAACTTTGGAAAATTTTAGGGGGATGGGGCGCGCCGGGCGCCCCCGCCTAAATCCGCCACCGTTGTAGACTGGTTTCACAAATTTCCAAATTCTTCATTCCTTCAGAGCCGCCCCTCCCCTGTAGCTACGCCACTGGGTGTCTGAGAAAAGGGGACACAGATGCAAAATGGTGCTAAATGTTTCAATATTTTGAGTTACTAGGAAACTCCAAAGTTTTCAAAACATGGTCTTGAAAGTGTGGGTAATTACTTCAACGGACTATACGGTCAATGTGAATTTAAATACCGGGTATACTATATAAGTAAACAGAACCACAACGAAAATTGTGATAGTTTGCGAAGGTGTACAAAAGTTCTAATAGTAAGGAACCATTTTTGATGAAAGAAGGTAAAATCCATAAACTGATCAAAGCACACTTCAGTCTACTGCAGGAAAATCACAGATCGAGGGGGATGATACCGACTGGTGTTACTGAGACACCGTTGCATAAGCTTGCCGGTGTAAGATTGTTGATAAAAAAAACTTTAAAGTATGTCCTTTCGCAGTTTAGAACGACACCTCATCATACGCTTTTTGCAGACAGAGGATGGAGGTATACCTCTAATTCCAGATTGAATTCTCTAATCTAGCAAACTTCAGTATGATTTTATTTCTCTAATAATGGTCTAAACACGAAATGGTCGAATCGCTATACGAATTTGTGATGTTCCCCTGTCGAAATCGAAATTTTGCATTTGAAATCAATTATTTTTCTGAAAAAGTTGCATGCAGACTGTGCACCGAGACATTTTCCATAAATTGTGTTAAGCCTGCCAGGCTGGTCACTCACTAAAGATTACAAATTTAATTAAAACAGGGTAGGGGACGACTCATCTTCTTCAAATTTCTAAATGTTGTGCTCCTTCATAACCACACCTGCCGCCCTATGCAATCGACCATCGACATAAAAAAGAACATCACTGAGACTGCAAGCGGGCGGAACGCCCGAAAATTTTGGGGATTTGCAAGGTATAAACGTGTAATTATTGAAACAAAAATCGGATCGTGATTGGTAGTAGAGCACATCTTTCATTAGGCGCGGCGGAACGGAAAAAATATTGGGGGGGGGGGGGCTGAGTGCCAGCAGGACTATCTAAGCGGAGCGCCACCATCAGTTGGCCCGGAGCGTACAAGAAAATTTTTGACTTTACATACCCCCCAGGTGGCCGGAAATGGCACTTCCCGCGTGTTCTATGTTGCATGTATCCAGCCTTAAAATATGGGTCTCATGTTAGCAATTTCTCAACTAAAAAGAAAAAAATTCAGCCTATGCAAAATGGTATTACATATCAGATAAATTGAGATGATACAAGAACAATAATTTATCATGCATCCTCTTTCATTCACTCTGTTTGCCGTGTTATTCACTTTCCGCACCCCTTGTTACATTTGTCCACTCATACATGTCAAGTACTCAATTATGTTTCCCCTAGACCATACCATTTGTCCCCAAAACACCCCTCCCGTGGTTCTTCCCAAGGATACCACCAACCTAATCCATACCGATCTCAAATCCAGTGGCGGAGCTAGGAATTTCAGTCAGAGGGGGCGAAAATGGTTTGCAGGGGCGCTTCGAAGGATTAAATACCCTGAACCTCAGCACGATCGAGGCCACAGCTTTTCAGACTTCCCATTTGATTTTCCGAACCTGTTAGAAGACTACTTTGCACATTTCTCCTCCGCAAGTTTTTCTATTAAAACATGTTTAAATTGTCTCTCCGTGGGTCTCCGCAGAAGATAATTCCGGGGGGACAAAATTCTTTAAGCAAAATGCTATAAGGGGGAAACCTCCGCGCCACCATGAGTTGGCGCGGAGCGCAAGAAAATTTTATCCCACAATGTCTCCCAGATCGCTGGAAAGTGTCATTTCTAAAGCCTGTTCACCGCATATAAATAGGGAAAACACTGAGTGAACTATTAAGAAATGTTGATGTTAATTTTTCTTCGTCTTTTTCATTATGTGTTTTCGTTTTTTCCGGTTTTTTTATTTTCCAGGGGATGGCAAGTTCCCCCTTGCCCCTACCCTACGGACGCCCATGTTTCTATCCCTCTCTTTCACATTCTAGTATAGAGGCGTCATTTAATTTTGTGTGTTATTGTCAGGTCTCGATTTAAGATTCTAATGTTATAATGGGCATGGGCGTCCGCAGAAAAAAAGTCGGGGGGGGGGGCAAAATTTCTAGGGAGGGGCAAAACCTCCAAGTCACCATGAATTGACACAAAGCATGCGAAAATTTCAGCCCAAAATGCCTCCCAGATCGCCGGAAATGGCATTTTTAAAGCCTATTTTTCGCATAGAAACTTGGAAAACACGTTTTGTTCGGGTTTTTGCTTTGGTTTTTATATGTTTTTTTCAAATTTTTGATTTTCGAGAGGGGGGGGGGGCAACTTGCCCATACCTGCGGACGCCCATGATAATGGGCTACTTTGTGAAAATAAAGATTAAACCCGTTAGAGCAGGCTAATAGCAAGCAAATCTTACACGGGGAAAAGAATTAATCGTAAGGTGAACACTTTTGGTATCCGGAAATCAAGATCATTGCACGAAGAAACATTAGCTGACGTATTTTACATCCTTTGACCGCTCTGAAATAGCCCTTTATTAAGTACATTGCAAGAAATATCCAAGACAAAAGGTCTGCTTGGCTCTCTAGATACCGAATTCACACTAAATAAAAGTAGCCTAAACCTAGGCTTATTAGATGCAATTTTCTGGCTTCAAGTTGAGTCGTCACGTAAGTACAGAAATAAGCATTTTCATGGGATTATCGTGCAGTGTCAGAAAACACCAAACAATTGCCATTTATCATGGGAATGGTCACTTGAAGTGAAGCAAAATGGAAACTGCTCATTAAAATTCTTAAACCATTACCACTATGATGACAGTTTTATTTTATTTTAACCTGAATGTTCTCTTCAAATGATTTTTTAAAAATGTTGTGGAAGCTATTTTGGTACCTTTATAAACCCTTTTTATTGTCTATGTTGACAAATATCCCCGACAACAAGAGGTCTATTTGCGCTTCAATTATTGTTGCGCCCTTTGCAACATCTGTTATTGACAGGGAGGGTTAACTTTATGTCATTCTGTGTATTTTGTTAGCTTATAAATCAGGCTTGGTGTAGAAGCAATGAACTTAGCACAGCGGCAGCATTCATTAGTGCATATAAAGCATGAAGATACGTCTCGGCCAAAACCTATCCCTATATTACAGAAGATGACCCTTTTCATCAGAATAAAAGTGCAGATAGTATAGTTACTGGTTGATGTTTGAGCATTTTGTTATCTGGGCCTTTAAACAACGCTATTAAATTATGCCTTTTGCCAAAAATGGTGCAAGAGTGGTGCAAAAATGGTGCAAGAGTAAGTATGTTAAAAACTAAAAAAGGGCGCCGGCAGACGATTTTAGTCCGTCGGGGGGGGGGGGGGGGAGACCGCCCCCTGACCATATGGCAGCTCACATCCCAAACGTATTATAGACTTGTGTACTAACGGTAGTAGAATACGTTGTTCAACCTCGTGAAAAACGATCAGTAAAACTTAACAAGATTACCCAATAACAGACCATACTGCCTCCACTTTTCGAGGACCTCAGAGATTGGGTTGGGGGATGATAAAGTGGCTTTAGCGTGTTATCGACAACATTCCCCTAAAATTATTGTGCATTAGAGTGATGGAGAATATGTTCACCACCCACTTCACTATTCTCCCCGCCGTCGCCGGTCACCACTTCTTGAAGCGCACCTTACAAATATTGGGGGGGGGGGGCTAAACATGCCTTTAGCCCCTCCACTTTTTTCATTGGGGGGGGGGGCAATTCCCCCCCCCCCTCCTAGGAACGATACCCCTGCATTATAGCATTGAAGTTCTAGAACTTCCATGATCAGAGGGATATCAGCCAATCGTAGCCAACTACATTCCAATACCCGGCATTGAGACTGGTTTTAACTTCGATTTAGGGAAAACGCGACGCCCACCCATTGTACAAAAAGTCCCCTGCGGCCGCCCGATGACTGCGGACGCCAGGTCGATAGTGTCTGAAAATGCGAAAGAAACTAGTAGGCTAAATCTGTCGGAACTTAGTTGTGGATTGCGGTATTAATGCAATTAAGAGTTGATTCTTGAAGGATCTTTTCATCAATTCCCATTGTTTCATCTGTATAAGATAACATATCAATGATACGGTACAGCACTTATAAAATGTACTCGATATAATCAGTAGACGTCCAATTTCCCAATCGAAAGTTACTCAACTAATTTGCGCAAGACCTTAATTTCTAGCAGTGGCCTAGAAAAATTCGGGCAGCCATTTGAATAAAGGGAAGCCCTAAGCTGCCCGAATTCTTTAATAAATATGCCCCAACAATTAAACGGCCATCACAGGAATTTTTTTAAGAAATATTAATAAAAAATTACAAGAAATCGCGATTTATTTGAGTAGCTCACAAGAAACCGTTATTCCTCAGCCCCATTTCATGGTTTGCGATACACTTATGTCAAAGAAAAACTCAAAACAGTTACTATTTAGACTTTACTTACAAGCCAGGAAATGTCCTTTCCGGCTGTCTGAGGAGGTCGCGATTTTCTCAAATTTCCTGTGCGCGCGCATCAACTGATGGTGCTCTCCGATTAGTCTATTGGGGAATATTACAATTGCGGGAATGATAATTTCCGTAAACATTTATGCCCTAGCTTCAAATGGGTGTCTTATAATGAAAAATAAATTTCGGCCCCAGTGTAATATGCGGAGCCTTTTCAAAACGGGCGGGGATGTTTTCACCGGAATAATTCGCTTTTTGTTCCCGTGTCAGGTGACTCCAGATACGTCACTGTAAGATCCCTTTTCTGCCTGACGTCATGTTTGAGGGAAACACAATTAAAATTGCAGCCAATAATTTGATATTGCATTTGATTTATTTACAATTGTGATGCCGCTACAAGGAATATTGAGCAACATTCTTGCTACACCCAACATAAGGTGTACGGTAAAGTTAGATCTACATGAAAAGGTATTAAAACATGCCAACTGTATCAAATTTCAAGGACAAACAGGGTGTTGAATTACAACAAAAGGAATCTGAGACAATCTGCCTAACAGTCTTACGGTAAGAGCATCTGCCTCTCACGCGGAAGGCCCTGGTTCTATTCCCAGGTCGAGTAATACCAAACACTCTAGAAAAAAGGCCGTGGCTGGCTAAACTTAAACCAATAGGTTGGAAACTGGGCCGCTAAACTCCATCTAACTAACTAACTAACTAACTAAGACAATCTGCTCATATAAATTCTGTGGATTTGTTGAAAAGTGGAGGTATATTTTGCTAAATAATCGATTTTCAAAGTGAGATATCTTGAGTTGGGAAAGGAGTATTAAGACATAGCTTGGAGGACGTGTTTTTTTTTTTTTTTTGTCTGACCCACGGACTTCCTATACATGGACAGAGCATACTGTACGGTATATTGTCGCTACCGTAGTGTGAGAAAAAGCGCACCAAGATGGCCGCCTGCTATGGTTTTGTGCGAAAGTTTGGACTTGTTCAATTATATCCCGATATTTTGCAAGAAAGTTGAAATATTTTTGAAATATGGCAAGGTAAAGTCAAAATCACTTTACGAATTGCAGGAATATGATATTTTTACCCATTCAAGTTTAACTTTTGTTTAAAATAACCCAGAGTCGTCGTCAAATCAGACAATTTATAGCTTCACGGCGGCCATCTTGGTAAGCCTTTTTTGGCCCAGTCGGTGGCAACCATCTACGGATAGGACGTACACGTTACATGCTCTGTCCATGTAAGTCCGTGGTCTGACCATATATTGAAAAGCCACCAAAGTATGCATTGAAATGGAAAATTCGTCGTTCTGTTCGATTTACAATTCTTTGTTGCGGGCGATATAGACATGCTTTCTATTCGATATACAAGCTGTGGTTCGGCGTTCAATTCAATATACATACCAGTGGAGTGTTGCATCCCAGACTAGTAAGAGAGCATTTGGTAAAGTCAAAAAACACGAGGAATGGTTTGTTTCTATAAAATGAAAAACAAATAACGATCATTGAGTTCTGAGACGCATGAATGTTTTTGTTCTTTGGGTTAATATGAGCTTGAAAAAAATCCACAATCTGACGATAACTATGTACATTAACATTATTTGTGTAATTATTTAAGTTTAACAACTGAAACAACATGACATTATCAATTTAGTAGTTTCAAAGGGGGGGGGGGGTAAATACCAACGGGATCTCTTTCGGTTTGTAAGTAACACTCTAAAAATACCATGGCATGCACCGAGCCAAAAAATGGTCAAACGGTTGACTCAAACTATGGTCAAAATTACCATTTTGTGGTCACTTTGACCATAAATTGGTCATTTTTTTTTTTACCACAGATGTGGTTGATAATTTGACCATAGTTTAGGTTGGTGCATAGTTGACCATAGATTTTTGGAGTGTAAGTACAAAAAAGTAAACTAAGGCACACTGTAATGACGAATAGTGTAAATTTACTCAAACAGAGTGTTAATGCACTTCAAGAAAAGTGACATTCACATCAAGAACAGTGAAAATTCACTCTGTAACCAGTGTCTCAGCGATCACTCCTTTTTAAAAGTGGTTTTTGTAAGCACTCCATCAAGAGTGAAATGTTGCTCTTTGGACTGAATTTCACTCGCCTTGGGAATGAGTTTCTGCTCTTTTTTAGTGAACCTTACAACCTTTACTCTTCTACTCTTTTTGTTTTCAGAGTGCAGTGCATGACCAGTATTGACCAGTATTGTAATATTTGCAAGGATTCTACTGTGATAGACGCCTTACAACGCAAAAAACGTAAAAACATGTCTGCCAACAGCACAGATATATGTGTGTGTTGGGTGGGGGTGGGGCAGGGGGAATAAAAGAGGGAATAAAATATACATGGGGATAAAGGTCACTGTCTAAAAAGGAGAAATGTGAAAGCAAACGAGAACATCCCGAGGAAAATATCCCCTACCCACCGGAACTTCCTACTAACGAGGATTGTCCTCCACGAGTTTCAATTATTTGGTAATAATTTTCACTCTTTTTTTTGACGATCATATCCCGCATTTTCTTCTTGGTTGCTTTTGTACCACATTTTCCGCGTTAATGCGCACTGTTTAACAAGGTGTTTTTTGATTGGCTGTTGTCATTGTATTGCATCGATTGAATTCTTTGTTCGGGTTAGGGATTTGGTTAGGATTAGAGCTATCGTTAGCTAGTAAGGAAATTTTCATTAAGCAGTTCGCATCGCCCCATTATCTTCGAAATGTGACTGGGCATGCGCAAACTTCATGTAAGTCTATTTAAATGGGCATATCGAGTTGGAGGGTACTTCTTAGTGACAACTGCTAGGTTATTATTAGCATAATAAGTGAAGTTAGACGTGCAATACGTTCGCAAAGTTAAAATTTTGAATGATTTGGTATCCTTGCTTGCAAAGGTTGTGTGCATAATTTGAAAAAGACACAAATTTTCAAAAAACAAAAAGGAATTCCTTATTTACTCACTCATTAAACAGACATTGTGTTGTAGGATGTGGGAATTGTGTGAAAGTTTTCATTAGTACAGGCCCATATGATAAAACGTTTGTAAAAATTTAATGTTGTAGAATGTGGGAATTGTGTGTTTGAAAATTTTTCATTTGTATATATGACAAAAAAGTTTGAAATTTAATGAATTTTACGAACCAACGCAATATGTATCACTTTAAGTGTTGGCCGCATTTGGTGCTGCCATGCTGTTACTAGCGGGATGTCACTTTCTTCATGATGAAATTCTCCTCCTACTTTTTATAACATCGTCCTTCTCTGCCTAATTATATCTTATCGCTTTAAGGAAGAAATATTGATATAGTTAGATGTTTGACATGAGAGAATACACCAAAATGCACAAACATCTAGGCAGTGGCGCAAATCTCTGTTTGAGAGTGGGTGGCGAAAATGCTTATGATGTGCCCATGAGTATTAAACTGTGCACGCGTGGTGGGCACCGCGAGCGTGAAGCGCGAAGCCCCAAATGGCCCCTGGTGGGATCCATGGGCAAAGCTCCTGTGGGGTCCAGGGGGCGAAGCCCCCGGAAGCTCTTGTGTTCTAGCATTTCCGAAGCTTCAGAAAAACTGTTTCGAACGAAAAAAAAACGAAAAAAGGTGACCGTATTTTTAGGTCTACTCATTTTTTTGGGGGGGGGGGGGGCAAATACCGATTTGGTCCCCACTTTTTCACTTGAGGGGGCGAAGCCCCCCCCCCCCCCGGATTTGCGCCCCTGCATCTAGGGTTAGCTAACAGGCTGACAGGCGAGTTAAGTAATTGTTAGTCGCACGAAATTAAAATACAGTGAAAGCATAGATCACTTTAGAGCACATATTATGTGAAAAACTCGGATATCAGTTACACCCCGTACCGCCTTTGATCTAGTGCGGTGTTTGTGTTTCATTTTCAGAAAGCAACGTGAGCACTTACTCTACACCTTCATCAACCCCACAAATTCTTCCGTCGGAATCTTTTGGATAAATAAGTCTCCTGGGATCCCCATAGATGAAAGCTGTGAGACGAAGTAAAATTTGTTAGAGAACTATACAAAACATTGGAAAACTTGATTACATGGACGGTTGTGCAGAGAAAAGTAACGAAGGTTATAACAATCTTTAGTAAAATGTAAGCGTACATTTCAATCTAAAAGGATGGAATTTAGGGACGATTCTTTGATCATGGGACTGCAAGAACTCTTACAGATCCATGCTTCGATAAACAATCAAGAATAATTTATGTTAAAAACCTTACATTGACAGGAGGAACCATTTTATTTAGGCGTACTTACAATTAATTGAAGGCTAAACAACGAAGGACCGTGTATTGACAAGGGATAATGCAGGATGCGGTTTTTGCAAGTGACTGCACGCACGAGGGCCTAGCTCGAGTGCATACAAAGAAACCCTGGAGTGCATTATTCTGCCTGTTTATCCATTACATTTAGAGCGGGATAACACACGGTCACTCACCTGACTGCAATGGACAAATAGAAGTTGAAAGTTAAAACCACGTACGAATGAATTTTAAGTAATGATAGGCTAGGACCGAGAACGTGCAATGCCAAATAAGTTTGTACCGATTCTTATCTCGCTAAGGCTGGTGTTAAGTGATCGTGCATAACGTTAAAAAACCGGGAGCTGTTATCATAGCTCCTTCATACTATAATTATTGCAGGCGTTGTCAAAACTGGAGGGGTGAAATGTGTAAAACTTTATCAGGTCAATGGCAATTTGCAATTTGCTGGGGACTCTCCCAATCTCCCACTCCCTTAACTAAAGGGATGGAATGTAGCCTCTCCTGTGGATTTTGCACGAATGGTTACTCTACTTCTATAAAAAAAAAAATCATGCGATGTTTATAGTGCAATGTAATAGATGACGTTCACCCCTGCACTCTGCAAACACCTGGGTTTCGATAAGACTGAACCCAAATATTGTCAAATGTATCATAACGTGGATCAAAGGTTGTCTAAATTGTTTACGTTGGTTCCTTTTTGACCTACTGTTGGGTCAAATTGACCCGACAGTCTTTACAATGTAAAATCATAAGGTATTTTCTTAGCAACAGCTTACCAACGGCAGCAACTACTACCATGCCGACTACGTAAATGAGAAGAAGGGCAAGACAGATAATATCAGTGCATGATCTGAAAAGAATAAAAATGATAAATTTAAACCTTAAAAAATAAATAATGAAAAAATTAACAATGAGTGTAATAATATTAGAGGATACTACACAATGGTTGCAAATTATACGGTGGAACATATTTAGGCCAAACAAGGAGAAAATTAATTGATGGTAAGAAACAGTTTCAACAGCTAACTGTATCTTTTCGAAAGATACAATTTTAATAGTATAGTAATAGTCAATGCTTCTCTGGGACAAAAATTCCGCTCATTTGATCAGTTAAAACTCACGCTGAATTTGTTTTCCTCGAACGCACATGCTTCTAAAGGCTCGTGCACAAAAGAAATGGCATTCCACTGTAACGCATTTCTTTATTTGACCTTAGCCTTTGTCTCCTTTGACAATTTCTTTGTCATCAACAATAAATTGTAATTGTATTAATTAGATATTCGAGGTTTTACGGCTCAGTTTCATACCAATCGACCCTTTCCAGCTAATTGTGTCTCACCGACTTAACTTAACCGATATGGAAGTTGCTTAGTTTTTGCCAGCTTAATGTTGGCAGAGGTTTTATTCATTTTTCATATTCGGTGTAGAGACATAAGTGACTGAATATGTCAAGTTTTCTACATAGAATGAACTTGAAACCAACAGGCATGATGTCATGGATTCACATTGTTGGAATTTTTTAGTTTATCTTTATAATTTCCACAACTTTGACAGTTTGAGCGATGGAATTTAAAAGCTTAAAAGGTCTTTAGGGCTAGAGCATTCGTAGTCAATAACAGGTAAAATAATATGATGAAAAATAAAGAAACACAAAACATTGGCCAACAATGTGAATCCATGACATCACACCTGCTTGCTTAAACTTCACCTGTCCACTCTTTGTAGAAAATGTATGAACTTCGATTGCTAATATTTCAAAACACGCGAAATGAATGAAAATTTCACCAGAATGCCTAGGATATATTTCCTATTTAACATATAAAACATAAATTTGCTACTGCAATATTTTTTAAAGCCCCTCTTACAACGGTACAAAACTCATTCTCATCCACAGACAGAATCTCAGTTTATTGCTTAAAGGTAAGTATACAAGATGGCTTTATATAATCAAAACACTCTTAGTACAGTAAATGCTGTATTAACATGAGCTACAAGACTATTTAAACTTGCTGTTAAATTGTTAATCAAAGAACTGTGCCATTTGAGAATTTCTATGGATTACTAGTAGTGAGTACTACAAAAAAAAAAGTAGTCTTGAGCGCGAGTTGACTGCCTTTGAGGAACCTTCCAAAAGTGTTCATACGCTTTTGAGTCTGAAATAGACATTGCTTATCCTGTGTTTTGCATTTGTATCTTGGCGTCTCTTTTGTCTTGCCAAGACTAAAGTGATTGTACGGAAGATACATTTTATTTAGTACTGGTAGTGTAGGGTTGAGAGTGGTCATATTCCCAACGTCCCCTGGATTCTTTGGAGAAGAGTCAAGTATTGAAACTAAGCGTTTCCATGGACTGTTCCTACAGGAGATTCGACAACAAACTTAACTGACCAACCCCTTAACTATCTACATGTAAAAGAGTGAAAATCTACACTCTAAAAACAGTTGGGTAAAAAGCGTCGGGCAAAATTCAAAATGCCCAACGTGGGCAAATTATTACCCAACAAATGGGTAAACAACTTTACCCATATTGTTGGGCAAATTAAGGTTGAGTAAAATCCAGGTATTAGTATAAAAGGTGTTGGGTATTTTTTAAGTACCCAACAGTTGGGTAAAATGTAATTGACCAATCAGATGATTAGTAAAAGATCAGTTAAATTTTACTTATAACTTTTGTAACAGAAGTGGTTATTATAAGATCTCATGGTTGAATAAGGTTGGATCTGGTCAATAAAAAGCTAGCGGTAGAATAGCAGTAAAAATCTGGACGAAATTACTTTAAGAGTAATGGTCGTATGGAAAAATTTTCCCTACCACGTAATCAATCGGAGGAGAAATACAAAGTTCACGATTGAGTTTGTTATTTTAAACTACACACTTCATTGTTTATTAACCAAGTGCATCGTCGCTAGTGCCCCAACCACTCTTGGAGGGCAAACGGTGTAAGTTTTACGCTATTTTGTTAAATCTCCTTCTTTCCAACATCATATACACTCTAAAAACATGGACCAAATAGTTGGGTAAAAAGTTTGACCAACTTCTGGGCAAAAATTTAAACACTTTAATTGGGTACTGTTCTGTTGGGTAAAAAGTTTGACCAACTTCTGGGTAAAAAAAATTAACCAGCTAGGTTGGGTAATGTTTTGTTGGGTAAAAACTTTGACCAACTTCTGGGCGAAATATTTTAACCAGCCAGGTTGGGTGGTGTTTTACCCAACTGGGGGCAGGAGGCATGTGTGCCCAGCACTTGGTTAAAAGGTGCCCAGGTTAGGTAAAGTTTTACCTTACTTTTTTTAGAGTGTACCAAAGTAGAAAAAAGGGTCACAGTGATCGCTCTCTGTTTCCACTGACCATTTCCTTTCCGTGCACTGATGTTTTAAACCTTATGTAATTAACCACCTTTTCAAAATAGGCTGGTATTTCAGTCGATTTCCTCTTGACAGATGAGTTGTCACTGAAGGCAATCATGTAAAAGATTGAACTTTTTACACTTAGAGGGCAGCAGACCTCTACATCAAGGCTCTGTCACGGGTGCTTATGCTTCAAGGAACGCACATGATTTTGGCCAAAACGACGAGAAGAGAATAATGTCGCAAAAGATGAGTGGGGTCAAACCTCTACTAATAAATAAACAAATGGCATACAAAGAAAATAAGAAGTGAGTCACTTTCCTAAAACTGAGTAGATTTGTCTCAGCAGTGACTCACTAAGTTAGGATAATGACCCAAATTTTATTTTCTGTATATGGGGATAGAATATTCAAGAAAAAACATAAATTTAAAACCTGGCTGTGCGCGCCTTTTAATTAAAACCGATAAAGGAAAAATGGATATTAAAGCATAAAAATAATAGTAAGTCTAGTAGGCCTACTTCAAGAGGCAGTGCAAAGGCGATTGAACCCGGGACCGAGTGAGCTAAATTCCCAAGTCAAGAATTAGGTGTCGTGGAAGTACACTTCCCCCATACTTCCCTTCTCCCTTCAATTAAGCTGAAGGTTCCAAACCCCTTTATCTGTTCCCTAAGTCTGAAAAATATGTCAAAAATTTGCAACGATTGTTCGAACAATTTGCTCAAGTATTACACCACAGTGCATCTAAGACTCCTCAAAGATCCAAACAAGTTTCAAACGCGCCTTATTTGTTCCCATAGTCTATATCATGTGACGTATGTACATTTCCTTAAAATTTGCTGAAATATCGCACGAGGTGCATCCTTGAGGACTATAAAATATAAACAAAATGCCAGAAAGTTCTTCTTTGTTTCTTCCGTCTGAACAATTTGTCAAACTTTTCCTTTAATATTTTTCCTTAAATAATTTTGTCATCGTCACCGCCACCATCGCTTCCATCCACGATCACCACCACCGTAACCACCGCCGCCAACACCACCGACACAGATGCCTCCACCCACAATCACCGTCGCCGCCACCGCCGCCATTATCATGATCACCACCAGCACTATTACCATGCACCACCCGCATCATCAACACTTCGAAAGTCAAACTTTGAAAATGCAATGTCTGAGAAGTTGCACGTGCTTGATATTAAAGACACCTTCATTGACGGGAAATTGAAACAACTTTTCAATTTACTTGCAAATCGCTCATCAAAATAGTTTCGTGCGTG
This sequence comes from Holothuria scabra, assembly GCA_037179385.1. Lineage (NCBI taxonomy): Eukaryota > Metazoa > Echinodermata > Holothuroidea > Aspidochirotida > Holothuriidae > Holothuria > Holothuria scabra. The sequence continues at coordinate 42,001,542 of CM074185.1, forward strand.
ATGCAAGTTTACCTGAACCGATACGTCGTCAATACAGCACAACTTCACGTCCTGAAATATAAACGTGTTCTTACCTATCCTGTATTACACCATTGAAGTTGGGATCATGTTCGTGTGGAGTTCCTGCAAAAGCAAAATACATGGAATTTTAAAATACCCGCGACCCTTCATTCTTAGTTCCCTAGTTGAGGATTTTTAGTGAGCAAGGAGGTGCAGCGCTAAACTATGAAGGTCTTAGCCTGAAGGGACAGGGGAAAATTGCCCCATGACGTTTCCAGGCTGATAACACACCAGGTGGAGTGATGGTGGCCATCTTTATAGGCAGTATTTACACTGCCCCCTAAAATTTTGTCCAGACTAGACGACTCTAGTTAGGTAGTTGACTCATAGGCAGTATTTACACCGCCCCCTAAAATTTTGTCCAGACTAGACGACTCTAGTTAGGTAGTTGACTTATTGGTTTGTTTCCCCCATACCAATCCATTGCTTATGCTGAGCACCAAGTGCAATGGCAGTAGGTCACGAAGGTACGTTCATTTGTGTATGATTTGGACTGAATTCCACTTCGCCAAATATTAGTAATGTTATTTTTGCCACATCTATTGCTCTTTTGAAAACAAAAAAAAATAACAGAGCAAATTTATTTTCCGGAGATTTTAACTTTACTTACAAAGACAAATTATTGTCGACTATATATTTGCATGATAATAAAAATGGTTACAAAAAATTAAACTTGTCGCTTTCCCCTCATGAGTGGCTATTAGCGTTACAAGCAACCAGAACCTCGCCCAACTTGATGAATTCTTTGGACAACAACGATCCCAAAAAGTATTCGACGAGGGTAAGGTTGGGTTAGATGGAGTTTTACAGCCCAGTTTCTAAGGGTCGCAAACATGTTTTTTTTATTGAAATATGGAAGTTTTTTGGAAGGGGTATTAAAGAAAGTTGGAATTTAATTGCAGATATTTTCAAAGTTTGTGTTATTATGGAAAAGGAAAATTGTTGGACGAAGTTTTAAATTTAAATTATATATTTAACTACTTTAAAAGTTCAGTGTTCTTCTATTACCATTTAGTCAATATGTTCACCACCCTAGACGACATGAGTTTCCGGTCTGTTGCCCGAGAGTTTGAAATTTGAAATTCTATGCCACCGTTTGTGAGAACGATTACTTCTCTTGCTATGTTTAAATGCTAAAGATGGCCACATGTCACCCCAAACTACAATTTTTATAGTAGTCTACAGAAATTCAATCATTACAGCCTTTTGATTGGCTGCAAGTTCTTTCAAATGCAGAATACTGTAGCTCGTATTACACAGCATGTACCGTAATGAGAGTGCTTTGATTATACATTGGGGTCTTGTACCCACTCATCCTGAAGTTATAAACTGAGGTTATGTCTGGATTAGCATGAGTTTTAGACAGTTGTGGGAGGGGCTTAAGTAAGTAGGTTAGGAGAAATGAAACTGTTTTGGGTGAGAAGATTAGGTCTTAAAATTATTCCAAAAAGTCCACAGTCAAGGGGGTGGGGTACATCACCATGACAGGCTCTTTGATAGCCTTGGAGAGATCTAATGGGCGGGAGTCCCCTATTCTTTGAGAAATTTTTGCCATTTCAAACATCCAAGGTTCAAAACAGTGCAAGATTTTTTTACTTTGACAGGATTTATGTTGATATTTTTTCCAGGGATGGCTCCAGCGGGGAGAGGGGGCGCATGTCCCCGCGTCGTGGAGGGTCGAAGATTTCGTCGGGTAGACCTAAAATAATAAAAAATATTATTAATAAAAAGGACTGAAGTTACTGGATGGGTGATCTTGAACATATGTTTTGGTTTGAAGTGCTATTTTAATTTATATCGGAATCGATTTTCAATCGATTTTCAATCACTTCTTCTTAGCTCCGTTATACCTCATTCCATGTACCTTATCCCATCTCCTCTTCCGGGGACGTTAAGATGAACGTTAAGTACTGAAGTTACTGGATGGAAGATTATGAATGTTTTTTTTCTTTATGAACTACTTTTTTATTTTGTAACGCTATTTTAATGCATATCTGAACCTGTTTCAATCACTTCTTACTAGCTCTACTATCACTCATCCCATCTTCTATCCGCAAGGCCATGTCCCGGTCGGGGAAGGCTGCCCTTCCACTGTTGTTTAGAAAAACCAATTTCGTTTGGTAACTTTCATCTACATGCCCACGATAAACTGATAAAAGATGCCTGTCCGACAAACTTCAGTCACCCGAACGATCTTCTTGATTTTGCTCAACAGAAGACCATATTCTGCAAGGAATCTCGTATGTCTATTCGGAATTTTCCTTACAAAAACGGACGAGAGGTTGTTCATGTGCATGCAGTGCCCAATGGTCTGCCATCTGACCTGCCCCGACAACAGAATTCTAGCAACGGTAATGAAAATCAGACAGGCCGTTTCAGCTATACACATAATAATAAACAGTATTGTGAGAATGTCGCTCAATAAGTCTGACTGAAACTTCATTTAAAGCCACCTTGTAACGTGACATATTTTCAAAAATTCAGATACGTTGGAAGTAAATCATTTATAATCTGGAGTTCGGGCAGTCACGTAGAAAATCTCATCTATTTAGCGAATCTTGCAATAGAATACAACGAAGTATGTTTGTTTTTAATTCCGTTGCATAGTTTCCCCCGAAAAGATACAAAAACATTACATGTAAATGTAGCAGTACCCTTTATTTAGTAATTTTCTGATCACTTAGCAAGTTGATTTTTTCTATTGAAGTGGTACTTTCATATCAAAGGAAAGCTCAAAATAACGACTGTTTCATTTCTAGTGTCAAGTCTGGGAAATGCAATTTCCGGCTGTCTGAGGGGTTAGATTTTAACAATTTTCTCTAAGTCCCGCGCCAATTGATGGTGGCGCTCCGCTTAGATAGTGTTTTGGTCGAACAGATTACTTAACAGAACAATACATACTTGCAAATTATTCTTCGTTTGGGGGCAATATTATGAAGTGAAAATTTTATTGCTTTGTTTTTAGGTACGGGCCCGGAAAATGGCGTTTCCTGCTGTCTGGGTGTTCTCAATTTTTCAAAAATTTCTGTGCTCTGCACTTTGCTAGTCTTTCGGTCAGAATTGCATTTTTCGGACAAAAAAGACAATTCTGCCCCTCCTAAAGGGAAAACTCTTGTACGTCTATGTCAGTATATAAAATATAAAACTTCAAATATATGGGAAGCCAAACTTTTTCCGCAGGAAAATTTTCCAATATGGTCCGAGGGCTTTAATCTGCATGATGATATTCAGTAACCCAACAATACAGAGTTCAGATCACCCCTACTTGATTTTTCTTATATAAGGAGACGATACGATTCTTCCATAAACCCGCCAAATCTGTCACAAAATTACAATTTTTCCCAATATAAGCTTCAGATTGTTAAAAGTGGCAAAATTTTCCAATTTTTAGGGGATACTCTGTACAATAAATAACCAAAGCCAATTCTGTTAATCCCCCCCAAATTCTATCTGATTTTGCTCTTAAAAAGGCATATTATTTAATAAAAAACCCAATTTTTTCATACTAACCCAACCAAAAAACAAAAACAAATTTTCTTCCATTAAATTACAAAATTTCTCCAGTGAATAAGCCCTTAATTTTCAAATCTTTGTTCCGAAAAGAAAGAAAATTTTCAGGCAACTTTCTAGTCTCGTGTTGAAGCCTTTGTACTTTGGCCAAGTACGATTAAATGCCTAACCCAAAATATTTTCAACTGTCGCCTATATTACTTTTGTGGTTTTGTCCATATGAAAGACAGATTCTTTGATAAACACCTCACCTTTTCAAGGTCTTTGCAAAAGCCAAATTTCTTTCAAAAATTTTAATTTTGTCTTTAAAATATACTCTCGATCTTTCAGTAATTGTAGAAAAGAGCCAACAATTTCGCGCGCTGCGCACGCCTAAAAACCTGCTAAGTCAAGCCCTCCCGGAACTAACTGAAAGCCTTTGACGGGGCCTTGAAATGCTGGCCTCCTGTCGTGGAGCTTGGCCCCTGTCGGGGAAATCCTTGCGCCATCCCTGTTTATTTTTTATCGTTTTGTCAGGCAATATTTAGTTTTCAGCGTTTTGTTCAAAACTTCATGTTGAAAATGTTGAGAAATCTGCCCTCTTGACAACTGGACTTCAAAGTAACGGGCTCCCAACCTTTCTAACTCCTAATCACCCCTATTTTCCACTTAATTTCTTTTCCCGTAGTACTATGTCTCCTAGGGGCTTTTTTCGTTCCATCAATACACCTCTATTTGACTCAATAAATGGCAATCGATTTGCAAACCCATTCCATAAATATTAGTTTACTCTTAAACAAGCTTTTCACTTTCCAGTCATTGTGTGGTTGATATAAACTAAATCGAGGCGGCAGTTTTTTTTTTTACTTTGATGAAAATGTATTTATTTCTTTGACATCTGATATTAGCCTTAAGAGAGAAATATTAAATAATCTTACCATACAGCTCTTTTTCACCACTCTGGTCGTGGTCTCCTTTCGCCATTTGCTATGATTTAAAGTCAAATTTTGTTTCTTTGTAAGAATTGACAAATTAGGTCGCGTTGTGCGTGATTGAACAAATAGCAGTCCTTTCAGTAACTCAACTCTTGGACATATAAGGATGATTTCTCATCATACGTCTTACATCGTACATACTGTTTGAAGCCCAGTAGCTCTGAACACTTATCCCTAATAACAGTCTTCCAATCAGAGCACAGGAAATCGACGAATGTGGATACTATCCAATGAATACTAGAGAAGAAAAGACGTGTCCGTCTTTGTCCAATGAATGAGAGAGAAGGAGGAACCCGTGAAAATGTTAATCAAACACGACACGTCCTTTTAATCCAATCAAATACATGCTTCCGAAAACTCGACAATATTAGTGATCGTGTTATTGTTACACAAATAGCCTCCTGAATGAGGTCATGAGACGACGATTAAATCATGTAGAAATAACAATTTATTCGCTATCTAGTAGCGATATTATTCAAGGCGATCACATGGGTAGTCTTCCGGAATTATTAAGCTGGAAGGGGAACCAAATACGTACGTGGAATAAAAGTAAATGTTCCAACAAGTAAAATATAGCAAAACCCCACACAGAATTTAGGAAGCTTTTTGGCCTACAGACGAATCTGAGCCGCTAGTGAAGTTGGCTATTAGGGAGGGTCCATCAGCAGTTATTCGTCTTAAATTTACTAGGGAGCTTTACGGGAAGGAGAAACATCGACTCAACCTGTCAGACAAAATGTACTTGAAAATAATTAAATCCTCTTCAAGCACCGAAATTTGATTGACAGTTCACTTTGTTTTTATTGTTGGCTTTTGTTGACTTTCCTACTGAATGATGACCTCCTTCTTTTCAAGTGCAGTAATCCTGTAACAAAGACCATTGTGAAGATGCTGCTTTTAAAGATATTTGCTGAACCTTCACATTTGAAACGTTTCCACAGTTTTTGGTTAAAACGACTGTCAGTCACTTCTAAGCTGCACAATTCCATTATTATTATAATTTCTTTATTAAAACGGAATGAACCTGTTTGAAAACCAAAGGGAGTCTAAATTTCGATGATGATATTTCAAACAATTCCGGATTGTTCCTGAAATAGCGAATAATGTATCTTTTCTTAAAAAGTAGTCTAATAAAGAAGTACACCGTACCCTTTTGAAAAAGTAGCACTTTGCAGCACTAGTTGAAATAAATTTTGCTTTCTTTGACGGCTGGCAATGTAATACTAATGGAAGAAAATCATCCTAAGAGCTCTTTCAGATGTATCAGACGATGAAAACAATTGTCTTCAATGCCAAATCCATGTTAAGAGGAATTTCACGAATCAGACAATGCAAAACTTAAGTGGCGGCTACGCACATAGGACAAAGGAGGAACATGCATTGTTTCTCCTTTCCTTACAGTTCCCTGATTTTACCGTCGACATGCAATTCAAACCCTCCTATTCAGTGAAAATAAGGTACTAGAGGTACTTATAGTGTCAACCATCCATGATACAGGTAAGAAAGAATTAGAAAGATTGAAGATGATGGACCCTTGTTATGGCCCACGGTATCTGACCATCACGTGACCGCTCAGATTCTTCTATTAAGATAGAACATATGTAGTATCTGTTCTTTTCAGCCAGTAGTGGGAAGGGACCATACATCAAAAACCCATGACGTAAAAGTCTGAAAGTCAAGACGTTGGTGAGTTCAATTTTGGAGTCCTTTCGAGGACACGGCTCATTTGGAGAACATAATTATTTAGGGGTGTAAATTGGTTTCGCACATTGGCTAGAGTTAAGGGTACCTAAAGAAAAAGTTGTATGTTTATTTATGTATTTGTTTATTTTGGTAAGAGACCTTTAATTCATATTTTGTCGAATACAGGGCATTCGAACTCAGAAGGGAAGGCACGGATGCAATTGTGACTTTGCTAACAAAAGTGTGAATTTCACTTAGCTTAAGTAACATTGGCTCATCGAATGGGAAAACTATCTATCTCGTTTAATCAGCTCCTTGATTGGTTGGTTCGTCTAAGGAGCTGCAAGGGCGGTTGGTTGGGGTGTGCTATATCCCCTATAATGAAGTTTGACAGACAATATCAAAGGGATGAATTTTCTGGGGGTGACGTGATGCTGGTTAGGTATAAGCGCAAAGTAAGGAAAGGTCATGTAAGAAACGTCGCATTTTTTAAACAACACAGATATCATAATTGATTATACATATCACACTTTTACACCAATAACCCTAGTCAGGGAGCTTTGCAGCTCCTTGCTCAATGTATTCGTTTATTGATCCTCATTACTTTATTTATCCTCATTAAGTTGTCTTTTTCCTGGAAGACCTACACATTGATATGCTGAATTATAGAAATGGACAAATGGTATCGTAATTACAAATTCCCTTGACATGTTCTTTAACATATCCTTTGTGTTTTCCCATAATCCTATAGTCTTGAAACTGAAAAAGTCTGCCACTTTAATTGAACAAATATCGGGTAATGACTTTCAAAGTTTCTTTTTTTTTCTCAGGTGTTTTAATTCCTGATGTCAGAGATCACTTGCGTGTTGCTTTTATACCGAGAATGGTTATTATTAAGTTCATATTTCCGACTCTTTAAAAAAAAACATTCAATCTACCGCAAAAAGAAAATTACATCTTCAGCGATATGAAAAATGTTTTTGAAGTTTCAAGAGTTACATTTGGAGTTTTCTATCTTCTATCAAGGATGTATAAAGCATTAGAAAGCGGCAAAACAGAAATTAAATCGGTCCCATTCTTTCTAGCGTTTTGGTTCTAGGTGTGAAAAAGTAATCGCCTCTAATTAAACCCTTTGCTGATTTATAAGTATTTTACCAGTAGCGTAAGAAGGGGAAGGGGGGCATTGGGCCATCCCCCCTCACGGATGCCATTTTTTATATCCTAAAAATTCATAGTCCCACTTTACTAACACAAGTTTTACTTCAAAAGTAGCATGTGTGGTACCAGATTGAATGTAAGGACACTCAGTTTCTCAACAATTTTCAAAGTGATGGATTGTCTCTGCAAAAGCCCCTCATTGATGCCATCCTTTTTAATTCCTTTAAATAAAAAAGGCAAATTTTGTCAAATTCCAAATTTTACTTGGAAAGGTAGACTCTGTAACACCCTGGTGGCACCGATAACCTGTGTGGACATCTACCTTTATTAGGATTCTTAAAAGGGAGGGGCCTATCTCTACGACTCCTTCCCCGGCATAGACTTAAGTGACGGGGACATGAAGCGGAGGGTTCCAGTGCGGTAAGCAGTAGTTTGCCACTTATCATGCAAGAGATATTAGGGATGAATCAACAGTCGAGAGTTCGGACAGTGACAGACAATTTCATCAATTCAGCGGATCTTGAATTTAACCAAGAGTCACAATAGAGAAGCATCAGCATATTTTCAATTCCGTTGTATAGTTTCCCTGAAAAGAATCAAGACCATTTATGTAATAGTGGTGTAACATGTTATGTGGTAATATTCTGATCACTTGGCATGTGGCTGATTTTTTTTTGTTATTGCAAACAAAAGCTAAACATAAAGATTGTTTAGATTCTCTTTCCAAGCATGGAAACACAATTTTTGGCCATCTGAGGGGTCGCAATTTTTCAAAATTTTCTTTACGCTCCGCGCCAACCAATGGTGGAGCTCCACCTAGATAGTCTCTATAGCAAAACGACGTTTTGTGGCCAAGAAAAAAACAGCAAACCGAAATGCTCCCGTTCGCTTACATCGATCGATGTACTTTTATTTTGACTCCTAGAAGTATGCAAACTTAATGACAAGTTTAACTTTGAAGTGCGTGAATGGCGTAAGATTGCATGCAAAGGCACAAAAGTTTCAGTTTTATCCTCACGAACCACCACAATTCAACTTTTAACACTGTTCCTGTCAAAGTCGAAAATATTGCACCATTTTGCATCTAGGTTCCTTGAAAACGCTCTCCCCTCAGACCCCTCCCCCAGGCCGGCGATCACTCAACATACTACTGAATGGCCCCCCTTCAGAGAAATCCTGCGTACGCCACTTATGTTGTGTGCCTTGTTTCTTCTACACGAAGACTGACATTTCATTTCTTTACTGATGACAAGGCAAGTATCCTTTTCAAAAGTGGCGGTGTCTGAATGTTACAATTAAGAAAAGGTTTTTAGGTCACATCAAGTTTTGATATGTTAGAGGGGTACTTATTCTAAGTATTTCTGTGAAATTTGCATTGAAATCCGATGTGCGGTTTTCAAGATATCGGAGTGACTAAAGTTGTCAAATTTTCAACAAAAAGTGAACTTCAAGCTAGGAAATATGACATCACATCCTAGCATCAATGGCCAGTCTTTTTTCTTTAAAATTGGGAGCCAATTTTCTCCTCAATAATGTCATATTATCAGAATGTGATTACATGAGTGGCATGAGAATTTTGGAAACTTTGCACTCGACACAGGAAGGTCCTATTCCTACTAACGTCAAGTTCAACAACACAGTCTGGAATATGTGTGAAACAAAGCATTCTCTGCCAATGTTAGGGAGTGATATTACCTCTGCTGCCCTTAAGTCACTTTGGACCACACATCTAATACCTTCATTTACTGATATCTCGAGACGTTACTGATGTTTACTGATATGTTTAAATGGGAGTTTCACGTTACTGCGTAGATTTATTTGGTCCCTCTTTCCCGTGTGAAAATTGTTTGCTTAAACTTTCCCTTTAATAATAAGTTATGGCTACAAGCTAGCAGCTTTGAGACTCGTTCTTCGTACATGTTGGTTAAACTAGGAAAGTTATTTTTAGTTCTGTCCCTTTTGAAAAAAATCCTTCCTGATTTTTTTCTATGAACTGTTAACAAATACATGACACCTCAACCGTAAAATTTCTCGATGTTTTCTTGAACCCGGCAGCACTTTAATTGGTAAGCTCATGTCATAAATTTCTGCTCTTAGTTTCCCACGTTGTTTGTATTTCCTACTAAATTACATTTTCTTTTCCATAGAATAACTTTAAGTTACTTCATTACACAGTCTTTACCTATAACTCCGATTGAAATATTTTTGGGAGTAATATATTGCAAAAGAACTCAGTACGTTTTATTTCCTGCTTCAGTTGTGTTAATTAACATATTTCACCTTTCTTTAACAAATTATAGGTTTTGTCAAGGCGCGTAGCCAGGACTGTGTCATGGGGAGGGTTTTGGTGTCATGGGGGTTGGGGGCACGAAATGAGGGAAAAGTCGAAGGACAGAGAGAAAAAGCCGCTATTTTACTAGGTGTATTTTGCATTGCAAAGTTGGGTCATGGGGCTACGCCACTGGTTTTTATCTATACTATAGGCGGTTTATATCACACGGCCTGACACTTCGTTCTTTAATGTTTTCTAGCACTTTGCTCCAATAATAGAAACGTTTCTTTTAAGCTAAGAAAAAACTAAGAAAATTATCTTTCTTTCATATTAATTGTCATAAAAAATGAGTCAAAAATCGTTTACTAGATATTGTTTCACGGGGAATGGAAAACCATAATACTAAAGAAACAAACCACCTTCAAAATCGTCGTAAAACGTACGGATCCGCCATGCTGGAGGACAACCATGTCAAATACATATGGCTTTGTGCTAAACGCACACTGCACACTCATGTGTGCACTGCTATAGTCGCGGGCTTAACCCTTTCAACGATTAAATGTATCGAGTGTGGTCTTATGCGAAGTAACATGTACGGTATTATAACGTCATATATGAAAAGCCTCTTGAATAGACTTTGATCATGTTATGAAATGGTTACGACGAGAATGTGCTTTTACGTTCTTTTATGACCTTTTCTTCTGCCCGACTCTTAATCTTTGCTTCATTCCTTCCCTTCTCGTCTGTCCGTTGTTTCGCTTTTTTTTTTTTTTGTTATTTTTCGTTTACATTTCGTCTAATCATTTTGTGTTGTTAATGACATGCCTCTTTCATACAATCCACGCTTCTCTGCAGAAATTTTTAACTTAACAACGCGATATTTGTCATGAATTGTTTTTGTCATGTAACGGGAAAAATACATGAAACGGAAGGCATCGTAGTCTAAAATAAATGACCCTGTAAACTAGTCATGTGATAGACGAATAAAATGTTCGTTATCCCAGAGAGAAATTATCAGAGATACTTGGTTATTCACAGGGATTGCATAGATGTGGATAACCTTCGTAGCTGGCGTCGAATATGTACCCTCTTCCTTGTGACGTACATACCCTGACGGTTTCTATGGTGGTATTTCGAGTGCGGTCAATACAAGTGAGGGGAACAATAAACTAAAAAAAAAGTGAAAAAAGTGTAAAATTTACACATCGTTGTGTAGCTAGTTCACTTATCAACACATGTGTAGAAGCTATACGTTTATTTGTAATAAATTTAGTCAACATGCGTAATAGAACTTGTGCATTGACGGCACACTGACGTCATCTTTTGGGCAGAAAAATGGAACACGTGGACACACGCATAAGAATTCGCCCTGTGCGTGTAGCAGACTATATGCGTATTCGACTGATTGACAAATCAGATGTCTGCCTTTGTCTGTACATAGTTAAGGCATACTTCCCAAGTATGGTCTGTGTTGGTTTATTTTGCCCCCAAAAGGGGGGGGGGGGGTGTACTTTCCGCTCTGTGACATCATACACGCACAAAGTCTATAGTTGAAACTGCCAGTAGCAGCTGAAGCGCACTTAACAGGATATTCCTTGATGTTGATTGACTGTTGCCATTGCATGGTATCGATTGTATTCTTTTTAGGAATTATGTAGGTTAGGCATAATAGGGCTAACATTAGCCAGTTAGGAAATTTCTTGATAAACAGAGCGCATGGACCCACCAGTGGATCACGACATGAAGCTGCAGTTCTTCTAGCAATTGATGACAAAGACATGATAGGTTGCTGAGTCCATTTCTCTAGTTGTCATTTTATCCATGTTCGTCATCATTTGTCTACATAGGTCAAAAATGACTGGGTCAAGCAACATGATCTGAAACAGCCATGTATAATGTGATATGTCAAATGAAAGCCATGTATTTATAATTAAAACAGTAGGGATCATACACCGTGATGATATGGAAATGTTTACAAGAATCAATATGAAAAGATGACTTTCTAGTGAAGTGGATGTGAAAATGTTTCATCATAGAGAAACATTTTCAACCAAAGCAACTATGCTGCAGAATCTCCACACTTTATGTATGATGAATGCCGTATTCTAGTGGGTAGTTTTTCTTGGGTGTTGTAAAAAGACAAATTCCACACCATTTCCTCCAAACCCTGTTGCAATACCATTTTCCTTAACTTAGATATCTCACTTGAAAGACTGGCCAATTTGTTAAAAATATTTGTTCACCATCACCCTCCAATCTCTTATTATCTCATTGAAACTCTTTGGAGAAGAATACAAGTTTGGGAAGTTGAGAGGTGAAATCCTGTTTAGAAAGTCAATCAACTGTAAATGAACTTCTCCATCACAAAACAATGGCTGGACAAACATCTTGGTCAGACCAGACAAGATCATCTAACAGTTACCTTATTGCGTGATTTACCACATGCATGAAGCTAAAAGACATAATAGCAGACTAAATACACACAATACTGCATTATGGAAAAAAGAAGTATAAACAATGGGCTGTAATGACATGTTTTCTTTTGCACAACTGTTTGACCACTTTTCTGAGAAAAAAAACTAACTTATCAACTTATCAGATTATCAGGTTCAAATTCTGATTCCTACATAATTACACCATGGTACAGAGCTACAAAATATTATAACAAAAATGTAAATCCTTCTTAACTTGGCAATACTGAAAAGTATATTTAGCTATAGCTAGCAAGCCGTTAGTTTGACAATATCTCAATACATGTTATGTATTGAGATAAAAACTGAAGAATATTTTGAAAATATTTAAATATAAAAGTATCAAGCCATTTTGTTTTGGTATATGCCTGCCATGCAGAACAGGCTTTAGTATTATCTTGTCTTGTTTGAATACATAACAAGTTCTTCCTTGTCCCAAACTGTAACAGTAGACTCTCGTATTGTTCAACTTTGGAGAACTCAAGAAATCTACAATTTCCTTCAGAGGACCACCTGAAATTCTTTCTTTAGGTCCTCACTCTGATTTCAAAACAAGCTCACACACACACACACACACACACACACACACATACGCGTTTTTATCTCAAACTGAGGACCGGTGTATCATGGTGTTGTATTAATATTCACCTGTGGACCTGCACTTATAACCATGAGAATGGCAAATGAGTACATACATTGATTTACTATCCACTAGAGGGAACTATACACACCCACTGGGAAGTTACATGTGTGTCCTAAGTACACTTTATCTGCACAATACTGAAAGTCAACAATATCTATCACATACACCTGAGGACCACTGAAATTTTCACACACCAATTCATAACTTCCTGGTAGTAGAGGACCCTACCTCATACTGCACCTACATGATGGAAATGCTGCTTTAAATGCAATGCAGCTATGTTTAGCAGAGGACCGCGATTTTGGTCCTCGGCTGAAAAAATGTCCTCAGGTAATAGGTGTTTATCCAGGTCAAGGTCCTCGGTTGCTATTGAATACAAGTGCACACACACAGACCTTTTTTTACACAACCTGAGCACCTCACTTTTTCCCCTTTGCTCCTGCTTCCTTGACCCTAACCTTGACAGTAGACTCTCCATTTTTTGGACAGGAGAGGCCTGCAAAATGTCTGTTGAATTTTCAACAGAGGACATGAAATCCACTGCTCTGGTCCTCTATTTGAAAACAAAACAAGTACACACAAACAGAATCAGAAACAAAACAAAAACAACTTGAACCTTTCCTTTTTAAAATTGTCTTTTGTGCCATTTTCATTTGTATCATATAAAAGAACAACATGTTGGTTTAAAATACTATGTCCACCTAACCATATATACTAACTTGAGGTACACTATCTCTCGAATAAATAAAATCGTCTTTAATGTAACTTGTGTTCTACTTATTACATATTTTTTTTGCTTCCAAGCCTCACTTTAAATTTACAAATGCACAGAATGAAAGAAGCCCCTCTTTTTTCTGCAGGACCACAAGAATTTTTTTCCCTACCAGGTATAATACATCTAGCAGTGGTGAAACCATGGCGACTATTTCATTTCAATATATGCTTAATGGTAGTCTTAAATGATAGATAACACTGAGAATAAAGCAGGCCTCTTTACAAACATTTCCTAAGCAAGAAACATAAGTATTATTTTTGTTGAGCTATGAATCATCATTGCTTTGCATTCCATAGCAACCACTCCTCACAGTATAACATGTAAAATAGTAAGTCTTGAGTCTTTCCAAATTCAACCTAACCTTCTTCTCTTAAACCCTAATATCATCTTCAGACAAGATGTCAGGCATGACATCCATGTCTCAATACACGAATGTGATATCTTACAAATGAAAATGTGAGGGGTTTTAGTTAGGGTCCGGAGTATTTTAAAACTCAAGAAGTGCCGAATATCTAAGTTAGTGTGACAGATTATAGCAATGAGTACATGGAAAAGTTTGCCACCCAAGATTTTTCAAAGTTTCCGATTTGCAATCAGAAGAATTTTTGACAGTATACCAAAAATGACAGCAATGATGAAAGACTGCATAAAATCTGCATTTACGAAACAGTTGTTGTATGATACCGATACTGGAATGATATTACAGAATCACACACTGACCTAACCTTAACTTTACCCATTCATGCTGATCATGTCAGAATAAAATAAAAAGAATTCCACAAATAAAATCCAGACATTGATTTTCAAATTGACAGACAGCAGCTTAGTATGCAAACTGTTAAATAGTCTCAGGGGCTTTCCATAATGGCAGTTTACAAAAGTATAAAAACCTGTAAAGTGTGTCATGTTACAAACTGGTAAATCTAAGGTCAAGAAACTGCAAATCATTATCTTCTGTCCCCTGTCCTCCAGTTTCACCCATACCTAAAATTCCAACAGTCACCCCTTACCCCTTACCCCTCACTGCCATCACCCCCTAAATGGACTCCATCAGTTTGCTTTTAAAACAACATTTAGAACAAAAACACACGTTTTGGTGTTCTTCACGTGGATATGAAGACTAGCAAAAAACAAAGTCAGGGTTAGTATGTAATACATGTTAGAGAAATAAGAAATATATATGTATATCACGTATCTACAAATGCTACCTCATGTTGAGGCAAAGTTCAACCAAATATTTGTGCTAAAAATCCTTGTGACAATGACATTGAAAAGGCAAACTTTGTTACACTTTACAAATTTGATAAACTTGATACAAACTTAGGGGTTATTTTCATACACACAAGTCACCAATGCATGCTGTATTATAAAACACCAACTCTAAACCAGAAACACACTAATTTTATTTACTAAAACAAACAAACACATCCACTAAAGTAATTCCCCTCCCCCCCCAAAAAAAAATAAAATTTAAAATCTACAAATTCACCTTTACACCAACAACATTAACAATGGGAGAACTATGCAAAACAGTTTAATAAAAGATGAAAAGACAAGAAAGCTCAATTAAGAGCACAGTCAGTCAGAGCCTCAAAATTTACATTTGTTTTACGTGATATGGATAGAAAACTTTTTTAACATAGATTAACATTTAAACATAGATTTTACATAACTTAAGAGCACTCTGTATTCTGCAAATTTAATATCAACGCACCAAATATAATACACGTGTGCATTGATATTCATAATTTTATAAATCCCATTTAAGAAACATTCGTTCATTTATCTTCGTAAAATTTGTTCAATACCCGAATAAATTAATGTCGTTGCAACTGGTATTAAATGCAAGGCACCACTTTGTGAGGAAAGACTAAATATTCAACTTCATAATTTTTAAGGCTCTGATTGTCGCACCGCCGTCCATTTGGAACAATCCTTTCTTCTTTGAACGACTGTAAGTTATTGCAATAATCTGATAAACTGTGTGCTTTCATGATTGAGAGTAAAGCTTCATAGTATTCTGTGCAAAGTCTTTTCTTCTAATGATAAAGCAATTGCATTTGTAGAAAAATTTGAAGAGTTTCAAAATGGCAAAATCTGAGGAATATTTCTTTTAAAAGTCTCCTGATGTGATCATTACATAAGGCAGGATAGAATGTAGCTCCTGGTTCAAGACTATGTAAGCTAACTTCCAACTCAGTTGGTGGGGCCAGGGGTGTGAAGTCTTCTTTCAGTGTAAGGCTTATTTACCTCACTCCCTTCAACAAGGGCACAAAAGTAACACTTTCAAATAATATTTCCCTCCCTACATAATTGTGTCATGACAGCCTAACCACTCCAAAATCCCATTACAAGGGACTAACAGGGTGACATGACCAGCTGTTGGAATCTTTCTTGATATTATTATGACCAATGTTTTTCATTTTCTCAACTTCCTTGAACTAAATCAAACAATTCATCTTGCTTCCAATAAAATTAACTGATCAAACTACATTGTAGTTCTGACAGTAGCAGGGATATTTCTGTGTGAAAGTTTTCCATATACATCTTCAAAATTTGTGGATTTCCGCTTCATCACAAAATGAAATTTCACATTCTTGTAATTTATAGTTCATAACCGATGCAATGAATAATATGGAAGTTTCAATTCACAATGGCAAAATAATGCCTTTCAAAAAGTTTAATTTCTGTGTAGGCTACAGAGACCAGCACACAATGTGTTTATATAGTATAACAGTCAAATTTTTAATTTAATAATTGCATTGTTTTTAGAAATTTTATTGGTTGAATGGAATATACAACATACACCAATGTAACAGGAAAATACTGCCACCAACCTCTTATAATACGGACAGAATATCCTGCACTAACAACCTATGCGGGCAGTGATGGCACTTTACCACGTACACATAAGGCTAAATATATGTCTGCTTTTTGAAGAATTTGGACTTGATCAAGTGGTTACATGTCAACAAATCACATGACATATATGGAAATTTCTTTTTAATATACACCTTTTGGTCAGAACTGACAAACAAAAGGAATCCTGAAGGTCTGAAATACTGTCATTGCATTCATTCTTATGTTTTGTCAACATCAAATTTCATGAGAAACATTAAGCGTGGTGGCCATCTTCATAAGCATGAATATTTGTTCAAACAGTGGCAACATTATATGCCAAACAATCCTCTGTCTTTATGTATATGATCTCTGTGGTCAAAACAGAACAATTTTTGAAAGTCATTATAAACTTTTAAGGCCACATATGTCTACCCTGAGATATATAAAGCTCTACTTTTAGTCATTTAATTATTTACAATATCCAGCATATCAAATAAAACTTCCACAGGTATACACATTTGTATGCATGTTTACTCACACACCTCTCCCATCCTACAGACAATTCTGGCAGGCAAGTAATGTTGAGATGGGGAAGGGGAAAAAACCAGCCTCAGTTTCAGGAATCAACCTGACTGATACCAATAATACCATAGATGATGGCAAACAATCCAAACCTCAACCAAGACAGGTTAAAGGTCAGGTTTTTAATTGAATGCAAGTGTTTATGGTGTAAGGTGACGAAAGGAATGAGACGATGGCCTCCCAAAATGGCTGACAAATCTCAGGACCACTTATTTACCAAATTTGTGTATACATAATTTCAAAATACTTGTAGAAGAAGATGTAGACTTCTTACATGATACTTCTCTTTTAATTGCATAGAAAAATGAAAATTGCATAACCCTGAATATAAGACACTCCTATGGGTAGATCAGAGACAGTCACTTCCATTACTTTCCAAAGGCAACAAAGTGTTGGAGTGAAAAGAAATGTATTGTGTGTATTCTGAGAGCAGGATGGTTTTCAATGTGCAGGGATTATTTTCGCTCCAGCAGTGCAGTGCTTTTAAATGTCCATATAGTGGTCTGCTGGTGTTTTCATTCCAGTGTTGCTTAAAGAACAAAAAGACCTGAATGACCCATTTTAGATTACAATGTACCATATGACATAAAATCCTAAATATTTTATGAAGTCTCAATTCCATGGTGCTCAGTCACCAGCTCCCTACTTAAACATATTAAGAGGACATCCATAACATAAACATCTCGCATCAAATTATAGACGAATTCAAGCTGCTGTGAAAGTCTGCCATTAGATGGGTCAACCAGCCTAAAATGGCCCTAATTTTAATGTCTACATGCAATTTTAAACCTTCATATTGGGAAAAATTGAGGGAACCAAGAGGTATGTCAGTGTCTAACCATGCATGATACAAGTAAGTGAAGAATTTTAGGATTAAGGATAGTGGACCCCAGAAATGGACAAAAAAATGGGACCTCCACTTGACTGTTTGTTTTTCTCCACAGTCTAAATACCTCTGCTCTGAGAAAACATGCACAATAAATTTCACTCTATAAAATGCAGAAATTTCTAGCAGACCTCTTGCATGCAATACAGGATATGTTGAAAAAAAAAATATGAATACAGTTTTAATAAACATGCCTCATTGAAAATGAGAAGATTAGTTGAAAAATTTGGACTATCACTGGAAAGTTCTTTAAGATTTGTAAGTAACCAATAATTAACAGACAAGGCTGCCACTTCACCATTGCTCTACGTGTTGTTTACGATTTTTCTTTCCAACAATCTTCATCAAATCTTTGTTCATGTAGTACGGTCTTTCTGGTGATCCATCATGTCTTTCCAGATCCTCCACTGAAAAAATAAAACAAAAAGTCTAAGGATAGAGAGAAAAAATGCTATTTCAGGTGTTTTTTGCATTGCAAGGTTGGGTCATGGGGGGTTCTGACCCCCCACCCACCCACCGGCTGCACCACTGGCCGTGTATGATCACCATGGAAAAACGAAGGGAATTTGCGCATGTTCCTGGGTGACAAACCTGTTTTTGTGGAACCCTCTGGACACATATTTGGATTACACATTTTTTCTTGCCTTCAATTTGAAGCCACAAGTTTTGACTCAAAATTTTTTGTTAATATTAGTTTTAATTGCCTAAGATTGTGCTAGCAGAAAAGCATTTTTTCCGAAAAGTTGGAAAAAGGGGAGAAGTTGCTTTTCGTTATGTCAATTTGTAGCCTTTAGTTCAAGGAAGTATGACATTGTATTAAACTCCACATTTTTCCTCAATTCTTTGTAACTTACAAGAACAGTTGGATTTGTAGTGACAGTTGTGATATTAATCATGTGCATTAGCTTGCAGGAATCGATACACAATGTGTAACCAAGTTTTTATTTCCAGAGATTACCTGATCCCATCAAAGCGCCTGAAATAATACTACTTCTGTTTTGAAACAGAAATTTTGTTATTTTATTCATTAGTAAAGAAGGAAAAACAGGTATTGCATTGCTACTAATCTCACCACAGATTCTTAGAACTGAATTTGTTCAACATCTTTTGGGTTGTTTCACATTTTAATTACAGTTGTTTTAATTATGGTGTAGTTAAGATGTTAAACCTTGTCATCATCGTTACTTCAAACACACAGCTTTGTGGCTATATATTCCATTATGATCTTTGCATTCTCAGGCCTACAATGACTTTACAAAGGTGGTGTTCCTATACCAACCAGCATTCATAGGAATGGGCCTAAATAAAACATTCCTACACCATTTCCACCAAGAATGGGGGGAGTGGGATTTTACCCTCCCTCTTCCATAAAAACAAAAAAAATTCAAAATCTTGGTTGCTCATTTAAGAAGAGAACAACTTTGCAGCAATGCTTGAACCATGCCTAGAGAATACCCATTAGAGTATGGTAGCTTCCAAAAACCAGGTTTTCCACTTGAATAGTTTGCTAAACCATTCCCTTCCTTTCACATTACAATCATGCCCTTGAGTTGCCTTAATGTTTGCCTATTACGTACCTATTTATATACATTTGTCTGTGGTTGTAATAAGCCTTCATGGCAAAAGGTGTTATACTGTAAATAATCTCTCGCAGCCCAATGGGCATGGTGTATTTTCAAAAGAAATTTCTGGGTTCAGGGTGTTCCCAAAGAAGGCAAGAGATACAAAATAACAGTGATATGGAGACAAAAAGAGCTAAAAAGTGCTACCTATGGCTAACGGTTAAAGGCTAGTCTTGCCAATTTGGCAGAACCCTGTTCCAAGCAGGGATTCTTCCAGCAACACAAAAAGGGCGGGGGGATGAATAACTGCTAAACCGCAAGTCTAATTTGACGCTGCCCTAGGCTAAAGATACAAGAGGATCAGGGGGACATAAGCTTGCTTCAAGGCCCTGTAAGGTGCAATTTAAAGGGTTTAAAGGGTCATTTGTTTATCTAAGTTCAAACATGAAACATTGAGCTACAAAAGTGTCCTTTTTTAGTTAGAAACCAAAATATTGACAACTTGTCTAATTTTTATGGTCATGAAAAGGGAGGGGGGGGGATTTTACCCACCTCCTTCTGGCAGAAACCCTGCTAAGGAATGGGTCTAAAGGAAAGTCAAAGAAAGAAACTTACAGAAAGATAAAAACAAAGTATCCACTGCCATGTTAAAAACACCAAAAAAGATGTGACCAATTATAAACGTTCCAAATCCAATCATCTGAAAGCGAGAGGAAAAGCAAATCAACAATTAGTCCACTTTCAGCAATTAATCAACTGTGCAAAAGCATAACTTTGCATGGAAAGGTTAGGACAATATGCAAAAAAGGAGCAAATTTTCAGATTGAACAAATGTACCTACTTAAAGTTAACAATGGTGATAATGCGAAATGTTCAGGGGCATAATCTCATGATGTAATTTTTTTATTATCAATTTACAATTCTACATTCTGCATTTCTACATTCATGAAACTTGAATAACTTTCAAAAGCTCTCTACAGAGTTCTTATGTCTAGATTTCTCAATGCTGACAATATTTTATTGAGACAAGTATATATTGCTGGTTACACAGTGACACATTCTGGATTTATGAGTAAGGAGGTAGGAAGAGGTGTGAGCAATAAGGGGGGGGGGGAGGCTCAGCATTTAGAATTCAACAAATCATCAAAGCAGGACACCACAATCATCCCATTGTGACCAAAAAATAAAACCTTTGGTCCCTTCCAAATTGCCTGAAATAGTACTTTGCCAATCTTCTCAATTTCCACAAAACAAACCTAACCATTGCTGTTCTAATACAGCTAAAACATACTTTTGAACCGTCTCAAATCTTTGTATGGCACCCCAGCTCCTTCTTACTTAACTGTAGTTGCAGTGAATATTGAATGTACCAACTGACTGAACACAAAAGGAAACCTCTACTTTTTCAAGTCACATTTTAGATAACCACAATGAAATTTAGCTGAACGAAAACCCAATTCAGTAATTCATTTTTGCGTGGAATTGTGTGAAACCCACACTAAGCTCACCACAAAGTGAACTGTTTCCCCTATTTGCATGCAGAACATATATGGTGGCAACAGGCCCAATACTGGGGGAATATAGGGTCTCTAACTTAACGGCAGATTAAAATGTACATTTGTACATCAGAAAGAAAGAATGGGCACTCTATGGCAAAAAAGCGTGTGAGGACCCCCTTATATGGAATACTCATTGCAACTGCACCTCTCATTTTGATCTTACCCTTCATCCTAATAGGAAAGACATCTATCATGCTAATTATCAACCACGAAATAATCCAACTTTTGGAAAACTAAGGAAACTGTGTGGAAACTTTCATGGCAAGTAAAGAATGAAGGGGAGCTCTTCAGGGTTTCCCTATACATGAATCAAGACAGTCAAGTTATGGTCTGATGTAAGTCAGAAATAACTGGGGTCCATGATATTTAGTTTTTCAATTTCCTTGCTTGCCTGTATCATGGATAGTTGTGCACTGAAACATCTCTTGATTCCCTCAATTTCACTGAATATGAGGGTTTGAAATTACATGTAGATAATAAATGAAAATGATTTAAGGCTGATGGATCCCACTAATGGCTGCCTACACTCACTAAACACAAGAACTAATTGGATTTGTCTACATCCATCCCATTAAGCTTATAACTTGCCAAAGGATTTCTGCAGGTAAGTAGGTTCATATAATGTGAATAGGAGGTGAGCAGGGGCAATGTAGATTCTGTGGCACATAAGCACATGCAAGAACCCCCTTAAAGTTGGGATGGGGTGAATCAAGGAAGAATTGACAAATTTCTCAAATAAACTGAATTTTTTTAAGATATGCAGGTGCAAAAGGGTTTAGTGCCCCCCAGAAACTTGAATGATATGTGAGTTTGAGCAGATAATTGACCTACCTCCCTTACTTGAATATGGCTTGGTTAATGATATTTTGGGGGCTCATTCAGAGGTTCCCAAAATTCACATTGGTTAAAGCAGCGTTGTAGTACCCATACTCGAGCAGACACTTCTGTACCCACCCATACCTGTACCCATACTAATGACCTGGTTAACTGTACCCATACCCGTACTCAAGATGAATTTTTATTCAGACTGATGAAATGGTACCCATATACCTGTACCCATACTCATGAACTGGTAACCAAACCTGTACCCATACTCATGAGCCAGTACCCATACCTGTACCCGTACTCAAGATGAATTTTGCTTCAGACTCATACCTGCACCCACAATCATGAACTGGTACCCATACCTATACCCATACTAATGAACTGGTACCTATACCTGTACCCATACTCATGAGCCAGTGCCCATACCTGTAACCGTACTAATGAACTGGTACCCATACCATACCAGTACTCATAAACTGGTACCCATACCTATACCCATACTAATGAACTGGTACCCATATACCTGTACCCATACACATGAACTGGTACCTATACCCATACCAGTACTCATGAACTTGCACCCATACCTATACCCATACTTATGAACTGATACTCATACCTGTACCCATACTCACAAACTGGTACCCATACCTGTACCAGTACTGATGATCAGTTACTCCATTCCTGTGCCAATACTCATGAACTAGTACTCATACCCATACTCATAGTTATGGCCCCGTACTCGCACTAACAACACTGGGTTTCAGTATTCCAACCCACCTAAATTAAATTTTCCATCTCCATAGTACAATACTTCAAAGCTATTCTTTCCTATATTCAACTTACAAAAATGATGATCCAGTAGTAGCGAACATTTGGGATTGGAAGATACTCTGCAGCGATGAAAGCAGTGAAAGAATATTCAGCACTGAATGTAAAATAGAAAAAAGACAACACCACCACAGCTGTTGTTATCATCGCTATGCCGATGAACAGAAGAAAATCTGTGATCTTGTTAACAACAGCCACTCTGTAAAAGAAAGAATAGAGCATAAATATGTACTTTCAAAAGAAAAATAGAATGTTTTCCCAAATTTTCATAATTCTTCCATAAATGATATTTTCATATTTATTTAACAACCATACACACATTTTTAATGTAATTAAAAAGAATAGAATGCACCATTTTTTAAGCAAAATATGAATTATGGGTAAGAATTGACAAATTAAACAACTCTTTACCATTATGCAAGGTCTCTAAGAATTATTTCAATGGGAAAGCATGATGTTTTACACAAAGAGTATAAATATGATAATTCAGAAGGCTATTTCTTGGAAGGAATTTGAACAGAATGTTTTTATTTACGCTTATGCTCGAAGACAAGCAGAGATTATCTTTGATAACTTCTTCACTCGGCTGAGAGAATTCCTTCTCTTATCCATATTCCATTATTTGATATCAATTTGCCCACAACATCATTCACGTCTTGTTAACCCATGGCAATTAACTTTCACGAAAAAATGATCTCATAGGTTGACCCCAACACCAATTAAAAAGCTGGAGCTACAAAGCTAAAAATGAGTGCTTGACCAGAATTATCCAATCAGCTTGTTCCTAAAGAACAAACCTCATGCATATGAGCTACAGAGACTGGAGTCTACTATTTATGTATGTCATATCAGAAATTTCCTGATATCTCCTGAAATGACCAGGGGGCCGTTCCACAAAGAGTTACGCACAATCTTAAGTTTGATTTACCATACTTAAGCCAACAGTAAATCATACTAAAGATCGTGCGTAACTCTTTGTGGAACGGGCCCCAGGTATAACATCATGGTCACATTTTCAGATACACTGTTAGTGAAATACTCTGACTTGCAAAACCACACAAAACTAAATGTTGTATTTTTATTTTCCCAGTGACTGGCAATGCTATGAGTAGCAAAACATTTCAGATTGACGTTAGATGTAGCAGACAACAAATCAATTTTCTAACCTATTGTAAGTCTTGCAGTAATTCCAAGAGGTACAAGAGAGATATTTATTCTTGTATGACCATGACAGTGCAAACTGCACTACTTGGAGAGCAATCACCTTAAAAATAGCAGCTCCCTGTACAGCCTAACTTGTATTTGTAAGAAATATTCCAGGAATTAATCAGATCACAAAACAAATTTTCACTTGACGATGCAGTGAAGGCTCAGAAAAATGACCTTTGACACAGACAAGAGAGATAACCATCCGCCCAGAGAAATTTACTTTATATGAAGTACTTCCTCTTCAATTTCAGAGTAAAACATACTAAGGAAATAAAAATGTCCCTCTCAAATAAGGTGTTCCATCAACAATGACTTTTTCACCAATTACCCAAAATTCCTCTTACTTCAAAACCAAAAACCTTACCTGATAATATTTCGCATGAGTAAGAAGAAAGCATTTTTAGCGGAAGCACAAAAGCTTTTCCCATATATTGCAATCTGAAACATAAAAATGTAAATAAAAGTTCATGTACAGTCCTTGAAATAACTTATGCTTAAAAGGAATGCACAAAAATATTCCAAACTTGATGGGTTACAAATCTATGAGCCCTACCAAAGAGGCGAGAAACCAGAGGAGGAAAAACCAAGGCCTGAAGTTTCATCTGACCAATCAGGCTTGCTATTAAAAGGAGAGAGGGGGTGGGGGGTCACCCACATACTTTGGGTAGAGGTGAGAGGGCGCCCTCTCTGTACTGAGATGTGCTGTTAGTTTTAGGTTAGTTGTGGGTAAGCAGGTATTACGTAAGTATTAAGGAGGTGCAATTGGGGTGGTAAAGATTGTAAGAATCTTTTTATTTTTTAGCCCTTAGACTGTTTATGAATCATGATTAAATCCTGCTGATCTCATCATATAAATCTGACAAGACATACATTCCAAACATAAATACTGCATTTCAAGGTTAAAAAAAATTAATTTGCATAAATGGAGCTGTGACTAACATATCTCGTACACAAACTCAGCATGCTAATACTGATACAGTACTATCTTCGTGTTATAGTTAAACTTGATACATAAAACACTAAATAAACATGTAAATTCATTTCCTCAAAAGTTTAACAAATTTAATTGAAACATTGTAAAAAGATATTATTTAAAGGGGCTGTACATATTTAAGGAAACCCACGAATTTGAAGAGGAATAACTACATTTGCTATTTAAAGGTCATTTGACATAAAAATTACAGAGTTGGATATTGGATGTGAAAAGCATTAAGAACCAAGAAAATTGCCACAATTGTCATCAAAATTTGCCAAAAAGTTACCATTTTACATGGTAATTTCTGATTTGCACTAATCATAAACAAGAGATCAATATGCAAATATTGTAATCTCTAGGATGGGACATGTCATGCATAACTAATGTTATCCTTTGCTTTTACAATCTTCATTTAAAGGACAATTGAAACATTAATATGTCCTGAGGGTTTTACTCTTGAAAGTTTAAATTATGTCCTTAAAAATCACCAGTATAAATTATCAAAACATACACTTTCTAATGAGTCATTAACAGGTTTTAGCAAAAGAAGTGTCAACACTGTACAACGCTACATATTATCATTTTACCATAAACAACAACTTGCTTCAGAAACATTCAAACTTTAAAGAGGAATATTTTGAGAACGGTAACAGATACTGACATAATTGAAATGAATTTTTCCTTTGGAAAGAGAAAGATAGTGTGCTCCTTGAGTTTTACAGTTTAACAGTGTCAATTAAAGTCAAGGCTTTTTTCTCACATGTCACACTACCTTTTACATTTAACATATTTTCTTTTAGAAACCAGAACATGAATTAAGAAAATAAATATCAATCAAAATGGAAATTAATTTGAAGTGCTTTGTCTCAGATATTTCAGGATATTCCGTCAATTTGAGTAATTGCCCATTTCCTGTGTTTTTAGGTAATATTTGTACAATGATTCCAGAAAACCTAAATGTTTTGAAAGGACACAAACAGGGACTATATAACGTTTGTTTTGTTTTCGTTCACTGTTTCGATATTCCCAAAGATAATCCAGTTCATACACTTTTCTGTAGAAGGATGATGAGACCTTTTACCAGCTCATTTTAATATTAATTTCTTGTCACAGATTGGCACATACAATTTTAACAATTATCTCAATTTTTCTCAGAGGACGCTAAAGTTAATAATGAAAGAAAACTTTAGTATTCAATTAATATTATTCATAGATGTGAATTAGAATTCACTTTATTTCTGCCCCCTCCCCAGCTACAAACTTGGTCCTATCAACAGATAATGGTAGTGAGCAATACTTACACACAACAAAAAGGAACTTGTGAAAGAGTAATACTCACCATAATATAAGCATTCTTGTTAATAAATTTCATAAACTTTTCTAGACACCAGAAAATGCACTTCAGGCAACGGAGGATGAACTTAGCCACTTTATTTTCCTTTCCTGCAGGGAACAAAATTTATAGTTTCAATAGAAAAATAGGAACTGTAAAGTTGATGTGGTCAATCACATGCTGGGACATTGCTTCCTGAAAATGCAACATAGACACCCCAGTAGATCAAAGGCGGAGTGGGGTGTAACTGGTATCGGAATTTGTTACATGATCTGTGCCATCAAATGAGCTATGCTTTATTATGTTCACAATGCATAAAAAGCAGTTAACACATGCTTGACTGGCATGTTAGCTAACCTTAAATGTAACATAACTTTTTGTGTATTTTAAAAGATCTGTTACTGTCAATCAATGAATGAAGTGAAACTTGACTATATCAAGTATCCAGTGTGCATGTAGTGAGCTTCATTTCCTTCCTGAAGCAATAAAAGGTAATCAGGCAGAGAAGGAGGATGTAACAAAAAAGTAAGAAGGAACTTTTCATCATGCAAACAAGGGAAATACCCTCTGACAATCAAGTTTGTTGTTTGTTTGATGAGTTGACCACCTCAACTTACAAATATCTGAGTTAATGTAGGGGCACCAAAGCCTTTCTTTCCAGTTGTGAGGGGGGACTGGATTGTTTTCCTCACTCCATTGCTAATGGAAGGCATCACTTACAATATCAGAAGGTTCCATGTTTTAAGTCTTAAGAATGCCATGATATGAGAGTTGAACCGAAGGCCTCCTGGGTAAAAGTTGGATGCTTGACTACTAGAAGAAACACTTGAATATTAGAGGCTAGAGGTTACGTCTCCTAACAAATTTAGTGTAACTGCATATTGAATGCCTCTGTTTTTCAAACAGGCAATATTGACTTACAAGGTTAGGTTAAACAGAGTTTTACAGCCCAGTTTCTATAACCAAGGGGTTTATTTCAAGCTGGCCACAGCCTTTTTCCAAATTGTGGCTCACTGGCTTTTTTCCTATTCCATTGCTTACAAACATTTTGCTGTGATATGCATGGTGCCTATCCTGTGGCCATGTCATATCAAAGACTTTAAAAATGGAATCCGCATTAATTAAGCTTTGGTGCTCAGCATAAGCAATTAAGTAGGAAAACAAGCCAGTGAGCCACAACTGAAAAAAAAGGCCGCGGCCTGCTCAGCTTAAGCGAATTCATTGGAAACTGGGGAGTAAAACCCCACCTAACCTAACTTAAGCTATCCACTACCTCTTCCCCCTCTCCCAACTGACTGCACGTTTGGTACGTCTAACTGTAAGAGCATCCGCCTCTCACGAGTTAGGCCCGGGTTCAATTCCCAGGTCTAGTCATACCATAGACTCTAAAAATGAAACCTACTGCCATTATGTGTGATGCTCAGCATATGCAATGGAGTGGGGAAATCAAGCCAGTGAGCCACAACTGGAAAAAGGCTGTGGCTGGCTCGACTTGAACCAATTGGTTGGAAACTGGGCCGTAAAACTCTAAATAACTAACTAACTAATTAACTAACCCTCTCCCAACTAACGCCTGTATTACAAGTCTTGAGAACTGGCAAGTTATACTCAGAAATGACACACATATGCAGCAGGAAAGATGATGCCATATTATTTCCCCACCTTTGTGAAAGAAAAGTTGTTTGCTTTCAAAACTTCACAAAATTACATTATGAAAACATATTAACTGCTTGAGGCATAATCTTAATCTGATTACTTTAAGCAATATTTCCTTTAGAGGGCGCATTTAAGAATAACTTTACCAGAAAGCCAAAAGGCTTAGTGATTCCTTGCCATCAAATGCCTTACCTGCTTTCAAATTGACAGTGCTTGATAGATTTTTCTTTACATTTTAGGCACAGAATTTTCGCAATTTTACCGCTGGTGACCTCAAATGACCTCTACCAAAAGCAACAGGCTTCTCTCTCTCAACATGAAAAATCTATACACCAAGTATGAAAATTGTCGAGCAATCCTATCTGAAGATATTGTGTTTACAAGCCATTTTCGGTGTTTTCACATTTTTACCGCTGATGACCTCAAATGACCTTTGACCTCAGCCAAAAACAATAGACTTCTTCCTCTCAACACGACAAACCAATATACCAAGCATTAGAAGTGTCGGTCACTCCTGTCTGAAGAAATCATGGTTAAAAGTCATTTTCGGGATTTTTCCAATTTTACCGCTGGTGACCTCAAATGAACTTTGAATTCTACCAAAAGCAATAGGCTTCTTTCTCTCGACATGAAAAATCTATATACCAAATATGAAGAGTATCTGTCACTCCTTTTTGAAGATATCGTGTTTACAAGCCATTTTCAGTGTTTTCGCAATTTTACCGCTGATGACCTCAAATGACCTTTGACCTTTACCAAAAACAATAGGGTTCTTCCTCTCAACATGACAAAGCTATATACCAAGTATGAAAGTTGTCGGGCAATCCTATCTGAAGATATCGTGTTTACAAGCCATTTTCGAAGTTTTCGCAATTTTACTGCTATTGAACTCAAATGACCTTTGACCTCTACCAAAAACAATAGGCTTCTCTCTCTCAACATTAAAAATCTATATACCAAATATGAAGAGTGATGGTCTCTCCTAACTGAAGATATCATGTTTACAAGCCATTTTCAGTGTTTTCGCAATTTTACCGCTGGTGACCTCAAATGACCTTTGACCTCTACCAAAAACAATAGGGTTCTTCCTCTCAACATGACAAATCTATATACCATGTATGAAAATTGTCGGGCAATCCTATCTGAAGATATCGTGTTTACAAGCCATTTTCGGCGTTTTCGCAATTTTACCGCTGGTGACCTCAAATGACCTTTGACCTCTACCAAAAACAATAGGCTTCTCTCTCTCAACATTAAAAATCTATATACCAAATATGAAGAGTGATGGTCTCTCCTAACTGAAGATATCATGTTTACAAGCCATTTTCAGTGTTTTCGCAATTTTACCGCTGGTGACCTCAAATGACCTTTGACCTCTACCAAAAACAATAGGGTTCTTCCTCTCAACATGACAAATCTATATACCATGTATGAAAATTGTCGGGCAATCCTATCTGAAGATATCGTGTTTACAAGCCATTTTCGGCGTTTTCGCAATTTTACCGCTGGTGACCTCAAATGACCTTTGACCTCTACCAAAAACAATAGGGTTCTTCTTCTCAACATGAAAAATCAATATACCAAGTATGAAACGTGTCGGTCACTCCTATCTGAAGATATCGTGTTTACAAGCTATTTTTAAAGTTGTCGCAATTTTACCGCTGGTGACCTCAAATGACCTTTGACCTCTACCAAAAACAATAGGGTTCTTCCTCTCAACATGATAAATCTATATACCAAATATGAAAAGTGTCGGACATTCCTATCTTAAGATATCGTGTTTACAAGCAAGTGTCATAAACACACACACACACACACATACAACCACACACACACACACACACAACATCACCGTCGCATAGATTCCTTGCCTGCCTACGGCAAGGAATCAATAATAACATACATTGAATTTGAAACATCTCCTTTAGAAATTCATGTCTTTGTGACAAATACACTTTTGTAAATCTTTTTAACCTTGTTAGAGGTACCACAGAGAATGACAACCTAAACTGAACTGAACTGTACTGAAGTGAATTACACTAAACTAAACTAGACAAATGGTAACATACCTTTCAACTGCACTTCAATGAATTCCAAGATGACTCGAATCAACTGAACAATAGCAATTATCAGGGATCCAAAGGCTACAGAACCAGTGTGATAGCTGTGTTTGGAGAAGGAGAAAATTTTAAAAATTCAACCAAAAACTGACTGAAAATGAGTTCATTATACAGTATTTCCTTAACCTGTTCACTACACATGACAAATACATGCGTCAGAGCCTAACTCCACAGAATTAATGCATCTGCGTCCATCTATACCACACAACTCACATCCAATTAACAAATACCCTCAAAAGATGCACAGCCTACATGCTGGCCCTATTATTTGTTCCCTAATGCACACTTTAATTTAATTTAATGTTTTGAGGGTCAGGAAGTCATTCTGGCTCGTCAAGGACCCTATACCAGAGCGAGCGTGGATGAACACCGGCGAACTTAACCTACTCTTTTTGACTAGTGCTCAGAGGTAACGAGGCAGGTGTGTACTAATTGCTCCCAGTCCTGCTCCCAGGACCGCCATTTAACGTCCCCATCCAATGGACGTGAGCGTATCTCCAGTCTTTGGCCACTATCCCAAAGGCTAGGTGGGGTGGAGGTAACTTGCTATGCACCACTGCTCAACAGCTGAACTGAGCAAGTGGACAACTTCCAAAGTTGGACAACTTCTTCAAATGGACAACCAAATGACCAATTTTGTAATTCACCAAATTTAAAACCCTCTAAGCATCACTGCGAACAGCTATGCTGAACAAGCTAATTTTTAGACCTCGGAAAATTTCCAAGTGGTTCCACCGGAATTTGCTCCGGGGACCTTCAGCATGCAAGGCAGTATGCTTTAACCACCAAGCCAACTCCACCCACATGATGTTGGTGCAACTGTGTACATTATACATCCATGGCATATTCAGGTTAAAATATTCTTTTTTAACAATAACAGCTGTTTATACTTAAAACAGAAATTGCAAGAGTGGAAGCTGAGCAGCCTATCCTGAAAGATGACAAATGTAAAACCAGGTAGTACTACAAATAAATGATTCATACATTCACATAAACTTTACCCTGATTCAATATAGAGCTCAGAAAAATAGTACCTTTGAATTTCTACCTCTAAGAAAGTTACACTTCATTGCAGCACTTTCAAAGTAGTTACTTTGTATTGAAACTTGCTTTCCTTTGAAATTTTTACTAAGTTTCAAAATTAACATGAATGCATCACATAAACATGCATCCTCTCTAAGTAGAAGACTGATGCACTTATCTATTGCAAGATGCACCCTCCCCCACCCCACCCCTTCCGTGGTCTGTCAATCTTCGTTAGGAGCAATAAGCATTTCTATGCATTCCACCATCATGAAACTACTGACCCAACATTTTATTGACTTTGTTGCAAGTTTCCTTTCAAATACGACCCAACAAAGCTGCACATATATGATTGCTCTTACATACCACACCAGTGTCGCAACTCAGAGGAATGTCACAGACACCTGACTCACCCCTGCCCGGGTGGTGGGAGGGGGGGTTACAACTGATATGTGCACATATGCTAATACTTACACCACTGCTGTATAGAGAGACTTTGCCAGGGGAAACTTGGGTAGATCCTTCTTGTCAACGGTCCAGAAATAAGTTGAAAATACCCCGGCTAGAATGACCTGGTTGAGACCGATTATGAAATTGAGGACCCACAGGAAGCAGAATAAATTGATGAACTGCATGTACGTGTGGTACTCGGGTAGGTCATAAGAGTTGAACATGCACAAAGCAGAGGTGCCCTGGGGATCAAAACTCTGCAGAAGGTAAAGGAATGGCATTAGTACAACCAAAGACTACATTATTGGTTTATTTACCAACAAAAAAAAAAGGAACAAGTTCAGGGACAGTGTCAATGGATCATAAAAAACTGACATGATAAAGTTGCTTGAAAATCTTCCTTATACCAAGATTTGGATATTTGGGTAGTACTTGCCTCAGCAGACTAAGTTCACCAACAGCAAAACAGAAATAGCTCTAGCTAAGGCTGCCAGCTTCAGAGAATAGTTTAGAGTTTATATCTAGACATGCATTAGTGACCTTTCTGTTCAGGTCAACTGATAACAAAACATCAGAGAGCTGCGCTGGCAACCCATAGCACACTGTTTTACATGTGTGTACATTTTGCCATCAGCTTAAACACATGTAAAAACGGTAACCGTTGACTTTTGACCTACTGCACAATACTGCTCCTTAGAGAAAATTTGACCTGGTGTATAAGGGGGGGGGTGTTCACCAGAATGAAGGTGACACTAGACCAAAGGTTCGCTTATTAAAAGGATGGATACATTGAAAGGTTCACTAGATCAAAATATGCTTAACCGAATATTTTCATACATCAAACATTCAATAGACTGAAGATTCACAAGATTAAAGGTTCTATAGATCTGATGTTTCCTATATCAAAAGTTCTCTTTATTGGAGGTTCACTAAGGCACTTATGATTTAGTGACCATTCAGTCTGCAGAAACTTACAAGAGAACATTAGGCCTTAAAGCACCTTTAATATAGCAGACTCTACCAGTAAAATTAAAGGGGTACTACACTCTGAGGGAATCAAAACAAGTCATGCAGTGTCAGAGGTGTACATCGATGAACACTTCTCTTTTTTAAACCTTTTTTTTTAAATATTACATAACAGGCCTAGCCATAACCTACTCTTACCTTACATGCCTGTGGCAAGTCAGGGGAGAAGAAAAGTCTTCTAGCTTACTGATTTGTTAGCTTTGTGGTTTTCTCCTCAAAACTGTTGGAAGAGAGGTAGGGGGAGGCTCTCCTATTCAGGCCCAGCAAAGCTTTTCAATGTACCATGCATGAGTAACTTTCAACATTGTACAAGCTCTCAAGAGTCAAAATACGGTTCATGGAAGTCAGTAAATTAAAATTTTGCTGAACAGTTTATTTGCTACAAGCATAAGTTCTGGTTTGAGTTTTTCTGAAATTTGGCTAATGGGATATCCCTCTAATGTAAATTTATGGGGTCTCAATACAGATCAATTTGATTCATTCTAGGTGCAAGTATGGGCTCCTATACCTGACAATGTCTCTATTTTTGGGAAGCAAACTTTTTAACATTCCACATTTCATATTTGAACATTTCAAAATTATAAGGCCATTATAAGGCAAATATAGAAAAAGGTTTGGGAACATCTCGTAGACTTGATACAAGGAAATAAATGACAAAATATGAAGAAAACTTACATTTTCATCACATGGATCAAAATTACTGAATGTTACATTGGCACCATTCTCGTCAGCAAAATTAACAACAAATGTTTTCTGTTTTGATGTTGCCAGATACCTGTTTCTTTCAGTAAAGGATATAACTAACAGTATTCAGACACTGAGAAAAATGTTCCAAAATTAAAAAAGTTGGAATTTAAGTTTTAAGTCTTGTTTAAATCTTACCCATCTATGGTTAGAAAGAGCCACAGATTTGCCAATCTGTGTAAAAATATAGATTGTACCATATGACTATAAAAATCAAACATGTGCTAATTACTTTGTCACGTCACATCAACAAACAGATTTTTTCAGACTATGCTATCCCACATAAAAGTATCCCAGTGTAATGTCATGAAAAAGTTGGTTGGCATTTTATTTTCAGAACATTAGATGCAAATCATATATTTGTAATGGTTGACAAATATTTTGCCCTTTCCTACCAGAGATGGAGAAGACTGTAACAAAAACCAGGAAAAATTTGATTGGAATCCCATCCAAATTCCTTGTGGTGTGACCGCAGCTTAATGTTAGAGATTCTACAAGATATTTCGCTCATCACGGACCCTATACCAGATAAAGAGTGGAAGACCAGTGGCCTTCTCTTTTCAACTAGTGCTGAGAGGTCAATAAGGTAGGCATGCAGTAAATATTCCAAATCTTGCTCAATATTGCCTCAAACACTTTAAACTACGGCTCTGTCTTATGGATGGCCATCAATCTGTGCTCAAAAGTGAGTGGGGTGGGCACATTCTGAGAGGGTAAATTTGAGTCAGGAAGTGGGGCCAGTGATGGACATCAATCAATTCTTCTCTTTTTAAAATTTGTTGGTTTACAAATATATTGGAGAGGGGACATGGCGACTTCAATCAAAAATTTACCATGTAAAAATTTAAAGTAAATGGATGTATTTCCAAAATGTGGAAGGGAGTAGGGATGAGTATAATTGTGCCCCTCCGATCCATGTCCATGATGTCCTGAATAAGCACCACCATGAACTACACTAGAAAATGATAACCATTGAGAAAATTTGGCATTTACTCATTCTTAAACCTATAAAATTAAATACATCAGAATATTGGAGTTTACTTACTGTAAGCAGGTAAAAATAGGTCAGAAGAAGATTTACAGCCCAGTTTCTAACAAACTGGTTAGCAGGATGACAGTCTCCTTTTAAGGGGTAAACAAGTATTACTTCAGTACTAAAACATTTAGAATGAACAGAATGACACAAAGGATACACTGCTATCGCACACCAAAGCACAGTTACAAGCAACTGGAATGAAAACGGAAATATCGGCCAGAAGAGAGTACTCCAGAAAGCAGATACAGCCCTAAAGAACAAAATAAGAAATAAAGCATAGACACATACAGTAAATCACTTTTGTATGATTCTGCTACACATGCTACACAAACATGTTAAGATGTTTGCTACACATGCTACTCAAACATGTTAGGGAGTCTGCTACACATGCTACTCAAACATGTTAGGGAGTCTGCTACACATGCTACTCAAACATGTTAAGGAGTCTGCTACACATGCTACTCAAACATGTTAAGGAGTCTGCTACACATGCTACTCAAACATGTTAAGGAGTCTGCTTTTCATGCTACTCAAACATGTTAGGGAGTCTGCTACTCATGCTACTCAAACAAGTTAAGGAGTCTGCTTTTCATGCTACTCAAACATGTTAAGGAGTCTGCTACACATGCTACTCAAACAAGTTAAGGAGTCTGCTTTTCATGCTACTCAAACATGTTAAGGAGTCTGCTACACATGCTACTCAAACAAGTTAAGGAGTCTGCTTTTCATGCTACTCAAACATGTTAGGGAGTCTGCTACTCATGCTACTCAAACAAGTTAAGGAGTCTGCTTTTCATGCTACTCAAACATGTTAGGGAGTCTGCTACACATGCTACTCAAACATGTTAAGGTGTCTGCTACACATGCTATTCAAACATGTTGGGGAGAATCATTAAAGCAGGCAGACTGAGTTGGTTCGTGAAAAGTCACCCAAATTTGTCCAAACCTGTTAAGTTTCAAAAATACACTGATGTAAAATGGTCACACTTGGAAAATCCCATACCCTACATACAGATAATTATGTCTTGAGTGAGTGATTAATGATTCAATTCAGTTTTCATAAAGTTGTGGCCAGACACCTTTTCAAATTACACATAAAATCCCCAAAACTCCCTGGTTTGGGAGTCTATGAGCTCCGATACCTACCTCCTATTGACCTATGTATATCGTTATTGCCTGCAATAACCGTCTGGCAAAAACCTAATAACACCGTGGTAACCCCTACCTAATGAGGGCGCGCTATACCCTAATTACTTCCTTCTACGTTTTGGCCGACCCGTGGGAACTAGCCCCACGGGAAAAAGACAAACACACACACACACAAAAAAGAATTACCCCCTAAAGGAGCTAAAGCTACACAAAAAGAAAAAGGACCGAAAGGCCCAGTCTCACCTTCGGAGGCCGAGCGGGGGCCGGCAAAGTCTTGGACCGGCGTCATTGGTGCTGGAGATGGCCGCAGGTGAGACCCGTCGGAGTCCTAGGGGTTGGGAGGCGGGAGGTAAATAGGAGGTAGGTATCGGAGCTCATGGACTCCCAAACCAGGGAGTTTTGGGGAGTCTATTTCGCTCCTCCCTACCTCCTATTGACCTATGTATCCAGATTAGCACCGAGCGGCAGGCGGGAGGTCCGGACGACGACGGTCTGGAAACCCCTAGGACAGCTCTAGCGAAGCCCCCTTCATGAGAGACCATGTTGGTCAGGTAGCAGGCGACGAAGGTAGACTGTGTTTTCCAAGCTGCTGCCCGGAGGATGTTGACCAATGGAACCCCTCTAAACCAAGCTCTCGATGAGGCGTGGGCCCGAAGTTGGTGGGCATGTACGTTGTCCTCCGAGGAGGAGTGAGGCAGGACCAGGTTGACTAACCATCTTGACAAGGTGTCTTTTGAAGACGTCTTGTGGCCGATGCTGCGGCGATGAGAAAGAGGGTCTTGTAGGTCAGTAGTTCCAATGTTGTGTTGTGGAGAGGCTCATAAAGCGGCTTAGATAGTACTGACAGGTAGTCATTTATCGACCATGAAGGAACCAGGCGTTTCCTATGGGGACTCTGGTTGAACATGCCCGTAAAGAGGTGAGAAAGGGCCTCATTGGAACCAACAGTTGAGCCGTC
Source organism: Holothuria scabra (assembly GCA_037179385.1). Lineage (NCBI taxonomy): Eukaryota > Metazoa > Echinodermata > Holothuroidea > Aspidochirotida > Holothuriidae > Holothuria > Holothuria scabra. The sequence goes on from CM074185.1 coordinate 42,037,854, forward strand.
TTGGAACCCCTTATGCACGGAAGCGATCGCTGAACGGTAGTTCCTGATAGTGTTTCCCTTCCTTGAACAGCATGAGGAGAAAATCTGCAACTGCCTCTACAGGAGCTTCCAGGGGATCGAAATCTCGGTGCGACATCCATACCCTGAACCTGACAAGTCTCGAGTCGTAAGTGGAAAGGGTTGAGGAACGTTGTGAACCTGCTTCGATGGCCGTAGCCTCCTGTGAAAGGCCCTTACTAGTGAAACGTCCGATGAGAGTTTCCAGGCTGTCAGCTTGAGGTGCTGGAGGCGCTGGTGCCAGATTTTTCCTCCGGCTTGGATTCGGAGGCTGCTCCTGACCGGGAACCTGAAGGGTTGGTCTATCAACGGCTGGTTGGGCCAGCAGGGGGCTACTAGCAAGATTATTGCGTTGGAGTCCCGGAGTTTGAGGAGGACTCGTTGTATCAGGCACGACGGGGGGAAGGCATACCCGTAAAGGTTGTCCCACGGAAACGCCAGAGCGTCGGTCCTCCAAGCATCTGGGTGAAAGTACCTCGAACAAAAGGTTTGAAGTTTGGCGTTGGCCTGGGAGGCAAAGAGGTCTACCATCAGTCTGTCGAAGATCTGGAAGACGTGGTTGGCCCATGCTTGAGACAGGGACCACTCCGACTCCTGAAGGGTTCCCCTGGACAGGGCGTCCGCCGTCACGTTGTTCTCTCCGGCTAGGTGAGAGGCTCTGAGGAGGGTGTTGAACCGGCGGCAAGGGTGGAGGAGATCCCATGTCAGCTGGCAGAGAGTGGGTGACTTCGTCCCTCCTTGGCAGTTGATAAAGCAGACTGATGTTGAGTTGTCGCAGAGAACCGTAACCTGGTGAGACCTGAGAGAGGGGCCCCACTGAGAAAGGGCCAGTAGAACAGCCTTCAGCTCCAGGAGGTTGATGTGAGACTGAGACTCTTCCGGACTCCAGAGATCTGACAGGGTGTGTGATTCCCAAACTGCTCCCCATCCTGACAGGGAGGCATCCGTCAGGATCGTTGCCTTGGGCCTGGACTCGCTGAATGGTCTCCCTGAAGTGATATTGCGTTGAAGCGTCCACCAGGAGAGGTGCTGCCGGACGTCCGTCGAAAACGGAACCTTCTTGGCCAGAGAGCTGGTCGATGGAGAGAAGTGTTTTAGCAGGTGAATCTGGATTGGTCTCATTAAGAGGCGGCAATACGGTATGAGTCGACCATGCTGGCCATGAGGCCCAGCAGACGAAGCCAGAGTCTGGCTGGAGCTTTGTCGAGTGAGCTGAGATGACTGGCCATCTCCAGAAGGGAGAGTACTCGTTCTGGCGACGGAGTTGCTAGACCGGATCGGAAGACTATCACTGTTCCCAGGTAGGTGACTACCTGGCTCGGAACTAAGGAGGATTTCTCTATGTTGATCACCCAGCCGAGTCCCTCCAGGGTGTTCATGGTGAAGGGCGTGATCTCCTGAGCTTTTTGGGCCGATCGGGTGACGAGGAGCCAGTTTTCTAGATAAGCGAACACTAGGATGCCCCTTCTTCGGAGGAAAGCCAGGACGGTCCTTGTTACCCTTGTGAAAACTCTGAGAGCGGTTGAGAGGCCGAAAGGCAGGGCCCGAAAACAGTAGTCGACACCCTTGTAACGAAATGCCAGGAACTTGTGGTGGATTGGGTGGATCGGTACATGCAGGTAAGCGTCTTTGAGGTCCAGGGATGTTGCCCAAGATCCCTGTAGGAGTGACGGGAGGATGACGGCAAAGAGTCTCCATCCTGAACCTTCTGTGACGAATGTAGGCTTTGTTCAGAGGCTTGAGATTGATGATAGGGCGCCACATGTCCGGCTTCTTTGGCGTCAGGAAAAAGCAGGGCCGGTAAAGGCTCCGTGCGGGGTCTGTGGCGGCATAGATCCGAGATTTCCTTTTCTAGAGCAAGTTGTTGATCTCGGGATTTCGGGACAGGTGTTGTTGGGAAGCATCCCCCTTGAGGAGGGGGGCTGGAAAAATTCTAGTTGGTATCCTTCGTTATCTACTCGCCGAACCCATGGGTCTGGTGAGAGACACTCCCACATGTGAGCATATCTCATTAGACTCCCCCCTACCGCCAAGGGACGAGCGGTAGGGTGGGCATCCCTAGGGCTTAGCCTGGAATCGTCCTGATCCCCGGGTACCAGTACGGAAGGTTCCCCTCGTCTGGCGACGGCTAGGTAGATACGAAGTTGACGGACCAGGGTAGTTCCTTCCGGAGGGCTGGGAACGAGGCTTCCCACGTTGCTGGCGAGCAGCCGAGAAGGGGCGTCGGTCAAGGAAGCTTGAAGATCTAGGAGCTTGACGGGATGAAGCTCTGCCTGGGGATCTCCTGGACCTTGAAGTGGAGGGCTTGGAGAAGGAAAACTCTGCCTTATTGATGTCCTTTCGCCACTTGATCTCGGTGAGGAGCTGCTCATCGAACTTCCCTCCCAAGAGGTCCGGGCCTGAGAGGGGTAGTTCCATGAATCGGCGCTTGATGACCGCGGACGGCCACTGAATATTGTCTAGGAAAAGTTCCCTTCTCTCCTTGGTGGATCACCGCCACCCTAGAAAACTGGTCCTAAGCAAGTCTGGCTAGTGAGCCCAGGATGTTGACCAAAGCGCCGGTGTCTTTCCTGGAGACTTCTTCCGTGCCTGACTGTCTGAAAGACTTGGAGAGAACTTCTGCAATGAGCAAGAGCGAAGAAGTAAACTTCATGCCAGTCCGGGCTGCCAGGTCGAAGCCCTGGAGGGACGAAAAGGCTTTCTTAGTAGAAGAGGAGCGGAATGACCCATTACTGTCCACTGCACCAGCAGTCTTCAGCTTGTCGAGGCAGGAATCCGGAATCGACGGGAAAGTAAAAACAAGGACTTCCAGTCCTCGTCACTGATATGGAACTCTGAGGTCTGCTTCTTGGGGAAGGCACGCCAGACCTTGGCATTAGCTTGAGCGTCAAAGCGGTCAAAGCACTCTGCATCCACTGGCATAGCAGGTCTCTCCGGTGCCGGCGACTTGTTCAAGGAAAGCCTCGACTTTCTGGCAGAAGAGGATTCTTGAGGCGAGGGATCGTCGGAACCCAACTGTCTCCTAAGGACTTCTACGGCCTTCTCGAAAGCTTCCCTGGAGAAGGACGTTCCAGTCAGGGGGGCGTCGTCCTCGGAGCTGTCTAGAACTTCCTCGAAGTGCACAATCAACTGCCCCTGGTCGTCCGGGGAGTGCAGAAAGTCCGACTGGGGGATCTTGGAAACCTGGAGCTGGGTGGGGGCTGGCGTCGGAGCTCCTTGGCTGGCAGGTGGATCCGGAGATGGTTGAGAAGGAGCCGGAGCCTGGGCTGGTTGGGAAACGGCTGAAAAGCGGTTCACGGACTGAGTGAGCAGCGATACCAGCTGGAAAGGGCCTCGGTTGGGAAGGAAGCCTCCGGATCACGGCGTCTTCTACCGTGCCGGCGGTCCCTTGAGGAAGAGGATGAGGACGAAGAATGGCGTCTCCTCTTCATCTTTGACTTCGACCTGTGACTCTGGCGGCCTCTGCTCGGAAAGCCCTAAAAATCCCTGGTTGCAACAGAGTGTAGACCCGAGGAAAAGGACAGGTCCATGGCACCGGTAGCGGGGGAACCCTGGGATGGATGGCCCTCGGAAAATGAATCAGAAGAGGCCTGAATCTCCTGGCCACCCTGGATCGACTGGCTGCCACCAGGGTTGCTGGTAGCAGGCACGGCGGGGGCCGAGGACCTGGATGACTAGGGCCGAGGAATTTCCCGGATCGGTAGGCGAGCATTCCTGGAAGGATGCCGGAACATTAGTGCCTCAGGGTTGTCCTTGGACACCGGTTTTTCCTTGGATTTCCCGGTTGGCCTGGTTCGCCTGAGGCTGAGATGCCGGGGTGTCGATTTCCTTGGTTTTCCTTTGGAGACTCGGCAAGCCTGACCGCGCAGTGCTTGGACCGACCTCACTAGTCCTCGGGGAAGCTGCCGCAGCAGGCCCCTTTGCGGACTTATCCCTGGATTGAGGATGCCGGAACATTAGTGCCTCGGGGTTGTCCTTGGACACCGGTTTTTCCTTGGCTCTCCCGGTTGGCCTGGTTCGCCTGAGGCTGAGATGCCAGGGTGTCGGTTTCCTTGGTTTTCCTTTGGAGACTCGGCAAGCCTGACCGCGCAGTGCTTGGACCGACCTCACTAGTCCTCGGGGAAGCTGCCGCAGCAGGCCCCTTTGCGGACTTATCCTTGGATTGAGGAAATTCCTTCCTTGGAGTTGGATGACTGCCTTCCTTTGCCTTGGAAGCCTCGGGGAAGCTGCCGCAGCAGGCCCCTTGGCGGATTTATCCTTGGATTGAGGAATATCCTTCCTTGGAGTCGGATGACTGCCCTTCTTTGCCTTGGAAGCCTCGGCTTCCCTCTTTCGAGCGGCTTTCCTTTGTCCTGCCAACTCGTTTTCCTCAACCCGTTGTTCCAGGGAATTCCAATCTCGGAAAGGCCAGTTGGACGCTGTGCACAAAGCGATAGGGAAAACAAAAGAGACTTACTCGCCGGCCGAGGAGGCCGGCGACAATAACAGATTTAATCGATAAGGATTACTGATAAGATGAAAGCATGCAACGAGAGTGAGGTGAGTTTAGCGAGGCCTAAGGTAAGACGTCAAAAGACGATGCAAAACAACAAGGCCTATGCTTACACAACAATCAAAAAGACATTAAATGCAGCAAGAAAACCTTATATTAAACATGCATACAAACTGTAAATCCTGTAAGATAACGTAAACAAGCAAAATGGATAGAGATCGATAAACAACGATTCCCAAAACCTGCATGTAAGGAGACGAGAGGGCGGGAACCGGCTAAGGACCTAAAAAAAAAAAGACATAAGGAAGCCGGCCCGCCGACGAAAAACCCCCGAAACCCGCACCACAACGTACATGGACGGGAGGAGAAGAGGGGGGAAGGTCCACCACGGACCGCAATTCCTGAAGCCCCACCGGGAACAAAATGGCGGTGCGAGACTGCTCCCTGTACAAAGTTACATAGACGAGAGGATCGCGCACGGCGAAAATCCTCGATACTTAAGCTAAGAGCAAAAAACCCCGAAAAAAAAGGTCTGAAAGAAAGAGGATACTCATGGTTTCGGTAGAAGGCGTCAAGGAGCAGTCCACGGCGTAGACAAAGAGAACTGGTCAGAATCATGAAGATTGCACGTTAAAAATAGCGGAATTTTACCAGACGATTTTCCAACACGTGTAAACACGATGAGGCAAAAACGAAGAAGGAAGTTATTAGGGTATAGCGCGCCCTCATTAGGTAGGGGTTACCACGGTGTTATTAGGTTTTTGCCAGACGGTTATTGCAGGCAATAACGATATACATAGGTCAATAGGAGGTAGGGAGGAGCGAAATAGACTGAACAGTTACAAGCTGGGGAACAAAAAGGTCTAAGTTTTAACTTTGGCATTAACCACTGGATGTAAAACTTGACCTACTATGCTAATTATAAGCAACCTCCTTAAAATATCAATATCAACTTTAGACATGCAGAAAACAAAAATATCTGGTAAATTAATCAATCAGTTAAATATCTGAGGTTTTACAGCTGTGGCAAGGAGAAAAGAGTTTGGATGGGGTAGAATGAGAAGAGCTTCTTGCAAAACTTATTTATATATTTAGGATGTATATGCTGCAACTGTACATTCCAAATGCAAACATAAAACACATGTAGATTGATACATATATGTATATCAGCATTGGCACTATGAGGTTCCAAATGTATGCAGGAAATTTTGATTTGATTTCAGACAACAGTGATGTAGTCGGGTCCGGAAGCTTCAAGTTATGAGTCTGACAATTTTTAACTTTAAAGGACTTGAGTTTGGTTAGGTTAGATGGAGTTGTATGGCTCAGCTTCCAACCAGCTGGTTCAAGTCGAGCAGGCCCTGGTCTTTTTTCCAGTTGTGGCTCAAAGGCTTTGCCTGTAGATGAATATTTTCTCTATGGGACTTTTGAATTGAGTGAAGGAATCCCACAGTTGCGGACCTTAGTATGATGATGTATATAAAGGCTACAAATGTGTAGTGTGCAGAAGTACTCAAATGAATGGGTCTGACTGTGCTTGTTGGTACCAGTTCCGATTGGACTCCCACTGGCTTGCCAATACTTGGTGTGGATTTACAAATGGTTAAATGACATTGAATTATGTGAAAGCCTTGATATAGGTTAAAAGAATAAGGTTCCAACTTCCTCTCAATATTTTCCAATTCAGAGGGTCAAAAAGGTTCAGAAAGGACTCCACAGAGGACTTTCATCATCTTCCCTATACTCTACAAATAGGCATTTCACCTGTGCTAAACTTGGCCCAGATGGAACACTACTGAGAAACACATGATTCAGTACCTCTCCTAATCTCCCTACATGCAAATTAAACGAAGTCTGACTAAATACATGCATCACAAATATTGAACACAACAGAAATAGGATTGAACACTTAAATAAGTGGGAAGTCAGCACAAGAAAAGCGTAACATCCTCATTAATGCATGCAGAAAATATCCTTGTTCATTCTTCTCTGTGTTCTTTCCCATTCATTGCCATCAACTCAGGTCGACTAAGTCTATTTTGATTACCTATAGCACAAACTTTGCAGCAATCATACTGTAGCAGGATGTTGACAATTACAGTTTGACCGACTTACTTGCTAGCCTCCTCAATGAGGGAGATGGCGATTCGGATGCGGGTACAGAGACATATGGTAAGAAGCAGAATGATACAAAGGAGTACACACATAACCACACCTGTAAAAACAAACACATGGAATGATTCTATCAGAAGATATAAACAATGAAACAATTGTATAAATTTTCAGGATAGTTTCTTTAATACTGCCCTCTTCCTTTAAAAGGATGACTAGACAACATTCTTGATCAGTGAATGGCAATCACTTTTATTCGATGGCAATATATGAACTGCAGGAATGTATGCTGGCCCACGGACCACAAAGGTGCAGTCACACTAAGTGAAGAACCCCTGGTTGGTGCAGAGCATACAAGAATTTATTTGTGTAGGCCAAAAGCATCTCACAGATCACCAGAAATCATACTCTCCAGACTTTTCAACTAAGACAAAGGCAAAGAGGAAGACATCATCCCCTAACATGCATGAAATTTTTCTGTATTTTCTGCTGATTTACACCTCACACCACCAAATACTAATAAATGTTGCTTATACGTAACTTTACCATATGTTGCAGACTAACCATGTTTGCCAACTAACAACATAGAACTCTGCACCAGGCTGTGCTTTGAGAGTCCACTTACAACAGGATTTTTTTCTCAATTGTTGTGGGACCCACAAAAATCTGTGTCAAAGCCTATATATAGGCCACAGCCCACTACTTGCTGACCCGTTAGAGTAATTTTAGTGTCACATCTAATCAACCTTGAAGGATTTTGCGGGGTAACTGAGTGGTACTATAAACATGTAATAAAACAGCATCAATCCTCAGGATTAACTTTAGAGAGTTTGGAAATATTTGGATTCATTGCAAAGTCAAAAACTCTTGGAGATTAAGATCATCAGTTTAGTTCCACAGCTCCAGCTGACTGCACTTTGAAGGATACAAATATGAATATATGCTACCTGTTAGATCAAGGTGGCCACCAGTTTAATTTTGACCCAGTAAAGGTGTAAGCAAAAATCTTCCCCCCCCCCCTTTACCCCCTGTGAAGTCTTGTTCCTTACCTATACCAAATTGAGATGGTACATTTAATCATTTGTGGCAACCAAATTTTACACACCACCCTTGAGCAGTTAATAAGGCATGTTATCAATTCTACTATTTTATTATTTTATTCAACTATGCCCCCAAACAAAAGATTAAGTCATAATGTATCCACTTCAAAACTGTTTTCAGGGAAAACAGGAAACACAATGTTCTCACACTCAGAAAAGACAGGAAAACAATGGTACTGCTTAGCAAAAAATTATTGCTCATCTTACTGTAAACATACCAGCAATCAACCACGTCTTCTGTAGCCTGAGGTAGGAGTCTAAGCTGAGAGAAAAGCTGAAATCATCAGATGCCCCAGGTACACCCTCAAGTTCCATGTATTCATTCCAGCAGAAGAAGATACCTGAAGAAAGGGAACAGATTAAATTTGAAGTGAAATATACATATAAGACTTGGAAGGTAAAATTTAACTACCTACCAGAGTGATGTAAGTCCAACCCCCAACACTCCCAACACCCCCAATAACCTTAACACCCCCAACACCCCTAACAACCCCAACACCCGCAAAAAGAGAAACCATGATGGTGATGCTGATGGAGAGGGGAGACAGAGGAAATGTCCCATCACTATTTGAGAAATTATTCATTGATTTTGATTTTTCACACAGGAACTTTATTGAAAATGTCTTCTGACCCGATACTGGGAACAAATCCCTGCCCTTTGGAATTGTAGCTAAGTTTAAAAATGATGTAAAAACAAACACAAGCATTTGCTATGTGATGCTTAGAAGGCTAATCTTCTCACTCCAAACTTCAGTTTTTGTAGTAGTCCACAGAAAGTTTCAATTGGCACAGCTCTTTGATTGAGAGCAAATTCAAATAATGCAGAGAACTGAAGCTCATATTACACAGCTTGTGCTGTACTGAGAGTGTTTTGATTACACACTGGGGTCTTGTCTACTCACTGTGAAGCAATAAATTGGGATTGTGTCTGGATGCGAATTAATTTCAGACAATTGTGAGAAGGGCTCAAGTCAGTAGGTTAGGAAATTTGAACTGTTTGGGGTGAGAGGATTAGCTCTCTTATTATTTGTCTCTTTTATTTTGGAATTTTTTTACACATACTATTCGTAAACCTTTCTCAGCAAACAGCAGCTATGCTGTTGGTAATTAAATGAATTTTTTTTAAAAAAGGGGCTCCAATAAGCAAGAAAGACTATTAGGGACCAAAAACAAAACAAAGCAAAAAAAAAAAAAGAAAAAAAAAAGGCTTAACAAATATATTGCAACATTGCTCTTTTGAATCTTTGTTTTGATATTTTTGATTTGTTGTAAATCCTTCACTAATACTTCTTAGACACAAATATCTCCACTGTGTTTTAATTTTAATTATCAGGATACCATTTTTCTTTTACATTCCTTATGATAACAAAAAACAATGTTTCCAATTTTTTTTTAACGTTTTCTTTGGAGTTAACCTACATTTGAAATCAAATTTGTGAAGAGTGCTGCCATGATGATTCAACTGCAATAATGCAGATACTGAAATCATTCATTCTTACCTAGCAAGCTACTTACCTCCCCCTAGCAGGATATGTAAAATGAAGATGCTACCCCAGACCATGAAACCTGCAACAAATCTCATGATGAAACACCAGATGAAAGAAAGAAGTGCACCAATAACCAAACCTCTGGAGAAATAAAGGCAGCAGACAACTTGTTAATCAACAGCCAAGGGTAGACACGTATCATGACGAGATTAAATATCATTTTTCTACAATTAAGATTATACAATGGGTAAGCCTGAGGTGATAAATGTAGGTCTGGAGGGGGGATAAATGTTTCTTTTCAAGTAGTCTTGAAAAAATGCCATGGTCATCATTTGCCAAAGTTGGTAAATTGCAGCCTTGTACAGATTTGCTTTGCGATGCTTTTTAATGCCCTCCTACAAACTGCCATTTGCCCCTCTTACTGGGTCACAGTACTCTTCATGTGAGTCTCCCTCCTGGTATATTCAGTCTGGTAAACTGGTCCATTGATCCAACTGACACTTATAATCTTAGAATAATACAGCGGAGGGTCAAGGCAGGGACGGCTCTATGGGGGAAGGGGGGGCTAGGGGTCTTTAGCCCCCCCAAAATTGGACAAATGCTACGTGCCAACTGGTGGTGGCACTCCGCTTAGATGGTAAAACGTGAATTAGCCCCCCCCCCCCCAACAATAACGTCCCTTGAACTGCGCCTGGGTCAAGGTTATAATCTTCAGGTCTATATCTACTTGTATAGTAAGCATGCAACAATTACAATGCAGAACCAGGTGGGTTGAAAATTTTATGAGCAAAAACGAAAGCAAAATTGACATCAGGTGACAGACCACTGAATAGGTTTTAAATTATTCACACTTGCACTCAGTTGAAAGATTCCCTGGTACTTCCAGGATGACACATGATTAACTATTACATCATGATGCATAGTAGCATTTGCATCAGATTAAAAATTTAACTCTTTTTTTTTTTTTTTCTGAAGGGGGGAGGAGGTAATACGGGGTATTGTGGTATATCTTGCATTGTTAACACTGGTGAGTCCTACAATAGAACAAACCTATTGTTTAACAATTACTTTAAGCTCTGGATACCACCAGGTGTAAAAAAAATTCTTTTATGACACTTTCAAAGCTCGACCATTCGCCTTCAAACCAACCCTTACTTTTAGCAACAGATATTTACAATAAAATTTGACTTTCTTGAAGTTTCCTACTTCATGATCACCTTAGAGACCCTTTTCCAAATAGTAAGTATAGATAAATATGGACAGTGTTTTGGTATGCCTTGTGTTTGGCCACATTATGTATATTGCCAATGACAAAAATGATGCATTCCAAGACAATATCCCACAATCCCTTGTAATTAAATTTGAAGATGGGTCTATTTACTTACATAATGATGATGTACCAAGCATTGATGAAGTCATCATAAACCACCTGAAGGATACTTCCAAAGTTTACAATTAAGCTGACAGCTCTAAAAATAAGAGAAAATATAAATAAAATGATAAAAATTACATTAAGTGACAAAGGGAATACACATAAATTAACAAGTTTGAATAGGTTTTGTGGACATTAATGGTATCACAAGCACCAACCAGTATCTAAATAATCTTCACTGTGGTAGCTTAAACTCAGAGATAACCATGCACACAAGACTTTTTAAAGGCAACTTTGTTTTATCCTTTTACATGGTATTAAATTGCAGAGTCATGTGACATCACAAATATGCAAATACAGAATATTGAAAGGACAGTGTGAAAGAAAAGCAGAAGCCTGAAGCTGCCATGGTGTTAAAGATGTTTAAAACATCAGCATTATTTTCAGGGTGATGAGAAAGGAAATGAAGAGGGTAGTACCTTCATGGGCCAAATAAAAACTTAATACAGAAACTGTTCATTTCTGTCAGCTTGTTGCTTAAAATAAGATTTTGGAAGATGGCAAAGAATTTATAATTTTAATAACTTGTAAGTAAGTATGCACCACGGACTTCCTACACATGGACAGAGCATACTGCACGGTAGATTGTTGCTACCGTAAGTGTGAGAAGAAACACACCAAGATGGCCTGTCTGCTATGGTTTTGTGTGAAAGTTTGGACTTGCTCAAGTAAATCAACAGATTTTGCAAGGAAGTTGGAATATTTTCGAAATAATACATGGTAAGGTCAAAATTAATACACATATTGAGGGAATATAATATTGTTAACCATTCAAGTTTATCATTTGTTTAAAATATTACAGATTCATCATTAAATCATACAAATTATAGCTACAGGGCACCATCTTGGTGAGCCTTTTTTGTCCAAGGCGGTGGCGACAACCTCTGGATGGGACGTACCCCTTACATGCTCTGCCATGTATATAGGAAGTTCGTGGTATGGACTTAGAGAGTATTCTGGTTAGTTACTGACTTACTTTTTCACCACTGACTTACTTTTTCACCACTGCTACGGTTACCTCATTATCAAATAAGCTGGACTGAGTCAACTTATCTATGATCTCTGCTTCGACATCAAAATCAGTGTCATTTATGTTTACTTCCAGCAAAAAAGCTGGCACACAGCGACCATAAACTGGGGAAAGAGAATCGAGCAAAATGTGAGTAATTTTAAGTATTATGATATGACAATAACTATTTCTTCAGAATGTTTTACAAGTCTAATGAATGACAGCTGACAACTTTTTAATGTTACTTTTTGCACGTTGCAAAAGAGGGCTTAGATTTGCTGGCTTCATATGAACACCTTCTTTAGGCATTTTAGAGCTGCTTGTTACAAATTTCAGAAGTCCATGAGTCCATGACATGGTTAGGAATCAACAAAGTTCATGCAGGCATACAGCTTGTGCTAATATACAATTACACCAAGACACCAAGAGAGCTGAGATAACAGCTAATATGCAAGTATCTCATCCAAGACAACAACCGCTTCTACAGCAACAGTATGAATAGAAACCAGAAAGCCAAAAGGCTTAGTGATTCCTTGCCACTGAAATTTAAGCCTATCTTTTTTTTTTCAAATTGACATGCTTTGTAATGTTTTTCAATTTGACAGTGCTCCATAATGTACCCACAAAGTATACATGCAAGGAATCGAAGCTTTCTACAAGAACTAGGGTTCTGTTCATGGTATCACATCCACATACTATGTGTGAAATTTTGCAGTATCTATGACTCCAACCATGAGAAATTTACCATTTGACCTCTCGTGACCCCAAATGACCTTATGACCTTTGACCTCCAGGAAAATCGATAGGGATCATCTACTCAACATGTCCAACCTACACACCAAATATGAGCATAGTCAAATGTGCGGTTCTTGAGATAGAGTTTAAAATGTTTTGACCTTCTGACCTCTCGTAACGTCAAATGACCTTTTACCTCCACCAAAAACAACAGGGATCATCTACTCAGTATGGCCAACCCACACACCAAATATGAAATTAGTCACACTTACAATTCTTGAGATACTGTGTTTACAAGCAATTTCTAAGGAATTTACCATTTGACCTCTCGTGACCCCAAATGACCTTTGACCTCCACAAAAATCGACAGGAATCATCCACTTAATATGGCCAACCAACACACCAAATATGAGCTTAGTCACATGTACCGTTCTTCAGTTATCAAGTTTACAAGGTTTTGACCTTTCGACCTCTCGTGACCCCAAAGGACCTTTGACCTCCACCAAAAACAATAGGAATCATCTACTCAATATGGCCAACCCACATACCAAATATGAAATTAGTCACACTTACCCTTCTTGAGATATCGTGTTTACAAGCAATTTACCATTTGACCTCTCGTGACCCCAAATGACCTTTGACCTCCACAAAAATTGATAGGAATTATCTTCTCAATATGGCCAACCTACACACCAAATATGAGCATAGTCAAATGTACGGTTCTTGAGATATTGTATTTACGTTTTGACCCTTTGACCTCTTGTGACCCCAAATGACCTTTGACCTCCACCAAAAACAATAGGGATCATCTACTCAATATGGCCAACCCACACACCAAATATGAGATTAGTCACACTTACTCTACCCTTCTTGAGATACCGTGTTTACAAGCCAAAGCGTCACATACACACACACACATACACACGACATCACCATCGCATAGATTCCTTGCCTGCCTTCGGCAAGGAATCAAAAACACTACCAGGGGAGGGGGGGGGGGAGGAATGGAGGGATTTGTTCTCCTTATGAAATTTAGAAGGGAGATGGTTCTCCTAACTTTTATTCTAAGTTTTCAGAGGTACATTTTGTTAATAACGCCTACACGTAGTTTTCCTTGAAATGATACTGTATTAATTCAATGATAAATATGAATCAAAATGAATAAAACATGTTGTTTTTTTCACTTTCCGTAGCTTTCACTTTCACTTTCTGTTGCTATCATTGTTACCACAACCATGAAGATAACAATCATGACCGTAAAGGTCTTGACTGTGACTGCGATGGTCAGAATTATGACTATAAAGGTCATGTTCCCCTCCCCCCCTTTTGGAATTCTGGTGGAAACCCATACACTCATAGATACATTTCAAAAGATGTAAGACCTTCTTCATCTCAGTGGTCTATTGAAAGTCTGTGAACAATCACACCACAAGAAACTGAACTAAAACAAGAGTGGTATGTAGTTCAAGATGAAAAAATCCGTTGTCGGCATATTACATACCTGGTCTACTTTCGAGATAATAAGGAGCACATTTATGTTCACTGATTAAAGCTACTCTCTCCTCCATTGTCTGAAAAACAAACAAATCAACAAAAGAAAAGTAAAAGTCAGCACACAAACACAATTGGTGCAGGCTCACTTATACAAACAGTTACAAATGGTAAAAGAATAGAACAACTCATGCGTGGGTAATTGCAAATATGACAATAATAGTTACTAACATGGTTAATTAGCAAATAATGTACGGGGTCACAGCTTCCATAACTCTTATTCCAAAATTTTAAGCCTCAGTGGCATTGCAAGTCACTGGTTTTGAGTCACAAGAATTGAGCATGGTTTCACTTTGCAGGGGCACGACTTAAAGAGCAATTGAAACAATTTTGCAACATAATTTGCTTATTTAATGGGAGGGGATAAAAAAGGGAGGGCAAGAATGCTTGGAAGCTTAAATAACCCACATCCCCTTTCTACCACATCCTTCCATAACCCTACACATTGTTCTGACATAAGAAACTAAAAAGAATACGTACGGGATCATCAGATACGTTCACATTGTCAACACAAATGAGATTGAAGTCCGTGTTTGTCGGCAAGAGTGGAAAATAGTAGAAATCAGGGCAGTCTTTTACACAAACCTAAGAACAAAAAAGAGGAAAGACCAATGTTGACTTCTCACTTTTATAGAGCAACTTTACTTCTGATTAGAAAACCAGCATTATTTAGGAACAAGAGCATTGACAATGCTAAATCTAAGATACGGCATATTAATTAGGCCTTCTGGAAATACTTGTACTGAGTTTACACTAAATCTTTTTGCATATTTACAAAGTCTGAATTATTAGGGAGTCTGTTTTATTGAACTATATATAGAGTGCTTTCACTTTACATCACAATTGAAAAGCAATGCAAACTGTCTGGCAAAAATCAACAGTGTTTCAATGCAACAGTCATGTGTAGGCCTTCAGCTGCTTCTCAGCTAGCTATTATAAAACTAGCTAGCTTACTTCATCAATTTTTGCCTTTCAAAAGGGGCGGGAATTGTGACGTAGGTGAATGCACTCTATACCTCTATGAATACGATTTTCCTTTACTACTGTACTTTCTCGGTTATGATTAACCCCCCCCCCAAAAAAAAAAAAAAAAAAAAAATCTAGGTTCTTCTTCAACATACATGTGCACTTTGCTATTGTACATACTCCATGGGAAAGAGCATGAAATTCATAACAGCATATACACTGTGCTGATCACAAGTCTGCGTCTTTTGCTCAATCATCCTCTAGTCACTTGCAAAAAAATTTACAGGCACCTTTAAAGTTTTTTGAATGAACTGCTAGCCCCATTCATCCTCTGAATACACAAACATTTACATGAGATCTGGTTTCAAGCAAATCTTAATCAATCTTTAACATGTTGTGAAAAAGTCCTGCTGTCAAATTTACATCCCTATCAGAAAATTGTTTATTTTCATTTGTTGTGAAAGGAAAACATTTGTGCTAGTGACTATTGACACAGAAAAGATGCTATTTTATGTGCTTGCTAATAACAGAAGGTGCTTACATCAATTTTCTTTAAAAGATTATAACGTAAAAGTGGTGCCAATAGTGCCAAAAAGCAACACAAAACAGCTCTGAATATTTTTTATGTGCTCCCTTCACCTAGCTTCAAACTGTTTAATATTATTCTTTCTCCTAGCTTCAAACTATTTAATACTCCACCTTCAGCTAGCTTCAAATAATTCTAGGTTCCTTCTCTCTAAGCTTCAAACTATTTAATGCTCCACCTTCCACTAGCTTCAAATAATTCTAGGTTCCTTCTCTCTAAGCTTCAAACTATTTAATGCTCCACCTTCTACTAGCTTCAAATAATTCTAGGTTCCTTCTCTAAGCTTCAAACTATTTAATGTCCCTGCCTCTCCTAGCTTCAAACTATTTTATGGTCCTCCTTCTCCTTGCACAGACCAGGGATTCCTGAAGCAACTCCCTCATTTAGACATGAGTCACAAACCTGGTTTATACCTTTCAAGACAGATATTTATCATCAGGCCTTCAATTTTGAGGTGTGGGAGTGCAATCTCACAAAATGGCTCCCCTCTATTCTAGCTTGGTTAGCCACATATATGCCTGTTCTAGTATCCTGTTGACGCTTCTAAGGTACCTCTTTTGTAGTTGTAGGTGGCGCCCTTCCAGTTTCTAAATATCCATCCTGTCACGCTGTTAACTTGCCAAAGGATTACCGCAGGTAAATAGGGTTACGTATTGTAAATAGGAGGTGAGGAGGGGCAATGTAGATAAATGAAATTAACTGAATCATTATGAAAAGTGCAATTTTTTGGTAGAGATGGGTAAAGGTAAAGAATGGAAACTAATATAAATGTATCAAAGTTTGATAAAATAGCACAACTACCACCCTCCTTTAATATTCCGCAGAGTGAGATTTCTAGCACACATAGAAAATTGAAAATGCAAGACCTGTATCATATCCCAGACGGTTCCAATTCTCCCAACATTCATACCTCTACTAGCCCCTCCCACAGCTTAAAAAACTGATCCTTGTCTAGACACAATCCTAGTCATTGCTTCAGTGCATACCCTGGGGAGAATACAAGGACCTAATGTGTAATCAGAATACTCTCAGTGCATGACACATAACATGAGCTACTCTATATTTTTTAATCTGATACCAATCAAAGATGTGAACCAATTAAGAATTTTGGTATACACAGGGTAAAATTGTAGTTAGGGGTGACTGCTGTAGACTACATATCCTAGTGATCCACAGTACCCTGATGTGTCAGGAGGCCACTTTCAGTGCATGCTATAAAATGTGAGCACTTATGCTGCAGTGCACCAAGCACAGTGGCAGGAGGTTCATATTTTTTTAAGTCTTCGAACCATATGAACCAGATGGGAGATAAACTCAAGACCTCCTGGCTGCAAGATCAATGCTCTACCCATTCGACCAAGCAGTCGGTGTACCAGTCTGAACATATAAAGTGAAAGTATAAATGTAAAATGAAGTATTCGATTGCTGCTAACGCATAGAGCAAGGTTCAGTCATATGAGCTTATACCAACAGGGTGTAACCTTTTTACATAAAACTGTAAACAATGAAATCCAATCTTAAGGAAACTTGTAAGGAAGTTGTTCATTCATGTACCACATGAAAACTTGACTCAGGTATTATAATGTTTAAATGCTGAGCCAATGTAGACCTTGTTTTAACTGTACAGGGCAACAATCTGGCTGTTAATTGTAGATAATATACTTTCATACAATAATTGCTTATATTATCCATGAAAAGACTGAGAGTGAAACTCTTTGAGGTTAAGGAGTAGCATATTCACAGCAGGTAGCTTTGAATTCAACTTTCTAGTTAACATACAAAATTTTTTTTAGATCTAGTCCAAGGGACAAAATAACCACAATTGCATTGCAATTTGCAACCCAAGAATAACCAGTTGTGAATAATTGTCAATTTGACCTTGCAGAAGTTGTGAATCAGTACTTTAATTGTCAAGCCGTGTCCAAGTTTCAAATATCCAGTTCCCACTGACAACAGTGTGTACCATATCATGTTGTAGCATGTGGAGCCAAAGCCACACATGAGCTTCTGCCACATCCGCCTAACAACAACACACACACCTCATCCCATAAAAAAGTTTTAAGCAATAAAATACTGAGTACCATAGCATTTTTTGCAAGAGAAGGAAGTTGGTAGTTGGTTTACACTGCTGATATTCAAAGTTAAAGGCCCAGTTCTCTAACTCCAAACAATCCCCAATTCTCCAAACCGACTTACTTAAGCCCCTCCCACAATTGTCTGAAATTTATCCTCATCCAGATACAATCTCAGTCTATTGCTTCAAGGTGAGTATAGAAAAACTAATCTAAACACTCTCAGCACTGTTCATGCTGTGTAATATAAGCTTTGGTACCATGCATTGTTTGATTTAGCTGTCAATCAAAAAGCTGAGCCAATTGAGAATTTCGGTACCCCTTGTACAAAAATTGTAGTTTTGGGTGAAAGGTTTGGCCCTTTAAATCAGATTTTGAAATACTTGCCAAGAAGAAGCACTGTAACCACAAATTAAATACACTTTTGATTAGCAATTACTGCTAATAAATTCACTCACTCTCTTTTGTTCCTCACAGTAATCAAATACATCCACGTTACTATGGTTTTAGACCAGTTACACAACTCTACTCAAGAGTCACCACTCTTGACTGTGTGTCATGACTTGACTCCATCCATTTTTCTTGGAGTCATGACTCCAGTGGGATTTTGAAACAATATGAAAAATTCATGAGGATTACTTTTGTGTGCTTTAACACTGAATTCATTTTCTTTTGCAATTTCCACTGATAAATCTTTACATCAAAAGCAACCTATCTGATAGCCTGCGTAGAGCCTCCATGGAGGTCATCCCCTTAAGCTGCTGTCCCTCTGAAATTTTTAGCAGCGATAAGCTACTCCACAAGCTACCTGTCTGACACTTAATAGCAACAGCCAGACCAATTCTAATGTACCAACACTCTTTGCAGCCGTACATTGTATTTACAATAATTCTTGCTCAAAATAAAGCACTGTTTAATATTGTTCTTGTGTGGGTGGCAGTTACAGTATGAGATCATTGAAACCAATATCACACACTCAAGATTCATGACTAGTTTGAGGGTCATGACAATAAACGAGTTCGGGAATTTTTTGCCACATGGAATTGTGGGGCACAGTGTGGGTTACTTAGTTAGATGGAGTTTTACCGCCCAGTTTCCAACCTACTGGTTCAAATCGGGTCGGCCACAGACTTTTTTCCAGTAGTGGCCCACTGGCTTGTTTTCCCTACTCCGTTGCTTGCATCACGCACAATGGCAGTCCTACTTTACAGCAGATTAAAATGCAAATTTATACACCAAAAAGACAATTAAGATACAATCCACTGCAAAAGTCTACACCTGAGATCTCTCCTTATGTCATGGGTGGATTAAGAAGAAATGATTTCATGGAATTTTTATGTTAGCTCAAATTTTGGAAAACGTATCGTAGGTGAGGGACTGGTTTGTTTAGCCCGACAATTTGGAGGAAGCGGCAATGTGCACAGCCACCAAAATGAATTACCCAACTAGCTTATTCAGAACTCCTGGTACCAGACACCTAAAATATCAGATTTGCACAAGCGTGCTACATGTCTTGAAATGAATTGCTTCAAACATCTCATTTACATATCAGTATGAACTACTTGCAATCCTGGACAAAAATACATGGGTCAGTCCTTCACTTCCATGTGCAATGATGAGATTCTTGAAATCTGGGGCCCGTTCCACAAAGAGTTACGCACGATCTTAAGTTTGATTAACTGTTGACTTAAGTATGGGGAATCAAACTTAAGATTGTGCGTAACTCTTTGTGGAATGGGCCCCTGGAGAATATTTTGTTAAGGACAACATTGATGTAGGGGACAGGGGATTTTGGAAGACCAGTGAATCTGTGCATACATATTTCTACATTTTAGCAACAGTGTCCCATCATTTTTGTCTAGGATTGTACAGTAGATCTCTGATAAGTATCACTGTGGATACAGCTCAAAGAATTTATGTCAATCTGAATACAGGTCAAAGCTCAAACTTGACAAAGGTGATACCATGCAAGCCTCATACACATTACATATCAAACAGGATACAGGTTTTTTAAGAACCTGGATGAAGGTTAAGTTACACTGGATTCGGTTGTATGCCTTAACCTATATAACCTGGTTCAATCTAGCAGTTTTCACAGCCTCTTTTCCAGTTGTGGGGCACTGGATTGTTGTCCTCACTACACTTCTTATTTAAAGTATCACACAAAGAAGTCTGGATGAAAGTGACATGACAGTCTGGAAATAGGTTACATATCTATGAAAGTAGAATTTAAGGGCAAATATGGATAAGTGTTAAACGTTAGCCCCTAGAGTTGCAGCTCTGCCAATCAACAGAACCAATTGCGAGAGGACGACAAATATCCTGATCATCACAAACTCATAGTTATACATGGCAGGTGTTTCCCATTACCTGATCTTATCCAATCAGCCAATATCAACTTGAAGAAGAAGGATCAGGCCACCTTCTTGATTTGTTGGCACATGCTCTACAACTAAGGCCCAGCACAGCTCTCCATTGTGTCATACATGTATGACTTTTGAAAGTACAAGTTTTCAGAAAGAGAATATTCATGTCTGCTAAAAAACTGAGCTGTAAGAGGATTAGTTGTGGATGTAGCTCACCTCCATTCTGGCTATAATGAGCATTTCCTCTTCTAAAGGCAACTTCTTAACTGATCACTGAGTTACCTGCAAATGAGTTGCATTATTTCATTCAAAATACTACTTACTTCCTCTTCCCCACTCCGTTTCACAAACTTTTTGTCTTACATATTTATCTGTTTTATTGGCAAAATATAGTAGAACCATTTTGGAAACATACTGCATCATCTGTCATAATGATATTGTACATTGATCATGAAATTCCCAACACTCCCTGGATTGGGAATCTACGAGCCCCGATACTTACCTCCTATCTACGACTATGCTATGTACAAAGGCTACGGCGG
The DNA here is from genome assembly GCA_037179385.1 of Holothuria scabra. Lineage (NCBI taxonomy): Eukaryota > Metazoa > Echinodermata > Holothuroidea > Aspidochirotida > Holothuriidae > Holothuria > Holothuria scabra. The sequence continues at coordinate 42,058,361 of CM074185.1, forward strand.
ACCTATAGTTCCTAATGGTCGAGACTTGTCTGCCGCTATCAAACAGACAAACAAAAAAGTCACAGATATCCTTCAGGGAAGCTTCCAAGGGATTAATAGACCTTGAGCTACACCATTCTGAGGGGGGATGTAGATTCAGAGAGCTAACTGCTTGGAAGGTACAGTGCGCCATCATCAATACCTCTGACCAGCACTTAGTTCTGTCTGGCTAGAACCATGTTGGACTCTATTTTTGTAGAATCTCACTATGAGAAACTGTCATCTTGGATGCAAACAACATTCCTGCATGAGGGGTGGGGTGGGGCAGAGGGTAACTTCCCCTTGAGATTTTTAAATGGAGTCACCATGCACCATGCTAAAAGACGGTGGTGCTATACATGTTTTAATCCCCTTCCCCCCCCCCCCTCCAGGGTTTTTGCCCAGCCTACAGCTTGATTTGGTCTCCATCCATGGTTGGACAAGGTGGTGACAATACCTAACGAATTTTCTTTTTTTGATATAGTTAGAAAACCAGCTCAAAACAAACCTGGGGTGTTGGACAACTCAGATTAGTGATAGCTTCTACTTGTAAACAGTCGAGGATGTTGAAGAAGAATAAGTTGGGTTTATCACTGAAAGATATAAAAAAAAAAAAGAAATTGAATCCAGTCAAACTGTAATATAGGAATCCCAAAGTATTTAAGATACCAAGAAAATTGTAAGATTCTCATATTTTGCTCCTATCCCTTAACAACATTGTTCAGGACAGATGCAGAATCCAGATATTTCCAAAGGTAGGAGGGAGGGGGGTGTGATACAAAGCCCCCTGAAAATGTTCCCTTAGATTACCATTGCATTTGATTTTCTTGTACTTGTACTTGTTATTTCTGATGTGGAGAAAAAAGGAGGGGGGAATGAGGGACAGGAAAGCCCTTTGGATCTATGCCTCTAAAAGAAGCATGCACTTACAATAATTAAGGATTCAACATGAACAATATATTACAGAAGCAGAAATGGTAAGTGAATATATTTTTGCAAAAATTCTGGCAATGCCAATATATTTATAGGCTCTACATGATAAAAATCCAGAGAAACGAATCATGGTATTTCCTTGGACAAATCATGGGTTCATTTTGCATCATCCAGTTCAGATGTAAGACAGTTCAGAAATTCGAAACAGTTGTAGAAAGATCTCTGATCCCTAGGCAGTCATGAGTCATATGTGCATCATGTTTTGTGAAACAGAGGTGTGTCACAGTTTTCTACAGTAATTTTTGGGTTAAAGCAACCTTATATTGGTGCAGCATGGGTGTGTCACATAACATTCCATGGGAAGCAAGCATCAAAACTTAAGAAATTTTGGTGGAACTTGAATTTTGAGGCAAGAGAGAGTGATCGTACACTACCATTTGCCTCAAATCACTGTGAGGAGTTACAGTGTGCACACCATAACAAAGATAGGAAACTCAAATATATCTACTTAAAGGGAAATACTGTGTTTAAAATGCTCCAACATAGCATTAAAAATAAAAAGCTCTAGTCATTATCAAACCATTATCATTCGGTCTCAACAATAAACCACAGCAATAGCTTCATCTCCGTAAAATATTATACACAAGAACAGTTATAGAAGATGCATCTTTTGAAATGTTGAAAGTTTGGGTGAACAAATTATTTTTGAGCAACAAACAACTGAATTTCTATTTGAGGGAAACTTATTTCTTAAAAAAAAGGCAACCATACTGCCTTATTCTTAATTATTTATCACACTTTGCCAATAAATATTGGTTTTAAAAGGATGAAATTTCCTTGTAAAACAAACACAATATTTACTTAAACAACACACGGACCACAATCAAATCCTTTGCAGGGGCAATCAGAGTTTGTTAGCAAAAATTAACCTTTTGTCCAAGCACTTTGTTTTTTTTTCTGGCTATTTGCCAAAATGGACAATCATATTGAAGAGGTATTTCAGGTGAGGAGAAATGTTAATTCTAGGTATATTAAACTGCTGAATGGGGATTTTGTTTTATTGTTAGGGTAACAAAATTTCACACAGATGCAAGACTACAGTACACAGCCTCAGGATCATCCATGCAGGAACCAATCACAATGTCAGAACATGATAGCAGATCATTTTTTTTTGGTATTTTTAACTCTTTATGATTGTGGTGCAAAATTTAAGTTGTGGAAAACATAAAAACAAACTTTGACCATTCCTCCTAACTTCTGGAGGAGTGAAATTTTTAGATTACCTTTTAAAATCTTAAACTCAAGGCCAGTGGTGGATGTTACAGTGGGTGACATCAGAGCACAATGTTGGATTAGACAGATATTGAAAACCCTCTCAAATAAGGTGCATTGCACCATTGATATGTGCATATAAAGTATGAGAGAAGATTTTAAAACCATGAGGAGTACAATATTAGTATTAATTCAAATCTAATTTAATTTTAGAAAATTAAAATACAAAACATTTCCCCAGTAAAGGAGTACATATAAAGTACAGCTGTCAAATGAAACAAATTGCAGTCATCTTAGCCACAAATCCCCACCTGACTTCTGGGTCCACACCACACGTTCTGCCCTTAGAATCTGTAGGCATCACTAGGGATGATGGGTTACCTTCCAAAAACCCTGCATGAAAATGAAATACAATATAACAATTAGGGTTGGGAGGTATACCGGTACTGACGGCAATACCAGTACTAAAGGTACAGGTAGTGAAAATAACGAAGATACTTGATGTGTTACTAATACCGGTCCTTGAAAAAAATACCGCTACTTGAAAAATTACTGGTACTCATTATATTCCCCGACAAAAATAACTGTTGGGATGTGTGGATGATTAAAATATTTACACAAACATAAGTTTCTGCATGTTAATTTTACTAATCGAACACCCAGCTGCATTAATGTGCAGGATAACATGGGGGCTGTACGTGGCTCAGGTTCCTTCCCACCCAACTTTCCTACACGAAGAGTTGAGAACCGGTACTGTTTCAATACCGGTTCTGTGTGCTTTACAATACCGGTACCAATATTTTCACGTTACCGCCCAACCGTACTGTAATAACAATATAGGCAAAACTTCAATAATAGTAAATGAACTTTACAAAATAAAAGTGAACAAATGGACCTTTCCTTTGTAAACCTGGGAAACATACAAGGGAGATGAATAATGTAATTGATTTTATACATTATTAAAGTATATTATTCTCTATATGGATTTACAAAATGAAAGAAACTTTACACAACTCGTGATAATATAATGAAGCTGCCTTATATTTCTTTTTTATTTATAGAAACCAATTGTTTGGATTGGCTCATCAGTCTCAGAATTTTGAACTAACACATTGTTTGCAAATCACAAATAGCTCTGGAAAATATAAAACAACAAAACAGTTATAGTTACAATGTAGATCTTTTGAAAACAGGGAATCTGCTAGAGGGAAAAACCAGAATGCAAAAAAGCAATTGAGGTTTCCATGATACATGATGTTCTATTTCAAATAATGCCCTCAAGTGCCCTATCTTCTAACTCAAATCTTATTCAGTACTAGCACTGTCCAAAAAAAAAATTAAATCCCAGATGACCTTTGGTCTTCACCAATATAAAAATAGGGGCCATCTTCTCACCATACTGTGCATCCACATACCACATTGTAAAATCTATTTAAGTTTCCCACCTAAAGATGTGTTTCCACTGAACAAGGTATTCATTCACATTTTGACCTCCAGTGACCCCAGATCACCTTTGACCTCCACTGAAAACATCAGGGGGCATATTTAGCCCCCGGTAACCCAAGATGACCTTTAACCCCACCCCAAAACAATAGGGTTCTTCTTCTCAATATGAGGAATCTATGTACCAAGTTTGAAAACTTTCAGATATTCCTACAGTATCATGTTAACAAGCAAAATTGTCACAAACACACACAGCACATATGGGTGCTTGAAGCCTCACGGGGTACAGAGAACAGTTCCCCATATGGAAATCGTCGGAATTTCCTTTTAGCCAGTTACAGTAAGTCATGCGGCACATCAATGCCATGAGGGCCAGCCGGAGGGCAGGCTCTTGGATATTAAGTGAAAGACCTTATTGCAGTGTCCAAATTTCTGGGTAGCTACACCGGTTACAAGCCCTGTGTGGGTGAGGAAAGATGTGTGAGGCTTGATCAGCTCCTGTGAGCTGCCTGTGCCTACAAAGGCATTGTTTGTATACAAACAATGCCTTGAGGGTACAGGCTGCTCACAGGAGTGTAGGTACACTCATACTGCACACACATATGCATCATATTTCAAATGTATTTTCTATCCAAACTTGAACTTGTACAGTATCATTTTTGAAACCTTTTTTAAACTTTGCCATTTTATAGTATCTACTTAATATAACACTTTCGTCTTCATGTGTTGTTAAATCTCATCTAAGTTTAAGTACAGTACGTTATAGTACAGTAAATTATCTTCAAAGGGAAAAGCGGGTCTCTCCAGACGTGTATCAATGACTTTGTAGTGCCACCCCCCCCCCCACCCAATAAAAAAACATGAAAATAATACTGTGCAACACAGTTCAAGGCTGAAGTTGAATAGAAAAATGTGGGTACTCTACTGCCAATTTATATTAGTAGAGTAAAAAGATTAAACTCAGATCATATGCAAATGAAGAAATGTGTTCTTTCTTGACCTTTAAAAGTGTAACACTTCATACATTTTCTGACTATCCAAAGTAAATGCACTTAGGTACAATTTCTGTAGTACAGTCAACTATCGTCCTCGGGAAAAGAGTCACTCCAGACTTGGATTAGTGACTTTGTAGTGTCACTACAACCTCTCATATCTTAACATATTCCATTCACAAGTACTTTCCCAAAATAATATTGTACCACACACACTAGAGGAGAGAAATAAAATGAAAAAATGTGGGTATTGCATTTCAATATTAAACATAAAAGGGTACAGTAAGTGAAATTAATTTGAACAAATTGCAGATAAAATGTTCTTCCTTAACCTTGAAAAGTATATAGCACTTTAAACTGCAGACTGCATATGGTTGCATTTCATACCAGTACTCTACAGTAAAGGGAAAAAAGTGTAAAAGCTAGGGAGTCACTACAGACTTGTACTGGTGACTTTATTTGGAGCACCACATACATCGCTAATGTCTTGACATTTACTTCTGTAAGTACCTTTTATATAGTTTCAGAATTACTTTCTATGGATGCATGAACCATATCACATGATTTTAAGAATGATATATGAGAATAAAGAAACATTTTAATACACTAAACCAGGATCTGATGACTCCAACTGATCTGTGACTGAATCAAATAATACATGTAGGTTTCATTATATATTATATATATATTACTTATAGGTTAAAAGAAGGTTCAATCTAAACACATTTAAGTTTGTCTTGGACACTGATCACCCTCTGTGTAAGTCTGGATGCTTCAGCAGAAGTGACCTCCGATTGAAGGAAGTTGAATTAACCCTTTACCGTTGTTTGGGTCCTTTTGGACCCATACAGAGAGGGCGGCTGTCACCTATCTTTACTGTTTCACGTGGAGCTTGAAACTGCGAGTAGCTACCTGAAAATTCGGCCACAGCAACGAGAGAGACAATAGTTTAAGATCACAGGGTCAATAGCCTATGCAAGCTGATGTGGGGCGTGCTACGTCCACTTTTCCGCAAATATGCCCCGACTGGAGCACAATGGTAAAGGATTAACATTGATCTTAGTTTTCCTTTCTTCCTAGATCATTAACATACAAACAAATTTTGATTGCTACGGGTGGTTTAATCCTCCCCTCTCACAGTAGCAGGATCAAGATTGGTAGATGAGAGCCAATCATGAAGCAGGGCATTCGATCTACTTCAACGTTGGGTGACTGCACTTCCCTTTTAACAAATGAGTAACAAAAATTTTATAGGATTGACAGGAGCCATTTCGACCTGAATCAGTATGAATGAGTATAAGGTCTAGATTCTCCTGGTTATGCAATTGTCCAGGAAAACTAAAAATCCATGCAAACAACCAAGAGTTAAAAGTTGGTTGTCCCATGGACAAACATTTTTCTCTCGGATTGGAGAAGTATACTGCTGACTGATCAACTCTTTCAACTTTTTCCATTGTACGATATTTCAGACTTCAAGTGTTTCTGTCTCTCAGATATTACTTATTTTTATTCTTCAAGACCAACAATACTGTACATGAAGTTGAACACAAGCCCTGTTTTGTAATTGAGCCAAAAACGCTCAGTTGGACAACTAAATTTACTTGTGGAAAAAAATTAGTGAAATGGCTGCACGAAGGACAACCATAAATTTTTCTGAAATCGAGGCTGGGTATGCTAATTAAAGTTGGGTGTACTGCCTTGCCTTTGTGAATTAAAATATTCGCACCTGGTCCTGGTGGTAATTTAATGAGCTACTACAATACTACCATCGTTCCTACCAGGTCACTCTCTACAATGAATGGAATACAATTACTCACCAATGAGGCCAACACAAAGCCATATAATCATTGCAAGGATAAATAAGATGAGGCAGACTACATCAGTCAAGGATCTGTAAGAATATAAATAAAATCATTGTTGATACTGAATGAAAATATTTTTTTGGACTTGATTTTCCAAAGACGGAACACTGGAATTGAAAGGAAAAAAAAAACAAATATGGTGCTCCACTCTAACACCAGCTTATTTCTAACACCTCAAAGTCTTCAGTCCCAATCAACCTTTTCATATGATGGTCCTTCTGCTCCCTGTCACTTTTTCCTACTCTTTGTACTTTTTCACTGCCCTCTCTTCTACCCCTGCCCTTTTGCAACTTGCAACTGCAAAGTTTCAATTTCAAACTCAATAAGCACCATAATATCCCCAAAACACATCTACACGGTACTGATACACTCAGTTTGCTCAATAGCAAGGCCCCTCCTTATATAGCCAAAGTCAACAGCATGTTGGGATGACATATTGTAGACAGGGCTCAAAGGGTGCCCTCATTCTCTGCCCTATGCCCATCCCATCATGCTGCTGACTTGCCCAAGGATTACAGCAGGTAACTAGTAAGTAGGGTTATATAATGTTAATACTGTAGGAGGTAAGGAGGGGGAGCTGTAGATTGAGCAAACTGTACTGAGGAGAAAACTGACTGCTGAACTCTTGTATGGAAATATGCACATAGTTCTTTAGTGTAAAGTGCTTACATCTCAGTACAAAAACAGCTAGGATCTTCAGGGAGCTCTGAGGTTCCACCGGTATGCAGCACTGAGCACATACAGTATGCAAAGCACATGTCCTCTAGCTATGTTGCCCCCTGACCCTCTTTCACTGAAGCTAGGGGGTGTGGGTTGGAGCAACTCAAGAAATAATTGAATTCCACATGTGGAAATCCATTGGGAATTACAACTGGAGGTTACCAAAATATATAAACACATTTTGGTTAAGTTACCCTTTCATGCTGCTGTGCTCATCCCACATGGAGTTATTATTCCTTGCATATCTGTTAAGACTCTACAGTAGATTACGCTACTAGTTTCACACTCTTACTGTACTTTTCAGTGTTTAGCTAGCCCTGCACTCATCTATCTGGGATTCCTCTCCATGCATGCTCTTCTTCTTAGTGAAGAGTCCTTTACATCAATTTTGCAATGTATATTTGCACTAGCCCCTGTGTGCTGGTGTGTGGGTACAGTATGTAATCGACATCAGAAGAGACCTATCATTTTAGTTTTACTGAGCAACCCTGCTTCCTGTCATTTCAGAATTCATGTACATACAGGGCCCATGTCATGCAGGCTTAATTATTTTACGAGGTTTCCTATCACCCTTCCTTACTAGATATGGAGAGAGTCAGAACCCCAATATCCAAACATTCTCTAGCCAAGTCCAGGGGACTGCTGTGAAAGGAGTACTTGCCACAGATCTGCAGAGAGTACATGGTCAAATCTGATGATCAGGCTCGACCAAGTTCATGACCAGACTAACAAAGTTAGGGGAGGGGGAATGTGTGGGGGAGGGCACATCTGCTTGATAGGTTAAGAAGAGGATGTTCCCCCCTTTCCTTTGAGAATTTTTTTCCCCTTTTTATGCATTCTAGGTGCAAAGTGTTACATGCTCAATTTTCAGCTTTGTTCTAGAAGGTTTAGAACTTTGTGATCATTCACAGTACTGTAGTAATACTCATTTTTCATCTTAGAATTAAAGACCCTCCACCTTCAGACCTGGCATGGACTAAATTCCTCAGTAGGCTCTACATCCAATACCGCAAGCCAGTGAATCTTTGCTGAGCATAAACTTCACTCAAGTAGCAAAGTACAGTACCTTTCATAACTGATCTGTCTTTAGTTTCTGGAATAGACCCAATTAATTTGATCATAGAGGCAGTGGTGGCACAAGAACGTCAAAATTTGGGGGGGGCAACCAACTGCAAACGTTGGGGACAAAAATTTGTTGGCACAGCACAAAAATGAGCCCAAAGTGCCTGTTCCTGGGGATGAGGGTCCAGGGGAAAATTGCTCTGAGGTTTTAAAATTTCTCTGGATGAAAAATTAAGTCTCAGAAGAGGTACAGTATGTAATTATTTTTCTGTTAACCCAACTCCTAACTGACCTAACTTGGAAGGGGCGGGGGGGGGGGGGGGGGAGTGGTGTTGGCGAGGACAAAATCTGGGGGGCAGTCCAGTAGTGCTACCACTGGATACAGATGAGATCTAAAACAGAATGTTCCAGAACTGCTCCCATGCAGTACAGTAATCATGCTTCTAGGCTTGACATGATACAAAACATGACTGCATATTACAGTGATTCCCATTTTTCATAGAAGACTCAAATGTTCAAAACTAAGACATGCATGGTCACAAAGTAGTCATGGGACTGTTTTTTCTGGTTAAATGGGAAACTGAAATTTCTCATGAATACAGGAAGATGACCCATAATTGTGCATCATACAGTACTACCACACTCTTAAATTATTTCCTGCAACAAGGTTTGAACTATTTTTGACCCATGTGCATTTTTCAACTTTGCTTTGGAAAAACTGATACACTGAAGTGTGTGTACATGTCTTGAATATTGCATAGTGTTTAATATAAATTACATGTGTATTATTATTATTCAGTCCTCAGTAGGCCTATCCAATACCAATAATTATGTTTATCAATACATCGTTATAATAGTTGTAATCGCTTTGAGATGAAAAACAAACCTTCACTTGTGCAGTAAACCAGAAATGTAGTTTACTGAACAAAGTTGGATTTACAGCCACTCATTAAATATAAGTTATGTGGAATTATTGTCTTGCCGTTTGTAACAGTATTCTCTTGAAAGTTTGACCATTTCTGAGTTCAGCAAAACAAGCAAAGGAACATAAACACTTTTGGTAATGAGTCACACAATCTGCATATCACAATTTTCATTATAATTTGAATGTAGTTCAAGTTTGTTCATGATACATTTGAAAAACATTTCATGTCTTCTAAACTGGTCAATATGTGATGAACCTTAATCGTGGAATTACATTTGTTTATAGGCCTAATATTTTCACCAAATAAGCAGACTTATAACATGCCAAAGGCTGTAATACACATACATGGCAATCAGGTCACGCTTTGTATAACTGAGTTAGAATACCAGCAGAAAATATTCACATGTCGCCTTTTATTGCATTTCACTGCATCAGCATTAATTCACACAACTGTTATCAGAAACAACCTTCCAGGAAACACAACACCTGGAAAATCATGCACTAATCTCCATATAAGGGACCAGTATATATTTCAAATGTCCTGCCATTCATGATAGCAACCTAAGACTTGGGACTCATTTCTCCATATTGGCATTCAGTTCAGAAGCTCCTTTGACCTTTGCTTCGTGGTTTGATTTCTAAGAAGGCAGTCACCTGACACTTGCTTTGAAACAACAACGAGATTCCACAAATTCCAAGAATCTTTGCATGATATTTTAGAACCTTCACATTGCACATTCATTAAGGTATTTAAAAGCCCAGTTCTCTCTCTCCCCCCCCCCCCTTCCAAACAATACCAATTCTCCTAACCTTCCTACTTAGGCCCCTCCCACAATTCTCTGAAATTCATCCTCATCCAGACACAATATCAGTTTATTGCTTCAAGGTGAGTGTAGAAAACTCATTGTGCATAATCAAAACACTCCCAGAACAGCTGTGTATTATAAGCTTTGGTACTCTGCATTGTTTGAATTACTGTAGCTGTCAATCAAAAAGCTGAGCTAATTGAAAGTTTCTATTACCCCCTACAAGAAGTATAACTTGGGGTGAGAGGATTGACCCTTTAAAGCAATGAGTTACTCTAGGGCAGGGTCATTTTATCTAACTGGCAGTTATTGCAAAGTCACTTGTTGTGTATGTATTACATGTGCCCAACTGCCCAGTTAGATTTAAATGACTCTCCCTTTACTTGTGTTAACTCAATGAGGAAAATATGGTCACAAGACTCTCAAGAGCCAAACATGAAATACTCCAGACTACTACACAGATCTATCCAATTTGAGGTGACTGCATTTTCCCTTTGCAGACCCAATTCTCTCATCCCACACAGGACCAATTCTCCAAACCTTCTTACTTAAGCCCCTCTCACAATTGTCTGAAATTCATCCTCATCTAGACGCAATATCAGTTTATTGCTTCAGGGTGAGCATAGAGAAGCTTAATGTTTATAATCAAAACACTTTCAGTACAGTTCATGCTGAGTAATATAAGCTTTGATACTCTGCATCATCTAAATTAGCTGTTAAATCAAAGAACTGAGTCAATTGAAAATTTCTGTGACCCCCTACAAGAATTGTAGTTTTGGGTGAGAGGATTGGTCCTTTAAGAAAGATGCATTGTTTACACTACAGTGGGTATAATGGCCTGGTCATTTTACAAATTCAACAAAACTTACCTTTAAACCATTTGTGTACCAGTAAGTATATGCACTGTTGTAAACAAATACCATTGTTGTTGCTATTTACATTGCATTGTTTCTATTGCAACTGCTACTACAGGCCAATGACATCATTAGTGGTAATGGTTCATCCCACGACAATAACCAAAATACTAATGACCTATACAGTTGTAGTACATCGATTACAAATATTTGTGGTCCCAACTCTCCCGATGCTTTGGTCTGCAAATACATGAAGCTGATGACTAGGAGCTGTTGTACATACAGGGTGCTAAGCGAAAGAGGTACATATGGAACCCCCTTAAATTACAACAAGCATGGAACTTTAATGCTCTCAGCTAAAAACTATTCCAATGGAATATTTTACAAGAAGATGCTATCCAATCCAGAACTCACAAAGTGGTTTTCTACATGTGTATGTACAGTGTGAAGATCAAAGAACATACTGTATAAAAATGGAAGAAACTTGATGCTTTACAAGTCCATGGGAGATATGGACTTAAAATCTTGGCAGTCACACCCATCTGGGTGGAGGGCTACTACACTCTTCATGGAAAGTTTCTTATATTCAGTGTCATTAATCATTAGGAATGCTTCTTCCACTGAAAGGTTGGCTGGTGTCGGTGACATATGTAACATGATGAGTATATATGTAGGCGCACAAAATCACGTCTGATGTTGCTGGTTAATATAACTGTACCTTACTTATTTTTGGCAGGAGACAACAGTATGCTTGATGTTATGGCTTGTAGTTGTAATTTACCTTAAAGGGGCTTATTGAGTCGATATCCATAATAAATGACAGTGTTGAAGGAAACTACCACTTGAAAATACTTAAAATGAGCATGGTTAGTCAAGATTCATATTCGACAGTTACAGAAAAGTTAAAATTTTGAATTTTGTGGTATGCTAGGTGACTTGTAACAGTTTTGTCCATATTTAAAGAAGTGTCTGCAGCATGATCACAAGTTTTTGGAAACTGAACTGAGCTGCTAAGTGCTCACTCATAAAACAGTTATTTGTATTTAGGATGTGGGGGATCATCTAAGTTTGACCATTTGTCACTGGTATGTGAAGGAAACTAACAACTGCTTTGGAAAAAATTGATTAATTTCATTAGCCAACTAAATGAGCCACTTAAATGATTTGTACTAAAAAGAAAATTTCTTTCTGATGATTATTGTGTACCTTGTACATGGATGTCCATGGATGTCCACGTCCTGCCTACCTTGCTTACTGCCAGGCCAAAACTGTAGTGTGATAGTGTGTAAGGTTACAGTAGCAGCTAAGAGCAGTTGATGACTGATGTATCATGAGCATGATGACTGTAGAGTTTTTGTTTGTTTCCTTTTTACAGCTGTGGGTGTGGTCAACCAAATTCAGGCCTTGAGTTTAAGATTTTTCAGGTATGCTACAAATCACACTTCCTCAGGAAATTAAGGAGTGTGGTAGGCTTGCTGTTTTTAGTGTTTTATCAAACTTTAATGCACTTATCTGAGCTCCCAAGCTGTGCAAAAAATTGCACTCCTGACAGTGATTTGAGGAGAGTGGTGGTGTATTCAAGGACTGCAAATTGTAAAGTCATATGCAAACACTCTATAGCATGTGATAATTTAAACTCTAACTCAGATTTTCTACCTATTGTACACTGAATGGACACCACTGAATATTCACCTTTAAAAGGAGAAGGCAGACAGCCCAACTTGAAGTAGTGTAGTACACTACGTAACTGTCATGTTTCATGATTGACTTTTGAAAGTCATGAACAGATTTCTTATCAATCAGTATTAACTGAATATACTACTTGCTTGTTCTTAACTCTATTTGTAGCAATCCTATAACCATTCACTTTGGATTGGACTTTAAAGTGCCCATGACACTGCCAGCAAATCTTTGGTGTATTGCAAGATTTGATACAGTATTTTACAAATATTATCTCACACCCTATTAAAAACCTGTACAACTCGGCATAAATGATATTTGAAGAAAAACGTTGAAAATCCAATTTCGAAAAATGCCGCAACAGGTCACCTGACGCAATTGGCAGCACAAACCCCGCCCTATTTAAGAATGCACATCTAGACGTGGAATTAATGCAACACTTGGTAAAGTTACCTTATTTTTTAGCAACTTCATGAAAACAATTGCATCACAATACTTGTCCAACATACAAGGCGAAAGGCACGGACCATGGTGGGGATTCGGAGCAAATCATTGGCCAATATGTTCGAGTGCATATGGGGGTGTGTAAAAACAGTTCTGTTTTTGGGCGAGAAAGACACGGTTCGGGTGCTATACAGAACAACTGTGGACATGTATGGACAGTTCAAAACAAGCACGTCCCCACTACGAGCTCATCTTTACTGTATGAGCTGTTTGGTGAAGGTGTTATTACGAATACTAAGCAGTCACTGCCCAATGCACAATTCACAATGTAGGCAGTGGCTACACTCACTGCTTTCATAGCACCGGTGTTTGCAATGATTTACTCCCTACCACGCATTACCATGCACATGATGTGATGATTGTGAGCTCCCTGGTACAGTATTGCTAACCCTGCCTCCAGTGACGTCACCATCTTGAGACGCGCTCACATAGGTTTTTTTGCTTTAAGATTTCAAATGGGCTGAGCCTGGCCTGTAACTGGGAATTCACAACGTTGTATTCCAGTGTTTATGGACATAACTTACTAGGGAAAATATTTGCTTTATGTCAAGGTGTACCCAAAGAATATGTACTGAGATTTTACTTTGGTCGTGTCATGCCCACTTTAAGAAGCCTGGAGGGGTGGGTAATGTTATGTGTGGGGCTCAGGGTAAGGTAATGCAGTCATAGGAAAAGTAGGGAAGGGTATGAGGGACAAGGGTGAGATAGGATGGGTGACAACTACAGAAGAGTGAGAATTGAGAGGGACTTCGGACTACTGGAGGTTATTTTATTGTGATTGAATGTTTTTTTTTTTTTTTATTTTTTTTTTAATTTTGATATCACCTGTCCTTGTATTTTCTCACTCTGTTTTGCCCTAGTTCATTCTTTTTACCTCACTCTCTTTTTCTTAGGAACTCGCACCCTACTTGACAAATAGATGGGATTTTTACAGTACTTTTCCCACAAGATTTTGATATCGTATGATATTCGACCTTTATTTCTGTACGTTATATCAATAACTATCAAATATTGTGGAAAATCAAATTTAATGATATTAAATGGAATATATGACAATATTTTTTTCTCCACAAATGTCAAATTTACTGGAGTAACTGCTCTGTTTACCTGCATACTGAAGTCCTAAAATATTTTTTAAGATACTTTTTAAGAGAAATACAAAGAAAATGGTAAGGTTTAGAAATGATTTTGCTTCAAAATAAGTTTGGGGTGACTGGACTGCTCTTCCTCCTTGAGATGTTTTGATTCCGGTTGTTAAAGTAATGTGCCAGGAGTAAATATTTTAAAGGCCCTGGGTACGGCACTATGGTACTACTCTAAGACTGTGGTCTCACATACCCCATGCTTGCCATAACTTAGTGTTACCTTGCCTTGGAGTAACATGGGAAGTAAGAACATAGGTTAACTCTGGGTCTGTGTTTAAATTTCAATCCACCTCAAATCACAGGGTTCTGCAGGTTTAACCACTGTGTTTGTTTAATCATGCAAGGTCAAAGGTGTTTACGGCGCTGATTACCCTTATTTTCTAACATTTACTGAAATGTGAAATATTTGACATAAATTTGACCTATGACAGCACTACGCCACTATCCAGTCAACCATAGACTGTTAGTAAAACAAGGAGTTAACTTGGGGTTTTGCCTTACTGTAGTTAAGGGGTAAAACTGTGTTTCAGGGCACATGACTCAAAGCCTTAAGAAAGTAAAGGTTGCTTTTCAAAGTTGCACTGGTTTTTAATAAGCACACCTTTCAGTTCGCAAACAATATGGCTCTCCTCCCAGTATCAGCATGAATATGGGAAATAAATGCAAAAGTTGGCAGAGATGTTACATGGCTCTTCAGGGAAATATATGTGAAAAAGGAACAGAGTTCTCTATGGAATTAATTTTTGAAGATATGAAAGTTGATGCGAGAATGCAGCTCCAAAAATGGGAGTTAAGTTTTGAGTGCACAATATAATTAAGAAGAGTGTATGACTACTTGGGAGTGACTTGTACGTCACAGACAGCATTAATGAAGAGAGTAACTTAAAAAGAAACCAGCTTTGAAAACACCTGAAAGCAGCCTCAAAAACAGAAACCCCATGTAAGGTTCTTCATGGAGCCCCAGATTTCATTATATGCATCCAGTATACTGACACTATGATAATATGAAGTCAATAAATCTTTCTTAATATACTCATATGTTCAGTTTCATAGATCTTGGGAAGAGTTCCAGTTTCAACTTAATTATACCAGGTATTCCACCAATGACTCCCTTTCCCCCTCCCCTCATGGAAGCATTCTTTCCACTGCAACAACATAATGCAATCAAGTCAACTGGTTTTTTCTCATCACCTCCTGTTGTTTCTTAAAATCCACTGACAAATCAAACATCCTTCAACGATCGATACAGGAAGTATTTGACCTGATGGATTCATTGCTACTGCCAAGAAATAACCCAAGCGATTCAGTATGAATTACCGTAAACTGGATTGAGAGTTCAAAAATTCATTAAGCCACTAACTAAATATCATGTACTGTGCAAGAATGGTCAGGCCTAAATAACTATTGGTACCATCATAACCATCACAGTATTCAAATTTTTCTTACTGTAACATTGCGAAGCATATTGTGATACTATATGGTGTGCTGTTAATTTGCACTAGTTACGATTTAAGTATCTTTACTGAGGACAACATCAGACAATTACTTTCCAAAGTTAAGGTTTTATGTAGGGCTGTGAACGTGTAGAGATTAATTGCTACACGATCGCATGTTTGATAAACATTTAGTACAGAGCTACAAGCGATTAATCGCAAAACCTGTTTTTTATTCTTTTGTATACTCTGATGATAACTGGTTTTCTTTAAATGCAACATTCTGGGAATATATGAACCTTGCAGGCTTCAAAGTTTCAGAATATTGCCATGCAAGATAACAAAGTATTATTTTTGCATTAGGCCTAGCCTACATTCAATATCAATCACTACATACTGAAATTATTTTTTGGTGATAGGGTCATTGCCATTAATCGCTAAACAATCACAAATTTTTGAGATTAAACGTTTAGCTATTTTGCTAAACGTTCACAGCCCTCACAGCCTCCCACTTAAAAAAAATCAGGTTTAATCCAGAAGGGCCCCCAGCACTTCTTCCAGTTGCGGGACACTGCACTGTTTTCCATACTCCACTTCTTATTCAGAACATCAAGCATTGTGGCAGTAGCATGAACAGGTTCCATTTTTTTAGTCTCTGGTATGATTTGACCTGTCCCTAGTTAACCCCAGACCTCCTGTGTAACAGTATGAGAAGCGGATGCTCCACTATGTACACCAAGTGCATGGTCTGACCTCTCCCAAGAAGGCAAAAACAAAACAAAACAAAATAAATCAAAAAAACCCAAAATATCACACTATTACACAGACCCATTACAGTAAATTGCAGTTTTCAATGACTGGCCTGATCAAGAGATTTTTAGCAGATGGGCAATGGCTGCCCATCTCAGGCACCCTCTAAGAGTAATTTTTGAAGATTTAACTGCATATATCTGCTTTTTGCATGGTTGCTACAGTAATTTGGTCATTGTACTGTACATTATCTTCATCAGCTGGTTTTAGCAAGTCTAGAGGAGAGAGGACCTGGGGGGAGGGAGACAGACAAAAGAAGGGTGGGGAAGATGATTTCAGGCACAATTAAACAGTGGTTTTTGAAGCCTTAACTGCATAAAACTACTTCTTGCACAGTTGCTATTGTTATTATGGTCATGGTACTGTATGTATCTTCATCAACTAGTTTCATTAAGTCTGGGGGAAGGAGGAGGTGGAAAAAAAGAAGGGTGGGGAAGATAATATATAGTTACAAATTCTTAGGTACATGTAAGCAAGCTCCATGGTCACAACTCTAAAGTAAGGATAGTGTCCCCTTTGTACTAGGCATTAAATGGGTGTGAAAAGATCACTTCCCTGCTACAAGATAAACCGAATATAGTTTTACCATTATTTCAATTTAATAATTACATTTGTAATATTGTACATTACAATGTAGAAGTTAAAAAAATGTAATACTGCTTTAAGAAATGTACAATAGCACTTAAAATATGTCTAGCAAATATACTGTAATTCAGGGAAAGATAATGTGATTCCAAAATACTGACACCATGTCCTGAAAAGGTTGCAACATACAGTACTGTAAAACTGGCAATAAATTCACAATCTGGAGCAATACATGGTAGGCTTATATAGACTTTATAGCATATTCATCAAGCAATATAATCATAACCTAGAACTCGTTCATTCTGTACAATATGCACAATTATAACCATACTGTATACAGTTGTGGCCAATTACCAGCTATTTCTACATTTTATCTTTGACACTTGCAATATGCTGGTTTATAGTAGCAACGCATGATACAAGTAAGACTGACTATACTAAACACTCAAAGCAAAATACTATCAAAGGTATATTGGACTTATGTACAAAATACAGGAATTTCACACAATGTCATGATACAGAAACGGATCGTTCAATGACCTCCACTTTAAGTTCTGTGGGTCTGTCTGAAGGGGGAATATTGAGTTTATATTGATACAGTATATTTTAACAAGAGTTTGAAAGGGTACACTTACAGAATAATGACCATATTTTAGCAAGTCACATCAGGTTACATTTCACATGCACTAGTTCAACAAAAGGTTGGGTCTAGGTGTGGGCAGGTGAGATTAGAATTAACCCTCTACTGTTGTTCGAGTCCATTTGGACCCAGACAGAGAGCGCAGCTGTCACCCATCTTTACTGTTTCACAGGGAGCTCAAAACTGCGAGTAGCTACCCGAAAATTTGGCCACACCAATGAAAGAGACCACAGTTTAAGGTCACAGGGTCAATAGCCTACAGAAGCTGAAGCGGGGCATGCTACGTCCACTTTTCCGCCCACTCCCGAGGCACGCAAATGTGCCCCAATGGAAACAATTAACAGTAAAGGGTTAAAATAAAGTACCTGCACCACAGGGCTGTGCACACATGCAGAGACAGCGGCATCAGCTTTGCAGTAAACACACTCCACAGGCTTTAATAAACACTTTACCCTTGATCGGGTCCGTTTGGACCCAGACGGAGAGCGCGGCTGTCACCCATCTTTACTGTTTCACGCGGAGCTTGAAACTGCGAGTAGCTACCTGAAAAATCTGCTACAACAACGAGAGAGAGACAATAGTTAAAGGTCACGGCAATAATAGCCTACAGAAACTGATGCAGGACTTGCTACGTCCGCTTTTCCATCCACACCCAAGGCAGGTTAATGTGCCTTGATTGGAGCGCAACAGTAAAGGGTTAAGTGTAATAAGAGCTGAGTGAGTGAGGGGTGAAGTAGATCAACAAAGTATTTTTTTATGGAAAAGGCTTTTAAGGACCTGTTGTGTTTATCATTTGGAAAAGTACCGGGTCAGAAATATTTGAAAACAAAAGTGAATTCCACTCATAAATTAGCTGTAAGCAGTGATGGCCCTACCAGGGAGAAGGGGCGGAGGGGGCATTTTCCCTAAAGCATAATAACAATGATTACATTTTTGCAAGTCATGTAAGGTCATGTTTCACATCCAATACTGTCGTTTTTTGACAAAAGGTTGGGCCTCTAGTTGAGTGTAACAGGAAGTGAGTGAGGGGTTAAGTAGATCAACACAGGTTTCCATAGAAAAAGCTTGTAAGGCTTGTGTTTATCATAATTTGGAAAACTGAATTCCACTCATGAAGTAACTACCTTCCAACCAAAACTTGATCCTGAGGCAGTACTGCTAGTATATGTTCAATATTATTTCGGCTAAAAGGCAAAGTACTTAGAGAAAAGCTCATCTAAACCTAATTTTCATCATGAGAAATTTCAACACACCCCTGAAAAGCTAACCATGTAAAATCAGGGCAGTTGTCAAAATGCACACGAGACACAGGTAACATTGACTTGGTTTAAAGTTGTAGTAGCTGATGGTTTGAAGAGAGAATTACTATTTGATAATCACGACAGGCCTGGCCTTTGAAAGTTAGCTTCTAGGTATGGTAATTCCTTCCAGTAGCAGATATTCAATAGAAAGCAAACTTGGTGCAGGAGGCTCTCAAATGGCAACATCCCTGCTTAGTACCATTCAGATACTCCAGTGAGGATTACTGTTCACACTGAACAATGCAAATTGTATTTGGTTGGCTGAACCAATTGTCACTCGATGGGATGAAGAAAAGATTGTTTGTCAAATGCTGTAGAAATACCTGTTGCATGACATATAGAGCTTAGGAGAAAAAGCGAAATAGAGTGCAAGTCTGAGATGAATGAGCTTTGATGCTGTCTGTAAGAAATGTACTATCAGCGTAGTCTGAAGAATGGACTTTGTTTTAGATGCTCAGATAGTCCTCATGGACATATGTAACAGCTTTTTCGGGAAGCAGTGAAAGTTTTGGTTTCGCCAAATTGCCCTTTGCCAGAGGGTCAGGAGAACTTGAGGAAAAGATACTCAGATAGTCCTTTCATTATGTGGTTTCTCAGCTTTTTGGCTAAGAACACGTGCAGTATCTGTTCTTTTCATCCAGTCTAGAACATGGATCCATAGGCCTACATGACAGACCAATGGGGTAAATGGTCTGAAGGCCATGAGGTTGGTCAAGTGTTGTCCTTCAGTGGGCGTAATACCTTCTTCTGGAAGCAGTTTAAAGTTTGGTTTCACTAGAATGGTCCTAATTTGGCAGAGGACTTTAGAAAAAGTTTGAAGAATGGATCAGAATCTACCACAGGTTGGACCCGACCACAAGGGAATTATTCAAATTGTGTTGTCCTTATACACACTTTAAAAGTAGCCTTCAGCATACATCTTAACAGCTCCCATGGTATTGAACCATTTAAATTGCATTGACCTACATTTTGATAGCCCTTAAATCCAGTACTCAACCAGCCACCCAAAGACAATGCAAACAGACAGTCATTTGCCAGTGCCTATATACCCCCTCCCCCCAGACCTACCCACCAACAACACTATACATAACCAGCTCAAAAGTGAATATTCAATTTGGGCCGTGACTACAAATCCTAGCTGTAGCTTTCCTATCTGGAATGGCACGCTCCCCCTAACTGAATTTGGGGTATAGAGCTTTGCAGTTTCTCAAAAAGGGTTTGTTCAACCCATAATCCCCTAGTTCACAAAAATCCCAGTCTCCCTTCTTCCCAGTTTCCTCTCTCTGATTTTCCTGTTGTTGTTTTTTTGTTTTCTCTTTCCTTTTGTTAACTCTGTATGGAGGACTCTTTTACAAGCTCTATGGAGCTTTTCTGAGTTTCCTCCTGAGTTTCTCTTTAGCTTTGTTTCTTGTTTTATTTTTTGAATTGTGTTGTAAATCCAGAGAATGACTCAAATAAATGTTGTCGAACTTGAACTTGAAAAATAAGTGTTCGAAGGAGCACAATACATTTGCTGAACAATTAGTTCATACTTCATATTTATTTAAAGACTACATAGGTTATTGATCACCTTGAACAGTTCCTATTTTCCCAACCCACTTTATTCCAGTAGCCTTTCCCACAATTGTCAAAAATTCATATCCTCATTCAGATATAACCCCAGTTTATTGCTTTAGGCCATGTACCCTGGTGAATGCATGGCCCTACTATGCAATCAGAACACTTTCAGTGCATGCTGTGTAATATGAGCTACCCTGCATTTTTTTAATTTGATGTCCCTCAAAGAGCTTGGCCAATTGAGAATTTCTGTAGAATACTGGTAAAATTGTATTCTGGAGTGACAAATGACTGCAATTAAACCTGCTTGGTCATTGTGCTGTATCTCATTCACACAGGCTTGTTCTGAACTTTTATATAGGTTAGGTTACTGTAGGTTAGAAATAATACTGCACATTTCATGGCCCAGTTTCTAGCCAACTTGTTTATTTAAGTCAAGCTGGCCACAGCCTCTTTTCCAGTTGTGGCTCACTGGCTTGTTTTCCTATTCCATTGCTTAACTGCTAAGCACAAAAGCACAATGGCACTAAACTTTTAGGCGATGGAACTAGAAAATTTTGGGGGATACGAGAGGGGGAGGGGTAATAAAATGTATAAAACTAATTTATCTCTTAGGCAGGTTACAGCAGTTGATGATACACAACTATGGGATGGAGGAAGGGCAAGTGCCATGCCTTCCATTAAATATTATGCAATTTCATTGGGATGCATGGACATCCTTTACTCCTTTAGTATATGGAATTGGACTACATACTTGTTTGGATTCTAGGCAAGTTACAAAACAACTGAAACAATATTTTGATTCTGTCTATTGACACAAAACGTCTGCAGACCTTGGCTATATGGTACATAAATATGGTGTATGTAGTGTTTGCATAAGGTACAGTACACTGTAGCATGACTGTCACTTGCATTTTGTACATTGTAGAACTAACACTAGCATACTGAGCTCTGTATAATGGCCGTAGGCACATGATACACAAAGCACACAATGACACAGTTACAGTAGGTGACCTGTACAGTATGCACTGTTTAGGAACTTGGAAGGGTATATGCCTGTTTTACATACTACTTTATCCAGGGTGTTCAATAAAATCAATACATACCGTTGCTTCATGTTCAGGTACAGCATTTTGTTTAGAATTTGAACTTCAGTCAAAAAAGGACCATGTACAGATATGTAACAATTAGCAAATGTAAAATGATAGCCAGCTACAGTACAAGCTTATTGTTTTCCAACAAATTTAACAAAATAGGTGCACAAGTTTACAGGATTTTAAACAATCAGGTCTCCTTGAATTCTGAGGCCTGCCAGTGTGATGGCACACCATCACTCACCACGAATCACTGTGAGGAGAGGGATTTTTGAACACCTAGCTCAAGAGTGGAGCACATAAATTTATTATAACTAAATAAAAGAGCATACCTACCACCCACCTTAATTTTCTGAGGAATGCGATTTGTGCTTACCTCCTGGAGAATCTAACACTCAAGGCTTGAATAATCTCTCAAAACGAACAGAATCACAGAAAAGGGTTTCATCTGTAGTCAAAAGGCTCAATATAATTTCATAAGCATAATATCACTAGGATTAATGGACTTCTCTGCTCATCCAAAGCAGTTCCAATTCTTATCTTGCTTTCTTTAGACCCACCTATAAAATCTCTCATACTCATTCTCATTTAGACACAATCTATTAATTGCCTCCATCAGGATGAGGAAAAGACTGCAGTGTGTAATCAGATCACTCTCACTATGTACAGTACATGCTGTGAAATATGTGCCACAGTACTCTGCATTTTTTGAAGCTTGCTGTCAATTGAAGAGTTATTGGGAATTTCTGTGGACTAGTGACTTCAAAAATTGTCCCTAATTTGGGGTGACAATTGTTTGCCCTTAAACAGTCAATTCTGCTTCTGAAACGGGTACACTTACATCAGGCCCAACATGTCCAATGAAGAAAAGGTGGAGAGAGGGGCTGTTGGTGATCAATGGCAGAGCTAAGGATTTTGTTCTATTCATCGCCCTTCAGTTGTCCCTTTACCTCAGTTTCAGGTACAGCCTTACATGAAGTATCTGCCAGGATTTTAGTCAGACTCAGAGGGAGAATGGTCTGCAGAGACATGTTAATTCAGACAGTTAAAAACCTAAAAGGGTGCCTACAGGCAATTTAAGGGGGACATTCACAGCCCTGACCTTTTGGACACTACAGTTAGCTGCCACAATTTGGGATAACCATTACAAAGTGGCATCCACATGTCACTGTGTAATGAATGATCCACACCTTCCAATTGAAGTAGCAAGTTAGATGGAGTTTTAGTGCCCAGTTTCTAACCAATTAATTAATTAGTTTAAGTTGAACTGACCACAGCCCTTTTCCTAGTTGTGGCTCACTGGTTGGTTTCCCCTGTTCCATTACTCACTCAGATTGATGTTAACAAAATGAGAGCATGTGAAGGTAAATACAAATCCATTCTGGTCGATGTGCGGTCTCTGTGTCAAATATTGTTCTCAAACAAAACTTAAAAATATGTTCATGAAATCATGCAAATTGACGTCACTGACAATTGAAACGAAGGCAGGAGTTAAACCAATTTCCACTTTGTTATCTGCATTACCTACTGTACACAACTTGAAACAAGCAGATGAAACAAGCGGGTGCCCAATTGCCCAGCCAGACAAGTGATTTCAACCTAGACAACTAGTATCTCCTGGCTGTCTACACACTTCATGTTGTCAGAGGGCTTTATATATGGAACTAAACCAACCACCTGTCTGTTTTTGAGTCAAAATCCCCCTTCAGATTTCATGCAATGTTCATGCTACTCGCAGTCGCACGATTCAATAACTACTACACTGTGAATTTTGAAGGCAATTATTATTATTATTATTTAATATTGGGACAACATAATGCATATTTCCCACCAAGTGGATTTTGTATATAAGTTCACAATAAATGAGTTAGGTAAGCACCACATACCTCATTATGTCAGAAAATTTAATACAGAATTACACTGACTGACCACAAAACAATGAATGCAATAACAACTATATTACAAATTAATCAATAGAAAAGTACACTAACAAGGCATGATACACTAAAGAATCTTTGATTGCAAACGCATGCATCCATGAGAATAATATTCACTGTTTGTGCGTGGAGATGCTGTAAACAGAAGTAAGAGCTTCCAGTGTTTCATGTTGCATAGGAATCAATTAGTGACAGGTTTCAATAATGGAATGACCTACTGTAGCAATTAATGCACACTTGTTCAGCACATGCATTTTATCAGAGCAAGTTGCTTCAGTATTAGGCATACATATAACTCCCCATTATGATGCTGTAGCCTGTACATATATACTGCAATCTAAAGAAAAACTAGTTTTGAGTTACCATTGAAATACTGTACACTGCTATTGAGCAACCATGCAAACCCAATCTACTGAAGTGGAAGGAGCAGACAAGAGATTTTACTGTTGTTTTATAGATACCATCATTTGTGATAATGCTATCAATTGGCATCAAATTGCAAGATTTTGACACCAAGTCATGAAAATTGTTCAATTCAGGGGGTATTTTCATATTAAAATACACAGTAGATTGCTTTAAAAGGGAACCATAAACCTTAAGCTAGTTGCAATGGGTAGGATTGAGTGTGGATACAAATTTATTCATAAATATGTCTTTTAATCATGCTTTCCAGATGCCAACAGACACGGCAACATGTGCATATTGCATCTGTTTCGCATTCAAAAGTACTGTACTTGCAATTACTTCATCACTTCTCCAAACGGGAACTTATATGAAGTAAGTCCATACCTATGATGCACAGGCACGTGGCCAGGATTTTGTCATGGGGAGGGTTTTGGTGTCATGGGAGGGGGGGGGGGTTATGAGGCACGATATGAGGGAAAAGTCTGAAGATAGAGAGAAAAATCATTTTAGGTGTTTTTTGGCATTGCGAGGTTGGGTCATGGGGGGTTGTAACCCCAAAACCCTCCCCGTGGCAACACCACTGATGAAGCAACAACACTTTTCGGTCCCTGGTAGATAATTTGTCAACACATATCTCAAACTAGATAACATGATTCAAACTTGAAAAATCTTTTTAAGCATTGTTGAGGTCATATGCATGTTATAGTTCACTTTAATAAAGACTATAACTATCAACCAACATGTTTAAAAGTGGTATTTCAACCTTCTTCAGTGGCTAAGAGCAAAAATGAATCCAAACCCCCTGGACCCCCACTCCTGCACATGAACGTGTAGGTGTTTCATCATATAATCTTCACTAATGATGACCGACCAATGAACTTGAGTTTCCTAATAACAAAGCTTGCTTACTGAATAATCTTTGGTTCCATTCCTTTCACAGCAAATGACCCTTTAAGTTCTTATTGTTTGCATTCAACCATGTCAACTTCTTGTTTCCTTAATCTTGTTTATCTCTTTCATTGTATACAGTACAACCTTTCTTAAGTAATCCTTTCAGGTATTTTAGTCAGAATGACCACAGCAGGACGGCTTTAATCCCTCCAAAGGCAACTGATTCAATACCTTTAACAAAATGCACCTTGCTTCCTCCTATTAAAGGGCATATCACAGACATTGCAAATTTATTGTGACACAACAGCTCTGAAGTCTCACTACTTCATTTCACTTCCAAATATCCATGATATTTCAGGACTTAAATATTGTTCAAAAAACCAGAAAGTCAAAGCAAATTTGTAAATCACAATTAAATGAGGAAAATCTAGTCAAGTGATTTTTGAAAGCCATGCAAAAGAAATTGATGTATCTCACATCTGGTTCTAGTTATCTTGATCATACTGTACCTTTGTTTCCTGATTTACAAATTTTCCCTGTCTTCCATATACTTTACACTTACAGCTTAGTATGTTTGCCTTTAAATATTTTGTGATATTCTTCCACCAATCTTCCATAATTTCTTTCAAGAAAACACTTTCGTCTATGACCCTTTAGCGAGACAATCATACTGATTACTCTCATAAACTGTAGAAAAGAAAAAATGTCTGTAAGAATATCTGGAGCTTTACTGTAGAATAGACTTTACCCCAATATTAAGAAAATTACCTTTAAAAAAACCTCCTTTAGACAAAAGAAGACCTTCTTACTTGATATACTAAGGCTATTTACTCCCTCTTTGATATTTATATGTATTTCCTAAGAATGTGCTTTCAATTCTTTTCCCCTATTTTCTCGAACACTCATTCTTCTTTCTTCCTAATTTCTTCCTATCTATCCTTTTTGAATCTCATTTTTTTTTTCTTTTCTGACAGATCTGCATTGTATAAGCTTTGCTTATTTCAGATTTTCCACACTTTCCTGAGGTAATTATTGTTTCTATGCAATTTGCTTCAACATAATGAAAGTGAAAGTAAAGGAAACAAAACAAAACAATACATGAGCCCTGGCATAGCTGCAGTGCATTCAGCAATAGCATTAAAGGGCAAGTGTAGTAGACTGTCCCTGTTTCATGATTGGCTCTTGGGAGTCATGTGACAATTTTTTTTCCTCAAATGTGAAATTTACGAGTAGTAACTGCTTGATTTACCTTGGTTATACAATATTGAAGTCCTAACATGTTTTGAAAGATACTTTGAAGAGAAACAAAAAGAAAACTGCAGGATTTAGCTGTTGCTTCAAAATAAGTTAGGGGTGACTGCTATTGCCCTTTAACTCTAGTGAGTGCATTATCCTCCATTTAATGCACGAGTCCAGTATCAATTAACCTTGTTCATTTATACACAACAAGATTTACTTTAAAAGAAGACTGAAGAGAGAAAAAGTCATTTCTATATAACCCCATTTCCACTAGAAGAGGAAAGACTACTCATAATCCATACAAGAAATGTTCTTGCCCAATTAATTAACAAAGATACCATTGTGCAAACTAGATTAAATAGCAATATCAAGAATCCTTAGAAGAGGCCTCTGATAACAGTTGTTACTAGATTTTGGATATATTGCTACTTTTTAAGAACTTTAAGCTTAGCAGTCTAAACAAGGACAAAAATTAACACTTTAGGAGGTATGAAGAAAAAGACACCTGGCAACACACTCCTTACTAAAGCAAGGAATTGTACATGCACCAGTACGGCCCAGTCTGGTCTCCTACTAGTAAGCAAGGTATGTTATGCTTTTTTACATGCCTGCATGAACATACAGTATGCTGCTTTTATTATAACTATGCAGGTTCATACTGACAGTGAATTTACCTATGCATGTATACATGTATATAGGCTAGATAGAGAGCACATACACAGCATGTATGCAATTGGCGGGATTTTCAAACTGTGCATTAACACCCTGTCATATTGGGATGGTTCTACTATAATGCTAAAACTAGGCATACGATTGTTCAAGTTCATGTTAGTTGGACTGCCATGGTATACTAGACAGTGGCACTAACGATAGTAGTAATAGTTAATCTGAACACCCTCAGTTGAGGACTTAACATCTTCCATAAACCTTTACTTCTTATTAATATTTTGTAGTGGCGTATGTCATTTTGGATTTTATTCACTAAAGTTTAAAACATTAGAAGAGCATATTCAGCTTGTGTTATCCCTTTTACTTACAGTAGCTCTACTGTGTACTATGGCAACAAGTAGCATACATATACTATCATCACACCACGGCATGGCAGCATGTTCATACATACCATGCCTTAGCCATAGTCGAGTCTGTATACATACGTATGTACAGTACCAGTGGATATATGCTAACGGTACTGTATTGTTGTATATTGGGTTTTATCGTATTAATCCGCCAGTGATTTGTACAGAGCTTTAACCTTAAAAGATAAGCACATGGTCACTTGACCACAATGGACCAATAGGAGTTGAGGATTGTCAACAAGTATGAATAAACATGACCTCAATACTGTATGTAAATCTTGTGAGGTCTATGGAGTGATATGTAATTAACTGCTAATGTTATTTTTAATGTTTTTGCCATCTTTTTCAAGGCCGGGAATTGAATTTGTAAATTCAGTATTTCCTGAGGGTTTTATTTTGAAACTTTTAATTAAGCCCTTGAAAATCATCAGTATCAATAATCAAGTTATGATCTACCTGGTGTGTAATTAAGGGATAATTAATAGAGGGTTGTAACAAAAGAAATGTCACCACTGTGCAACGTTCCACATCATTATTTTAAGCTTTTTAGCATACAAGAAACAAGTTGCTTTAGAAACATTCAAACTTTGAAGAGGTTAATCTTGGGAACCATAAAAGATACTGTCTTTGTTCCAAATGATTTTACCCCAGGAGATTTTACTCCTTAATTGCCAACTACTGCACAGTAATGTCAGAGCTTTTTGTTGACATAGAGTATCATGCTATCTTTATCTGCTTCCAATTTCAGAAGCATGCATCCCAAAGATTGCTTACAATTTTCAGCAGTCTTCAGAATAATATCCAGAAGGAACCAGCAGGTCATAAAGGATGAAAAAACAATCTCTCCATGGAAGTAATACTCCCATGAATTATGCATAATGGGCTATGGTTCCTGGCTATGATGTATCCTGAGTTAACAGTATAATGATGTATAGGTGTGACTCTGAGAACACACAAGACTGATGACTCTACAGTATTTGGAATCCTAATGACATATCATGTACTATAATTGATGACGATAATAGATGATAGAGAATATCTACTGGTCATTACACTGGTATGGTTTGGACTTTTGTTCTCTCTCTCTCTCTCTTCCATTTCATGCCCCTCACACCAAATCACCAACTTTTTGTATTAACAAAATTTTGCAATGAAAAGGGTATGGATCAAATCACACCATCCTCGGAACAAGGTGCTGCTTTAAATATATAAAAGAGATCATGGGAAAACTACTGTACAACAGAAATTCAATCAGTCTAATACTGTGGTCTCACGTGCCATGCGCTCGAGTAACACCATGTTACCTCGCGCTCGAGTAACGTGGGAATGCGGGTTAACCTGGGGTCAGTGTTTAAATTTCAATCCACCTTAAATCGCAGGGTTAAGCAGTTTTAAACACCGTGTTTGTTTTAATCAAGCAAGGTCACAGGTGTTTATGGCACTGATGACGGGTATTTTCTTACATTTTACAAAAATCGGTATGTGAAATATTTGACCTCGTAACTATGGTAACACTACCCAATCAACGAAACACGGGGTACGTGACAACACAGACTGGAAAACACGGGGTTTACCTGCGGTTTTGCTTGATTGTAAACACGGGGTAACACAGAGTGTCGAGGGATACGTGAGAACAAGCCTTTACATGCTGTATCCCAGGGTTGGAATGAAGGTTCCATCACGACAAGGCTGCTTTCTCATCAGTTTTAGGGGTAGGTCATGTGAACTAAGAGGGCAGGCACCAAGGCCAAAGAAGTAATTTTGTACTGACCTCAATGAAATCTCGCAGGTACAGTAAGGTGCAGAGGCAAAATCGCCTTGATGATCGTTAAATGTTATAGGGCAACAAGGCCATTATCAAAAATATGATACCCACATGTGGCCTTTAATTAATTCCATCCCTGGCATCCATGCTGCTGTTCTACTTCAGTAATACTTTAATTGTGCTACAGAAGACTAGCAATAAGGCTAGTAAAAGTACAGTTTAAAGGGCAGGAGCAGTCATCCCAAATTGAAGAAGTGTAGTAGACTGTCCAGTTTCATGATTGGCTGTTGGGAGTCATGTGACAATGTTTTTTCTCTTCAAATGTGAAATTTACCAGAAATAACTGCATGGTTTACCTTGAATATGCAATAGTAAAGTCATAAAATGTAATGAAAGATACTTTGAAGAGAAATAAGATGAAAATTGTGTTATTTAGGTTTTTCTTAAAAATAAGTTTGGGGGGACTGCTCTTTTCCTTTAAGTACAACACAAATGTCATTTCCAATTTCAACTTTGCAAAATAAACCTTTTCTGGGATTTAAGTCAAGGATATCAATGAAGAAGTTTTGCTATCCAAGTAGAGGTGCATTTTCCTACCCTTTATAATTTTTGTAGCATTTCTCAAAGAACCCAGATGCAAGATGGTGCTTGACTTTTAACTGTTATTTGTTAGCTCCTTTGAAAAACACTTTAACATTATTAATAAGAAAATTTCTTTTTCTTTAAACCAGAAACATTTTTGGAGGACACTTGTTTACCAGGGGTAGAACACTGGAATCAGGGACTGTGTCCAAAAATCAGGAACATTTGGTCACCTTATTCCACAGTATAAATGAGCTCATAACAATGAAATGAGCTTTGTCACCGGTTGCCATGACACTCATATCCAATATCACTAAATTAAAGAAAGCAAATTGTCAAACTTCTCTGAAAGTCCAACATAATGTCAATGAGTACTTACCTATCAATGACTGGTCCATGAAAGTAAGGCTCATATTTCCTTGGTTGTCCTGTTTGAAAACAAAAATAGGCACCAGTGTTACCAAAAATATTATCAAAGGGATTGCCTGCAAACGACAAAATGCTGAACTCTAAATTTTAAAGGGCTAAAGCAGTCATCTCATACTTATATTTTTAAAGCAACAGCTTAATCTCACAATATTCTTCTTATTTCTCCTCACATTATCTTTCATACTATTTAAAAGACTTCAATATTGCATTCACTTGAGGTAAACAAAGCAGTGAATTCTAGGAAATTTTACATTTGAAGAGAAAAACTACTGTCACATGATCATGATTTTAGAAGGCAGCCAATCATGAAACAGGACAGCCAAAAAAAACTACTTCAAGTTGGGGCCACTGCTTTTGACCTTTGAGCTTGCAGGCAACTCCTTCAACGTACAGTAGTTATAAGCAACACTGAAAAAGGCATGTAAACAGAGTTGCAATCATGTAGAACTTCAACCTGAAGAGAAACTATGGAATACATTTTACAAGCAACTACCCTCAGTTGAAATAGTTCAACTCAGTATTTTTTAATTTACATGAGACACAAATAAAGTGCTTACATTGACTCCTGAACAAACACAATATAATTAAGTATGTTTGCACATGACAGCACTAGACATCAATCTATAGTCCCATGTAGCACTTTAAGTTAATTATTCAGTTTTTTGGTCAACTTGCATCTGTGTGTCTACATTGACATGGAGGGGTGTGGGAGGGGGGGGGGGTGACACCTACAAACTATGATACTGTTAGCTTTAAACATCAAAGTCTTACTCTGAAAACTGGTAAATCCTACCTCTGCATGATTCTATTCTTAATGCATTTTACTCCGATTTCAATTTTACTTAATGTTTGTACAGTAGCACACCTCTGATTGTTCCTGAAGGTCAAGTTGATGGGCCAATCAACAGGGAGGGTGTTCTTCAGTAATCACAAGAAAAAAGTCCAATGTTGAGAATTATTACGTACATTACATTAACACCTTTTTTGGCACAAAAATCATTTAAGGAGAACTAGAGAAAGATAGACAGACAGAGTGAAGGTGGTGGATCACAAAAGCTCAAACAGCTCTTTGAGCCTTAGTGACCCCAGATGATCTTTGACATCCACCAAAAACAATAGGGCCATTTTCCTCACTATAATGCACCTACATACTAACTTTATATGAAATCGATTGAAATTTTTATCTCTACAGTAGATATTGTGTTAACATGAATAATTTAAGATTTTGACCCCTGGTGACATCAGATGACCTTTGACCTCCAACAAAAACAGTAGGGTTCTTCCTGTAAATATGGGGCATCTTTATACCAAGTTTGGAAACTGTCAACATTCCTATCTCGAGATATCATGTTTATGAGCAAAGTGTCACAAACACTCACACATCACATACTGTACTGTATACACACACACCATCATAAATGCATGAACTCTCATCATAGAAACCAAAAACTAAGATTGTTTACTGACTGCAATTGTGATCAGCATGTGCATTTGGTTCACATCAATGCTCCACAGTACAGCAGGCCTATCATTATTAATAAGCAACCACAGTGAGCTCAGGATATGCCAATGTTGTCTCTGCTGGCATGAAAAATAAGTACAGTACCTTTCCTAACCTTTTGACAGGCTGAAGAGCATGTAATTATTAATTAACAAGACATCTGTCAACATGCAAATTAATTTGATGACATATGACAAGAAGAAGGACATTTTTACTCATGTTTCTGTACAAGAAAATACTGTAGGTACAGTAGGGATAATAGTGGGGTAGTTTTGAAAGAGGAGAGGTTTGGGTCTTTGGGTGAGGGACACCAGATGTTATTTATCAAAAACAGTTTTTACTAAATACAGTTTATCTTCAAGCAACCTTTAAATGGCAGTTGCAGGTGCCCTAAACTCAGTTTGAAAGAATACAGAGCTTCCACATGTTTCTTCTTATTACTCTCCAAAGTGATCTGTCATAATATGTGAGGGTTCTTTCAATATTCAAGGTGAACAAAGCAGTTACTACTGTACTAGCCAATCTCACATTTGAGGAGAGAAAACATTGCCACATGACTCTCAGGAGCCGATCACGAAACAGTACAGTATACTACTGTATGTGTACAACTACTTCAAGCTGGGCTGACTGTTCTTGCCCTTTAAAAGAAGTGTTTGAGTTTGCATCAAGTTTTGGAAGGTAAAAAGCGTACTTATTCTAAGCATTTCAATGAAATTTGCATCCAAATCCAATGTGTGGTTTTTAAGATATGGGCAGATGTTAAAAGTTGTCACATTTTCAATAAAAAGCAAACTTGAAGAAAGCACACATGACATCATATCCTCACACTGATGGTTAAGTCTTTTGTTTTTCTTTAAACTTTACAATCATTTCTCTCCTCAACAATCCCACATTATGAAAATGTAATTGCATTATTGGCATGAGAACTTTACAAAACTTTGTATTCTCCACCGGGATGTCTTATCCCAATTAACTTCAAGGTCAACACAACTGTGTGAAAAACAAAGGGAAACAAAGCACTCCTTGTGAAGGCAATAGGAAGTGATAACCTCTAATGCACTCAAACTCACTTTGGAACACAAATCTAGTCACTTTATTTACTGATCTCAAGAAATACATGTCTGATTTAAATGGAAGTTTCACCACACTGTGTAGATTTTTAACTTTAACTTCCCCTTTAAGCAATCAACTCAGTGACTACACAGTCACAGCCCCAAATAGGACATGGTTAGTGGTAACACACTACTTTAAATGGAAGATAGCCACCCATACTATAGCTGCAGGGATTCCAAGCAGGCCAATTGTTCAAAATTACCTCTGTACTCCTATTTCAAGTTACTGTAATGTTGTTTGACTAATGTACAGTATTCAAGCAACACACAAGAACTGAGAATTACCATGGGAAATCAACACTAACAGGAAATGATTCAATTGACATGAAAACAGCTGACACAAGTACTGGTAAAGAACCATCATTCAGGGTATAAAACTTGGCAAAACTTGCACAATATTTGGGTGGGAATATGATTCAGGAAATGGTTCAATTAAACCAACTGCGATGTGTAGACTGTATAGGCCTGTATAAAAACAAAACCAATTCTCTATACGTTTTTTTGTGTAAAGGTCTTATTGCTAAATCAGTTAGTTTTCATATCACTAATTTCATGGAAATTACACATCTCCACACTTTGAAACATTATGAACGTGTAGACTTTTTAGAATTCTAGATGTTGGTAAAATGAAGTTTCAAGTTTCCTGTACTAAGTGTACATAAATAATTTTGACCCAAAGTAAATATGAGGCAAGCAGGGATTGTACTGTATGTCACTTTTTCACAACGACAAAAAACATTGTTATTTAAAGGGCCAAACCTCTCACCCCAAACTACAATTTTGATATGGGGGTACCAAAATTCTCAATTGGCTCAGCTCTTTGATTGACAGCTATTTCAAACAATACAGAGTACCAAAGCTCATATTACACAGCATGAACGGTACTGAGAGTGCTTTGATTATATAAATTGAGTTTTTCTTTACTCACCTTGAAGCAATAACTTGAGATTGTATCTGGATGGGCATGAATTTCAGACAATTGTGGGAGGGGCTTAAAAGAAGGTTAGGAGAATTGGTACTGTTTGGGGTGAGAGAACTGGGCCTTAAAGATTGTCATTCATGGCTTTCAAATACTGTATAAAGTGTTCCTAAATTCATATCTATCCACATGTTCAACAGGGCTAAGAATGAATAAAATTGACAAATTACCAAATAATTCTAGCAATATTGACAATATTTTTACTGTTAATGGCATAGAATGTAGAGTCTAATCCTTAGAGCTTCCAAGGTTTTGTCCCATAACTTTAAAGGGCAAGAGCTGTCACCCCAACTTGAAGACAGTAGTATAGTAGACTGTCCTTTTTCATGATTGACTGTTCGAGAGTCACGTGACAACAATTTCCCGGTCAAATGTGAAATTAACTTCAAGTTATTCCCTGTTTGTGTGTACAGTAATGCTGAAGTTTTAAAATGATGAACAATATTTTGAAGATAAATAAGAGGAAAATTGTGATGTTTAGCTTTTGCTTTGAAATAAGTTTGAGGGGACTGCTCTTGACATTTAGGCAAGTCCCTGGGCCCCATGCTGTGGTGCTCACACTTTACCATTGTTCATAGTCCAATTTTACATCCTCCTTCACCTAAAATGACATTCCCTTTTCAATTCATCACTCCAAATCAAGGAAAACAATCCAAGCAGTGTCAATCAGTTCTGCCTGATATCAATATGAATAGTTAATAAACAAGCATGGCAATTATAGCTTGCCGAATGTAACTTAGGCTATCTACCTCATCTAAGTAATTAGAAAACATTTCATTTGGGTGCACTTACCACCTGTTTTGTTGATTGCATTCTAATGATCAACAGATCTTTACCTAGGTCTTAACAGCTTTTGCTGTAATAAAAGATCAATTAGGCCTAAACCTAACATTAGATTTAACAACGTGGTGAATATGACCTCTAGGCCTACCAACCAAATTTTCTGGCTCTTATTCAGTAAAGTTAGGCCTCTCAGTAATTCAAATAACATGTAGCTAGCTAGCCAGTGGTGATGTGTGTTCGCTTTCAGACGCTTATGAGAAAAAGTGAGAGAAAACAGATTCAATTTTTTACGACTATCTCCTCATACAACAATTCACTTCATCCATGCACTATCTTAGTCACTCTTCGTTGAACAGATTCGATTACCTCAATTCCAGGTGTAAAATCATGGTGGCCGTGCCTAGTGTTAAGTTAAGCTAAGCCTAGGCTAGTTATTATAACATTTCCAGGAAATGGTCCCTGTTTTTACACACATAGCATTCACATTGTGCACTGTATTACATTTGTAGGATACAGTAGATGGCATCCAAAAGAAACTGGAGCGTCCATCAAAATGTAGTTTAAATGATACTTGTTGACAGCTAGGATGTGGAATTTTTTCGATTCGGCGCGAAGCATACTAAGGTAACCGGTACCAGCAGTGAAGAATGAAACCATCACGCAGCCGTCACGTCAGAAATAAGTAATTGTTGCGAACGTTTCCCTTACCATACTTCAGCATTCTCTCTTTAGCGGTTGGATCTGGGTAGTCCGACTCATCGTCGTTTAGAGAAGGCGGCGGCGAATCCTTTTCGACGCCGTTTTTCTTTCCCATTGCGAGTTCTACAGAAAGTTTGTGTGGTTGGTGAATGCAGTCAATCTCTCAAACTTTTCTTGGTTGTATGTAATTTCGCTGCGCATTACGAGGGAACTGACTTAGACACTAAAAACTCGAGTTACACTGGTATTCACTGTTTCGATATTTATGATTCCGTTTCACATGCACACTGTACTGCACTGTACTGGCCGAAAAGTCGTACACTAACAAGTATATAGTACTGTATACCGTGTAAATACCTCGGGCCGGCCACTTGCTACGTTCGTACTAATACTGTACTGTAGTGTAATGTGAAAAACGGCAACAACGGTTACGTAATGACAAGTTTTTCTACGGTGTAGTATAATGTACGTTTCGGTTCATGGGAATTAAAAAAAAAAAAAGCATGAGTACAGGACGAGGAGGGGATAATGGAGGGCTGCATATTTTTGTGGGTTGGTAGATATCTGACGCGACAGTTCCACTGTCTAAACGGAGAGCCACCATTGGTTGGCGTGAAGCGTATAAAAAATGGAAAATAGCATTTTTTATTTAATTTCGTTTGCAATAGAATGGTCACTTCAATAAAAAAAATGAGCAACTTGCAAAATGCTTACAAGAATTAAGAGCTTAATTGTACCACTACCATTTCCAGATAAAGTTTTGGACAATTTATATGATTGAGCATCCTTCCTTCTGCATGTGTTCGTAGACGGAAATCACGCGGGATGGAGGATATATCCCCCACTCTTTAACAAGGAGGGTCGCCTACACAACCATCCCCCAGATTTTCAAAAGAGTATACCAAAGTTATGTGCCACTTATCATTAGTTTTATACTGTTTTAACATTTATTCCAAAAGGAACGCTCTTTTTGGCTGCCTTCAGTGTGCTCTTTTGATCTTAGATTGAACAGACATCCAGTTAGAACAATCGGGTGTACACAGGTTCTCTCTCAAGGGGAGATTTTCGACTTTGATAGGAATGGTCTTAAAAGTTGAATTCAGGCTGCCCGATGGTTAATGTGAATAAAACTGAAAATCTTGTGTTTTTACAAGCGATCTAATGCCACGTAGGCTACTTTTCGAAGAAAAATTTGTTTTTAATTTCAACTTGAATTTTTCGTACTTTGAAGTCACAGTAAAAGAGCATCACTCAGTGATCGGCATACGGGGTACGGGGACAATTGAGTTTTGGGTTTTTTCTTGCCCGAAAACGTAATTCGGTCATAAAGACTATGTAAGCAGAGACCACCATCTGAAGTAGCGCGAAGTGTAAAAAAATCGAAAAACCGTCACCTCAGGTGGCCGGAAATAGCATTTCCCAGACCTATACGTAGACACTAAGCGGTCACTATTATATTTGTAGTTTGCAATAAAATACTCACTTCAAAATAAGTTCGCAAACTTTAACTGATCAGAAAGTTTTGTTTTAAAAAATGTTGTGACCGGAACACAGTAATTTTGCCCGAAAGACTATCTACAAGCGGACCTATACCACTAGCTGGCACGGTATAAAAAATCGCGACCCTTCAGATGGCCAAAAGTTGCGTTTTCGTGCTTGTTAAGCGAACCTAAACAATCTTCATTTCTAGCTTTCGTTTAGAGTAGTTAAAAAATCAGAAACTCGTAAAGTGATTGGAAAAATTACCACATAAAATGTACCACCAACATTAGATCTTGAATCTTTTGTTGGAAACTGTACAACGGAATTGAAAATATGGTACCGCACTGCTGATCTATTGTGACTCTTGGCTAAATTAAAGACCGCTGAAATTAAAGAAGTTGTCTATGTTACTGCCCGAACTCCCGACTGCAAATAATTTTGGTAATATATTTTGCATTATAAATGGCAAACCATTGCTTACTCCTTACCACACCTAAACACCATCCGCTCTCCTGCCCCCGTCTCGCATACGTCTATGCCGACCCGGAGGAAGGAGTCTAACTTGAAAGGGGCCTTCCCCTATAAAATATTTTTAGAAAGAGAAGGTGTCTTAACATGCAATCTGGTGCCACAGATGCTACCTTTTGAGGTAAAATTTGGAATTTGACAAAATTTGTGTATTTTTAGGAATAACAAAATATCATGACTAAGGAAGCCTTGGTGAGACAATTCCTCCCCTCAGAAAATTTTGAAGAATTGGGCGTCCTTACAGTAGTGCCACATGTGCTACCTTTTGAAGTATACTTTGGGTTACTAAAGTTTACGTATTTTTAAGATTAATAAATGGCGTCCGTGAGGGTTTCCTGTCCTGCACCAGTATCCATTATTTCAAATTTCGTCACTTCGACGTACACTACGGAAACTTCTGGGCACTGGCCTTGGGATGTATCTTTTGAATATTTTTTCCTTCAATGGAAACTGAGGGAAAATAAAGAATAAATAACGATGTAGATGTCCTGTAGGGTATAGTGAGGCAGTCCCATAGTCAGAGGGTGAGGTTCGAAAGGGCAGCGCCACCGTTAGCATATTTTTTATATTTTTATGTTTATTTTATACAATATTGCTAGTGTTTCCCCACATGTGATGATACTGAAAACAGGCCTGGGAGTTGCCTTTTCCAGCGATCTGGGAATCATTTTGGACCAAAATTTTTTTGTGTACCGCGCAAACCCAATTAGTTGCCATCAGTAGCTTCGTACTTGATTTCAATGCGGTTATTCTTAGAAAATAGTTCATAAAATACATAATAATTGGTCTCCTTAAGCATACAAAATATCGTATGAATTATGCACCAAATCAAGTATTTTCACATTAACAAACAGGAAAGCTTCACGTCGTGGGAGGGGGGACCCCTCCCAAACCCTACCCCCCTTGAGCGCAAGCGCGCTCCTTCGCTTCGCTCCCTCGCATCAGTTTTTGCCCCATATGAAGAAATGTTCAGTTCTCTCCCAGTTAATCTCAATCACTCTTGAAAGAAAGGCCCGTTCCAAGTTTAAATCAATTCTCCTCTTAGTATTCTGGGAAACCAACACTTCACACGGCTCCATTTACTTACAACCCCCCCCCCCCAAAATCATAGACCTACACACATGTACAAAAGTTGGGAAAATTGCAAATTTTCCATGTTTCTAATAGGGATCGAGGGCCCTTTACAAACATGTAGGTCATTCTGATGCTCAAATTAACTCCATATCTCCATTACGATAGGCCTGAACCCCACCATCGTCCCTAAATTGATCACCTGGACCCAACGCCGTTAGAGGAGGCGCTTCCCGCTCCTGCGGCGAGCCCGACGCGTCTCATCCACAAAGTTCAAAAAGAAATCTAACTGAATTTCGTCTTCATTTTTTTCAAGGCCTGATTCCCTCACCCTAAACAGTTCTTATTCTCCTAACCTACTTACCTAAGTCCATCTCACATTTGTTTAAAGTTCATCTTTATCTAGAAGGCATAGTCTCAGTTTATTACTTCAGTATAGAAAAGCCCAACAGTGGCGTAGCCACGGTGGGGGGGGGGTATTGGGGGTCAGCACCCCCCTATTGACACAACCTTGCAATGCAAAAAAAAAAAAAAAAACCACCTAAAATATTGGTTTTTCTGTCTATCCTTAGACTTTTCCCTTATCTCGTGCCGCCAACCCCCCCCCCCCCATGACATTGTCCTGGCTACGCGCTTGGAATCCAATGTGTACCGTATATACAAAACACTCTCAGCACAGTTCACGCTGTGTAATATAGGCTTTGCTTCTCTGCATTGTTTGAACTAGTTAGGGCCGCGGCCAGCTAAAGAGCTGAGCCAATAGAGAATTTACGTGGACAACTACAAAAATTGTAGTTTTGGGTGAGCTGACGAGCCCTTTAAAGTCTATGCTAGAGTAATCAGAAATGGGACAGCGGAGCAACTAGATTATAATTTTTTCTGATGATGTCATATTTACATTTTTATTTGACATTAAGTTTACTTATAATTTTCCTATGTTAAATCGCCAGTGGGGCTGCTGGTGGGAGGAGCTGTACAATTTTATCTGGGGCCCTACAACATGTCGTATGACCCCAGTCCAAACCCTTCTCACCGGGTAGTTTCGCCACTGTACTAGTAAACCTGATCAAATAAATTATGTATAGCGAAATTATAAATATTTTTACATTTAGGAAAGCGTAAATGCACTATCCCTTTTTCTTGAAATGTTTTAATAATGGCTCTTGAATACCACCATATTATTTACGAAGTCGCTATCAGGTCGAGGAACTTGCTCATGAACTTTGGAAATATGTTTGTGGTGTGCAGTGTAACTTTTCGATTTGGGAATTTCCCAAGATCTTGGGATTTTTTTATCATACTGAAAATTCCAAAACGAGACCGGTAGAAATTGGAAAACATGTTGAAAGTTCTAACGATTGTTTTCGTATGGGTGTTTTTTTATTTGTTGTTTAGTGGCTAGGTTTCTCTGGGAGTCGGTTTTCCTCACTTTTCGTCTCTTGCGTGTTATGCATTGTGGACTGTGGCGCAGGGGTGGAACCAGAATTAGCCCGACAGGGACCAAGCTCGGGGGGAGGGGAGGGGAGGGGAGGGGAGGGGGAGGGGGAGGGGAGGGGGAGGGGGAGGGGAGGGAAGGGAAGGGGGAGGGGTTTGGCAGCATTTCAAGGCCCCGACAAAAGCGATGAGAAAATCCCGATGGGACGTGACTACGGCGGATGGAATGTGAGGCACGCCTAGGCCGCCTAAGGTATTTCTCTTCAGGCCCGTAACCAGCCCATGTGGAGGGGTGGGTCGTTTTCCAAGATGTGAACTTTTTTTCAAATAGGAGGCGGCTGGCGCGTGCCGTAAGCATGCAGTTGGTAGGGGTCCGGGGCATGCTTCCTCGGAAAAGTTTAAAATCTGCAGATCTCCTGCAATCTGGAGCATTTTAGAGGACTTTTGCATACAACAGAAGTCCTTTCGGCCGAGGAATTCCACAGAGTACACCACTTTTAAAGAAGTGAACGGAAATTCGTCCTCAATATCACAATATGTCATGATAAAAAATATTTCATAGCTGACCCTTCAAACACAGTGCTGGAAAAATGGACCTCCCTCAAGTTGGGGTGGGTCGTTCGAACGCTCCGACCCCCCCCCCCCGGCTACGGGCCTGCTCTTCTCATGTTACTTTCTCTATCTATCCATCCAACCACTATCCAACCAACCAACCAACCAACTAACTATCTAACTTCAGGAATTTTACTTGCACATCCGAGGTAAAGCAATGAGTTACACCGATAGGTGTCAATCTTGGGGAAGAGGGGGCACGTCTTCAAGGGAGCTGTATGGGGTCGGGGCGATAGCGCCAGTGAAAAATGTTGAGGGGCAGAAGTGTACATCCGCGCTTCGCGGGTCAGAAAACCATTTCATCATTTCTCCAAATCTCCATAAATTAATACAATTGATTATCAAACCTTTGTCTCCCTGCTTTACGCCATTCCTGTGTTCTTCCTTTGCGCATCTTATCACCTCAGAATGTGTCTTATAGGCGCTGCGGCATATTATTTTTTATCCAAGAGCATATACCTGCATTACCGCATGTACACACAGGTGGCGTGACAGGCCGATTTCTACAGCTCGTTTATTCGGCGCACACCGTGTAACTATACAACTAGCTTATCCCAGTGTGAATCCCGCTTTGAAGTGGGATAATTTTAACCAGGGAGTGTTACCGGAACGACTGCCCATTTCAGATTACGCAGACTATAAAGAGCCCATGTTTGGTCGGAAAAGTGAAGTGGTATATATTTTATCTGGCAATTTTCTGATAGTATTGCAATTTGCTCACTTTTTATTGAAGTGAAAATTTTATTGCAAACGCAGTGGCGTACGAAAGGGGAGTGAGTGTGTGTGTGTGTGTGGGGGGGGGGGGGTGGACCAGTCCTCCCCTCACGGATGCCCTTTTTTAATCCTAAAAATGCGTAGCCGTACTTTGGCAACACAGATTTTACTTCAAAAGGTAGCATATGTGGCACCAGATTGCATGTAAGGACACCGAAAAGGCTAAAAAATTTTCAAAGGGGAAGTATTGTCTATATAAGGCCCCTCAGTAAAGCCATTTCCTTTAATTCCTTAAAATAGACAAATTTGGTCAAAATTTTAATTGAAGGGTACGCTCTGTAACTCCCTAGTTGGACCTATTGTCTTTAAGGACACCTACTTTTATAAGAATACTCAAAAGAGAGGGGTTCATCCCTTATACCCCTTCCCCGACATAGACGTAAATGGAGGGGCGATTGAAGTGGAGGGTTCAGGTGCGGTGAGCAATAATTTGCCAATTATCATACAAGAGATGTTAGGGGTAAAATTATGAACAGTCGGGAGTTCGAGCAGTCATAGGCAACTTCATCAATTCAGCGGATCTTGAATTTAGCCAAAATTCACAATAGAAAAGCCTTAGCATATTTTCAATTCCGTTGTATAGTTTCCTCAAAAAGAATCAATTTGAAGACCACTCATATAGTAGTGGTAGAATATTTTACGTGGTAATATTTTGATCAATTAGCATGTTGCTGATATTTTTGTAATTGCAAACAAAAGTTAAATACAGAGATTGTTTAGATTCTCTTTCCAAGTATGAAAACGCAATTTTTTGTATCTGAAGGCCGGGTCGCAATTTTCCAAAATTTTCTCTTCGCTCCACGCCGACTAATGACGACACTTTGCTTAGATAGTCTTTTGAGCAAAATGACATTTTGGGGGTCCAGTCAAATTATGTTTTTATAAGTTTCTGACCTCTTTGCAGTTTGCGAACTTATTTTAAAGTGGGCATTTTATTGCGAACGACAAACGAGGGTGGCGACTCATTAGATTCTTCGTATAAGTCTGGAAAATGCTATTTCTGGCCTTCTGAGACTGGTAACATGATTTTCCGAAATTTTCTTCACGCTCCCCGCCAAATAATGGTGGCGCTTTGCTTAGTCTTTAAAGCAAAATTACATTTTTATTCTCTAATCACTTTGCACTAGTTTTTGAAACTTACTTTGAATTGATTATTTTATTGCAAACGACAAAAGAAGATACCGACCCCTTCAATTCTTCGTTTAAGTCTGAAAAATGCTACTATTTCCGGCCATCTGAGGGCGGTCTGATTTTTCGATTTTTTCTACGCTACGCTCCGCTCCAACTAATGGTGGCGCTCCGCTTAGATATATTAGCCTTTTTAGCAAAATTACCTTTTATGTTCAAAAAAAAAAAAAAAAAAAAAAGAAACAGCAAACTGAAATTCTTCTGTTCGTCTATGCCGATCGATGTTCTTTTTAATTTTGGCTCCTACAAGCATGCAAATTAAAACGCACATTTTAACTTTAATAGCTTAAATGGCATCAAATGGTGTGTAGGGGGGGGGGAGGGTTGGGGGTCAACACCCCCATGACCCAACCTTGCAATGCAGAAAACACTTAAATAGTGGTTTTTCTCTATATTCTTAGACTTTTCCCCATTTTGTGCCCCAACATCCCCCCATGACACCAACCTCCTCCCCCTCCATGACACAATCCTGGCTATGCGCCTGACCACCACAATTCATCTTTAACACTGTTCCTGTCAAAAGTCGAAATTTTCCACCATTTTGCATCTGAGCTCCTTGAAAAGGCCAAAAATGTTCAAAGGGGAATCCAAAATTCCCACGTTTACTCTCTATCATGAGCATGGCCATTAGATATTAATATCAGGAAATCAAAGGCTGGCACTACCTCGATCTTATCATTTGCCAAGTTTGATTACAGATAAGATACAGGTAAGGTACACGTTGTGAGACTACATGTGCAGCCTCCGGAAAATACTAAGGCCAAATTCTCCCACCCTAAACAGTACCAAAGGCTCCTAACCTTCCTAATTACTTATGCCCCTCCCACAGTTGTATGAAATTCATCCTCATCCAGACACAATCTCAGTTTGTTGCTTAAGGGTGAGTATAGAATAGTTCAATGTGTATAATCGAAACACTCTCACCACAGTTCATGCTGTGTAGTATAAGCTTTGATACTTTGTATTGTTTGAATTAGTGGTCAATCAAAGAGCTGAGAAAATGATTGAGAGTTTCTGTTACCCTATACAAGAAGTGTAGTTTAGGGTGAGAGGCTTGGCCCTTTAAATTCATAAATTGTTCATTAATCCT
Source organism: Holothuria scabra (assembly GCA_037179385.1). Taxonomy (NCBI): domain Eukaryota; kingdom Metazoa; phylum Echinodermata; class Holothuroidea; order Aspidochirotida; family Holothuriidae; genus Holothuria; species Holothuria scabra. The sequence continues at coordinate 42,101,574 of CM074185.1, forward strand.
TTGTACCTCAACTTGTGAACAAAATCAAAAGACATAGTCTATATTAAACACTATGAAAACTGAACTGCAACAGTTCATTTAGTCTCTCATCTTAATAGGACTTTCCTGAGCCGAGATAAGTGTTGAATGTAATTCACTTATATTAAAATGGTACATGGCGCAATAATTTGTGATGTCATTGTTGTGACTACTCAAATTACAATCTTTGTAGCTCTCTTTGTTTCTTCTGAGAATTACTGCACCCTTGTACCAAGGTGTGATAGCACTCTACTCTAAGGTGGCGTAATTTATTTAGCCCTCTTTGATCAACATGCTATGCAGGTAGACAGAAGTGTTGAAGGCCATTAATTTTAATTTTAAAGGGAAACAAAGCAGGCGGGTAATGAGAGTTGTTCAACCAGGGAGTCATCACAAATTATTGCGCATTGAACTAATTTGTTTTGAGTGGTTGATTCAATTAAGTATCTGGGGTGACTACCACTAAGAATCTCAGCTGGGGCAAACATATCCAACTTGTTTGTTATAAGGGAAATAAGATCTTGGGCCTATTACGCAGGAACCTCTCATTTTGTTCCAAAGATGTTAAATTGGCGGCCTATGAAGGTTTACTAAGGCCCTTGTTGGAGTATGCTTGTTCCGTCTGGGATACACATCAGATTTCACTCCAAGATAGATTGGAGGGAGTACAAAAAGATCTGCTAGGTTTATGTCCGGCGAGTACTCCCGTGAAGTTGGCTCTATGACCGCACTCCTCAAAGATCTAGGTCTACATACTTTGTCTGACCGCCGCAGACGTTGCAGACTCATAATTTTTGCCAAAGGTATTTACGGCCAAGCTAACATCCCCCTGTCTAATCTGTGTAAACCTACTCGTTGTTCTCGTAACATGCATGCTTTGCACTTTCGCCCCCCCCCCCCCTGCTAGGACTAATTGTTTTAAGTACAGTTTTGTCCCTAATACTACTCGGGATTGGAATAACCTCCCAGAGAGTCTTATTCCGGGGGCCATAAATCCCCCAAAGCCAGTGGATTTCATTATGAACTCTTTGAGGGCCTGACTGATCACACGGCACGTACGTGGTGTAAAATTGTCCTTTTGGATGTCTCACCGTTTTGAAGAAGAAGAAGAAGAAGAAGAAGAAGAAGAAGAAGAAGAAGAAGAAGAAGAAGAAGAAGAAGAAGAAGAAGAAGAAGAAGAAGAAGAAGAAGAAGAAGAAGAAGAAGAAGAAGAAGAAGAAGAAGAAGAAGAAGAAGAAGAAGAAGAAGAAGAAGAAGAAGAAGAAGAAGAAGAAGAAGAAGAAGAAGAAGAAGAAGAAGAAGAAGAAGAAGAAGAAGAAGAAGAAGAAGAAGAAGAAGAAGAAGAAGAAGAAGAAGAAGAAGAAGAAGAAGAAGAAGAAGAAGAAGAAGAAGAAGAAGAAGAAGAAGAAGAAGAAGAAGAAGAAGAAGAAGAAGAAGAAGAAGAAGAAGAAGAAGAAGAAGAAGAAGAAGAAGAAGAAGAAGAAGAAGAAGAAGAAGAAGAAGAAGAAGAAGAAGAAGAAGAAGAAGAAGAAGAAGAAGAAGAAGAAGAAGAAGAAGAAGAAGAAGAAGAAGAAGAAGAAGAAGAAGAAGAAGAAGAAGAAGAAGAAGAGTGAATAAACTTCAACATGTTATATCTTGGCATAATTATACAGATGCCCTTTGAAGATGGAGCGTTGGACTGTTTAGAATTCATTCTATATATATTTTGATTGTTTTAAGTTTGAGGTACTCAATGAACAATTTTAAGATTTGTTAATAAAATTCATAACATGTAGTAGCAAATGAATATTTTTTAATGCAAATTAATAACTTTTAATGGCAAATTATTATTTTTCTTTTTTATTTTAATGGCTGTGCGCTAACCGGCACTCTGAGGCGTTCAAATACCAATTCTTTGTTAAAAGCGCGGTGTTGTGACTGAATACTATTTGCTTTCGCATCGTAGTAAAGGAAGAGAAATTGATACACCCGTTTAGAATTATGTCAAAAAGTCTTGAGAATTCTTGGGAATTATTAGTTCATGATCTTGGGTTATTGGTCGATCAAGCAACTCCCTAGCCTGGTGTATAAACTGCAATCTGCACAGACAGTTTCGTGAGTGCAGAGTCAATGTTTTGTGTACAGTGACTGTATACATTTGTTGCATACGCAATGCATGCTGTAGTGTAACATCTGACATCTGGCACCATCTGGTCGTCAGACCCGTGAGAAAGACCAACTCTGTTCTTTGCTTCACCATGACAGATGCTGGTTGAATATCCAGACCGAGGGCGTCTCGCACAACGGGTATGAAAGTTTGACTGACCATTGTCCAAACAGTCTTTCACGCCTTTCTCTCCTGACCATGACCTTATAGCCTAACAGTAACACTTACCTAAATTTAAGTTAGGCCTAATGTTGAAGTAATGTAGCTAAAGGCCTAGGGCTAGGCCTAGCAATACAAGGTTAGCAACACTACAGAGGCCTAGCCTAACCTGGTGGCTGGCTTAACACCCTATTCTAGACCAAACACCCTTGTAAGTTGTATTGTAACTTGTGAAGTTGTGTGGTAATTAGACAGTGTCTATGCTACTTGCTTCACGGTATAGACGAATCTGGACAGATTGTGATGGTCTAATTTTAGTCAGCCATTACTGGGGTCATCACCTTTAACCTTTATTTTTCTTTCCTACCTACCTGTTCCATGGATGGTTGTACACTGAAGTGTGCCTTGATTTTCTCAACTTCACTGCAATGAGGATTTGAAATTCACAAAGACAATAAATGAAGACGATTAAAGGCTGATGGACCCCACTCAAGCTAATGGCTGCCTACAGTCACGAAAAACAAGCGCTAATCGGATTCGTCTATACCGGTAATTTTGTAAGCAGAAATGTAGGCTTGTGTCAACAACTTGCGACTTGAGTGGACTCAACTCCCGTTTTTTTTTTACTTGTGACTTGACTTGAAGCAAAATGACTTGTCAACAACCTTGTCTAATAGTAGTGGTAGGCTAGCTACGTACTGGTACAGTACGGTACTACTGACCATAATGCATAAGGTACCGAAGTATCACAGACTCGGAGATGGGAACTCAACTGTAAGGTGAAAATCTTTTCTTAAAATTATTTCATTTGCATGGAATAATACTAAAATGTAACTATATTTGATAAATGCATCTAGGTGTTCTCAAACATTGCAGTATAGCGTAAACAGGGAATATTCACTTAATAATCATTTTGCACTATTTCAGTTACAAATGCATTGTAGCAATTGTACATCAGCGCAAGCAGTTGAATGTGCTGTGATATACAATTTACTGAATTTGTAGTTACCGGTAAGCAGAATTATTTGTTAATTTGTGTGGTCCTCAAAGGATTCTGTGGCGGAGATTTGAAATGTGTGTTTTGCAGAGGGCCAGGCGGGTCAGCAGGCTTGGGTGTTCAAATGTGGGCACTAGGGAGTAGGTTTGCTGAGTATGTAATGGTGTATTGCATATAGGCCTATGTAAATGGGGTGACTGTCAACTTTGTGGGCCTGTTGAGTGCCCAGGTGCGCACTCAGTGTTTACACATTTTGGAACTGAAATTCCCATAATGTGGGAAAATAAATATTATGGATCTTGCAACCCTTCGAGCATGATAAGTGCCTGCTGATCTTTGAATGTTTTTACAAAATTAAGAACAACCTTGTGAACATTCCGTTCCCCTATATTTTTACCCCTTCTATCAGGAATGCTCACCATTTTAAAGGGCCAATCCTCTCACCCCAAACTAGACTTCTTGTAGGGGTGCAGAAACTCTCTATTGGCCCAGCTTTTTGATTGACTGTTGAGTCCAACAATGCAGAATTGCAGACTACCAAAACTTATATTACACAGCATGAACTGTACTGAGAGTGTTTTGATTACATGCATCTGCTTTTCTATACTCACCCTGAAGCAACAAACGGAGATTGTGACTGGATAAGGATAAATTTCAGACATTGTGGTGGGGGCTTAAGTAAGAAGGTTAGGAGAATTGGTACTGTTTGGGGTGAGGGAAGTGGGCCCTTATAATCATAGCTATTGTAGGTTATACAAACCCTGCACTCCAAGGCGTTTGGAGTAATTAGGGAATACCCTGCAACTCCCAAGCTCTACCCCTTTAAATTGTATGGCTTCACTGTCATCCGCCAACTTGCAAACCACCACAGAATCTACGAGTATGGGACAAAAATATTTTAAGTCCAACTTGTCTACCTAGGAGTGGCTTCACCGATCCAATGTCGACGTGAGAAGATTTCTCTTTTTTAAGAACAGCACTGTGTGTACAACCCAGATTATTTGGTATTTTATTATTAATATGATTTATGAGGGAGTGCCATCTTCTCGGAGGCTACTGCAGAGTCTGCTCTGCAGGTTAGCTCTTCTTTGAACCTTTAAAAAAACTATTATATCATATCTCAAGTGTGTGGGTTGGCTGTAATGATGATCTAAATGGTCAAACCTTGTAAATGTGATAACTCAAGAAGGGTAGATGTGATTAATCTCATATGTGCTGAGTGAGTTAGCGATAATGAGTACATGATACCTAACAATTTTGGTGGAGGTCAAAGGTCATTTTGGGGTCACTAAAAAGTCAAAAAGTAAATAACTTAGAAATTGCTAGCAAACATGTTATCTCAAGAAGAGTAGGTGTGAGTTATTTCATACTTAGTGTGTGGGTTAGTCATATTGAGTACATGGTCCCTATTGATTTTGGTTGAGGTCAAAGGGCATTTGGAGTCATGAGAGGTCAAAATGTCAAAATCTTGCAAACACCATATCTCAAGAAGTGTAACAGTGTGGGATCTCAAACTTAGCATGTGCACATTGTCCATTATTTTTAGATGAACTCTATTGGTTTTGGTAGAGGTTAAAGGTCATTAAGAGTTACCAGTGGTAAAAAGGTAGAACTGATATATTTATAAGTTACACATATGTCCAAAAGTGTAATAGAGAGGGATCTTATACTTATCATGTTCAGTGCCCATATTTGGTGGATGAACCCATGCATTTTGGATGGAAGGCAAATGTCATTTGCAGTTATCAGATTCCAAAACTTAAGATCTTGTAAACACAATTAATTATAACTGTTAGGCATCTCATTTATGTTATAGCATGTGCATTCCCTATATTGAAAATATTGAGAAGGTGAGCCCTATTGTTTTTTCAATTTTATAAGAAACACTGGTGATTTGAAAAAAAAAGACTTCCACTTCAGCAGCACGGAATCACTAAGCCTGTTGGCTTTCTGGTTATCGAACAAACTCCAAGTCTGAGCAGCAGTGTCAAGATGGTTCCTTACCACCTGAGTATATAAATTAAAAACAATATATTCACTCAAAGTTCTGAAATTCCTCTTGATCAATCTGAACACCTTATTCTCCCTTGTAGAGGTAACTGCACACAGCCTAATGACCTTAAATCAACTGAAAATTACAACACCCAGATCTTTCTCAAAAGCTATTACCCACCAAAAAAGACACTACCATTCATGTCATAATCATAACTGAAACTTTGTTACATACTTCATTTCACTTCTAAATTTTAATTTCTTTAAAATGTCATAATATGTGCTGTACGTAAGAAATGGAACGATCATTTGTTTAAACCAAAAATTGACTGTAGTGATCGTACACGATCATACAAAAAATGCCACAATACCCAAGGGTTTCTTTTTTGGGGTTAACTCTTTGGACTCTCAGAGTCCGACCCATGGCAGTCGGGACACGCAGAAAAAACTTTAAAGTACATTTAAGTTTTGTAAATTAGAAGTCTGACTCAGTAGGAGTTGACACAACCATACATCTGAGAGCTGAGTGACAAGCAAATTTGGACTGTGGTCAGTAGTTCAAGGGAGTAACATTCCTCAACCTGCTTTCCATTTACATGCATATTTGTGCAAAAATATCACACTGATTAGCTAAAAGCAGAAAATCTTTTCATTGAAATCCAGCTGTCCAGCATAAAGAACAACTATGTTCACATGTCTTAGATTCATTACTCCACATTCCCAAATAGGAATTAGTCCAGACTAATCCAACTTTTCCTTTGGAAAGTTTTGCTGGAGTCATCACAAATTTGAGAAGATGATGGTTGAATCTGTTAAGTTTTTTTTACAGAGAAGAATCTTGTTTTCAAAACTGTTGCTGTACATGGACACAGAATAATGTAAAATTCCATGTAGCCTTGTTTGAAAGAGAGAAGTTTCCCAGAGCTGGGCATTCAGTTGCAGTATTTGTATCTCATTGGCTAAGTAATTTTTGCACCCAATTTTTTCAATATTCAAATGAAGCAACTTAGGTATTGTAAGTAACTCTTGTTATGCATAAATTTTTGGTTTCGATGGTAAGAGAAACCAGTGCAGTCATGATGGCATGTGCGTCAGTGTGTGTGTTTGTCATGCTTTGCTTGTTATCACCATATCTCAAGACAGGAATGTCTGACAGTTTTCAAACTTGGTACATAGATGCCCTATATTTTTTTAGGGGAAGTCAGAGGTCGTCAATTGTCACCTGGGTTCAAAGTCTGAAAACTGTATGAACACAATATCTCAAGATAGGAAACCTCAATAGATTCTCTAGAAATATGTGGATGCAAAATGGTCAGAAGATGCTCCCTATTGTTTTTGGTGGAGGTCAAAGATCATCCAGGGTTATCAGTCTGGTCAAAGTCTGAAAACGCTGTTAACAAAATATATCAAGAATCAAGATGGGAAACTTGGGTAGATTTCATATTTAGTATGTGGACACGTTATGGGGGAAAGATGGTCCATATTATTGAAGGAGAAGGTCAAAGGTCATCCCGGGTAACACAGAATTGTTTTTCAAACATGCTAGTATAACATTTGACTGAGAAAATATGGAACATTGTCTTCGCATTATTTTGAATAGATCATATGAGTAACCCTTATTATCAAGGGTATGGGTAACCGGACTTGCCAATAATCCACAACGGAAGGGAACAGAAAGCCCTAATTTTGACTTCAAATGAGGGATGAGCATTCATCGGAAACATATAATTATCACAGCTCTGGTATCATTGTTCACATAAAGATCAGTGCTATGTTTAAATCCCAGGTATTTTGTAACAATGGTTGTACATATAACAGTTTTAAAATGTCTGAAATAGTGTAACGGTACAAATGCCTATGACTTTTTCTATTATGAATAGCTCTAACCTAAATATTTTCAAAGGTTATCCATGATAATGCTAACGCATGGCATTCAGACAGGTATTAAGTGAATGTAGTCATCATTATATGTGCTAAACATTAGGATCAAATTCAAGAAAAAGTATGTTTTTTTGATCAGGAACTAAGTTCTTTTCCATTAGTGCTTCCCGTTGGCTTAGAATTCACAACAATATGAATATTCATACAGTATAAGATCAATGTTCTCTTCCCTGATTGTGCGGGACCAAAATTTTTTCGTTTGGAAGTTGCTTTTGTTTGTGAAGTTGCTTTTCTTCACAAGATATTGACTTCTGAAGTCGCTATCTGTTCCCTGATGTCGAGAGGTATGAACAAGTCAGAGTTACTCATACCCTTGATGGAAGGGTTACCCTGACTAATATTTGTATGCATTCTGGTCTGAGGAGGTAATACTATTGCTGATGTGGTTGCTGAGACTGTATGTAATTGTAAATGGAATTTATTTTCGTCCAATGCCATATCAGTACATTTCAAATGCAATTTACTTAAATTTTTTTTCCTTTATCTATGAAGTAGTACATGTTGCTAGAGGACCCATTAGCCAAATGCAGTACCTATTCAGCACTTTCCACCAATCCCCAGAGTTGGTATCTCTACTTAAAGGGCCAATCCTCTCACCCCAAACTACAATTCTTGCAGGGTTAACAGAAATTCTCAATTGGCTTGGCTCTTTGTGTCTGGATGAGGATGAATTTCAGACAGTTGTGGGAGGAGTTTAAGTAAGAAAGTTAGGAGAATTGGTACTGTTTGGGATGAGAGAATTGAGCCTTCAATCTTAATCTATTGAGCAACCTAGCTCTATATTAGTCCCCATCAACTGCAACTTCCTTATCAGCAAATTGCCAGAATCACTTGCTGCTAATTAATAACACTTGAGTCTATTATCTGAGAGGTTAGATACGTACCACTGCAAAACTCTGTGGAATAAACATTCTAAATAAACTTAGTCAGAAAATCTGAAGAGACAGCCATTAGGTGGGATTTTAAGTTATCAGGAGGTGCTGCATTTCAGTAATGGCATTGCACAGGAGCATGTACTTTTGCAACCTCTAGAGTTTGTAATCAAAACTGCTGCCTCCAGTCTTAAAAGGAAGAGAGCAGCCCCCAAATTATAATAGTCCATCCCGCTCCATGGATAGTTTGTGACAGTATTTTTCTCACTGAATTGTGAATTTTATAGGGTGTAACTTATTACTTTACCTTGGATATGAATCATTAAAGAGAAATTCAATAAGCAGACCTTAGTGAGAAAATTTTAGCCTTTGTTTCAAAATAAGCTAGGGTTCACTGCTCTTGCCTTAAAGATTTGCAGAGTTTTAGGTGAGCATAAAAAATGCAGATCATTCTTCCAGGATTACAACATTGCTTCAGTAAAGGTCTTTATGTTATTTTCTCTGCACAGGTAAATGTTTTTCACCAAAGAAAATGGAAAAAGGAATTACTATCATTAAAGATGATAAAGGTATTCCCTGTGTCTACCATGAATGGCAAAGTCTAGATGGAGAGGTAAATGATCATTAATTTCAAGAATTTGTTCCAAGAGGAAGATTTAAGGATTTAAAGACCGCAAAAATTTATCAATGGAAGAGGTATATAGCAAAACCCTTCTCTTGGGTGTGGTCAAGTAGCCTGCCTCTGGGCTTTTCTTTCGTTATACTCTTGTAAGGAATGTGGACAGGGGGATGTTATGTCAGAATAATGTGACTAAAAAAAACTAGTCCTTTTACGGCATTGGAATTATTTTTGGTTCCGAAGATTGCATTGACCCTTTCCATCACCCTTGACTCTGAACCAGATTATCCATCGTTGGTTAAATCAGGCAAAGTCAGGTGCAGTCAGACCACGGGGACTCTCTAGGATTCCTCTCCCACTGGTTAATGTTTAATAGCAAGGTTTTTGATGTACAAGGCTCCGCCCTTTTTCAAACAAGGCTCGACAACTTCATCTTCTGCTTCACTCAGTTCTGAAATATTTGCTGCACTTCACTTCAAAGTTGTGTAGTTTCAGACTGTTAAATAGATTGTTTGTATCATGAGGAAATAAGCTCACAGCTATGTTTGTAGGCTTGGCTTGACAGGCCTGGCGTTCTAAATTTTGCCAGCGACAAATTGCACTCCTCAGGAAATTTAGGAGTGTGGTAGGTTTGTTGTTTACTTTAATGTATTTATCAAAGTTCTTATTCTTATTCTTTATCTAGGTGTTCAAAATAGTTACACTCTGGACAGTGATTTGGTAACAGTGGTGGTGTGTGATCATACTCTCACCCCCTAGAATTCAAGATTTGGTTTGGTTTGTTGGATGTAGACAGATGTTCTTCCAAAAGTAGTTCAGTTTCATGTTTACCTCCAGTAGATCTAAATGTTATTTGCTTAAAAACATTGACATTGGCACCCAGTGCCTTTAAAATCTTGGGTTGAATCCATCCCAGGCTGGCAATGCTCCATATGGAATGTATGGATGGTGTGGTCTTGTTGTACTTGAAAGTGCTGTGGCCATCATCTTGAGTTGTGTGCCCAGCTTTATGTGCATTGTCCTGTCCTCAGTCACACGAACTGGCCTTAAATTCATTTTTCATACCGTTCTGAAGAGTTGTTATTTTCCATTTATCTTTTCAGACTTTGGGTGATCTTTTTTCTCCCAGCAAATACAGCAGAACAATGAATGATCCAGGTCAAGTGATTGATAAATTTGTAAAAGATTTAGATGAACGTGAGTATGTGTTCTTTTATCTATGTATAACTGTTACAGACTTATATATACATGGACAGAGCATGTATGTGTATGTCGTATTCGTAGATTGTTGACACCAACTGGGACAAAAAAGGCTCACCAAGATGGCCTCTATGAAGCTATAAATCGTCTGATTTGACAACCACTCAGCAATATGGGAAAAAATATTATATTCCTGTAATACGTGAAGTGATTTTGACCTTGCCTTGCCATATTACAAAAATATTTCAACTTTCTTGCCAAATCTGGGAATCGACATGAGCAAATCCAAACTTTTATACAAAACTTTAGCAGACAGCCATCTTGGTGCGCTTTTTCTCATACGTACGGAAGCGACAATATACCATGCAGTATGCTTTGTCCATGTATAGGAAGTCCGTGATAACTGTATTGTTATCCTGTAAAATTTTAATGGAAGTAATGTTTTTTACACAAGCTTTTTGGTTGAAATATTGTGCCACAGGGTAGGAATTAGTATTCAGCTTGCAGAGGCTCTTTTTTGCCAAAAATGACTTGCCTTACACACTAAATGTATGTGGGTTTTAAATTTGCCCTCTTGACTCCATTGGGGGAGGTTATTTTTACATGTTTCGGGGGCTAATTCCTCCAGGCCCTTGCTCAATGTCTATCCAGTTGTGACACAAGTTTGTAGTGTAAAGCGTCCCATAGCTTTGGAGTGGTAAAGTACTGTAACTAATCAGTTTTACAAGCACTATCCTAAACAAAAATTACTACATTAGTGGTTGGAGTTCAATATCACAAATTGTGAAATTTTCCAAATTGAATATTCTGATTTTATTTCTTTCTATGATGTCCAAATATTTTTGTGATTATCCATAATATTATTTATATTGGCTAAAATATAATGACCACCTTAATACAGTATGTATGAGCTGAGTCGTTAGGGTCATGCTTGGTGATGATTTGAAAGTTTATGATCATAGGCAAACTCATCAGAGGGAATTGTAAGTTTTTGGTGATGAAGGGGACAGGGAAGGGCAGTGGAGGATTTGTCTCCAAAGGCAAGGTACTGTTTTCCCATTTTTGTCACTAAATTTTCTTATATGTTATGCTGAAATATAATACTGGAAGCTATCTCACATTCGGTTTTTATTCACATTGTACAAAATTCTCATAGAATCTTTCTTGTTATTGTAAAGTAAGTTACTGACAGGCTTTGGTGAATTTTTATTGTATTATGTAGTTACTTAATTGGATGGGGCTTTACAGGTCAGTTTCTAACCAATTGATTCAAGTCAAGGGGACTACAGACATTTTTCCACATGTGGCTCACTGGCTTGTTTTCCCTACTCCATTGTTTATATGTGAAACACAGGCACAATGGCTGTAGGTTCTATTGTGGTGTAGTGCATTTATTTACATTAGCACTCTCTGTATTTGGGACTCTTTTCATTTGCAGGAAGTCTTGATACAAGAAGTTGTTTAAAAAGTGAGCTGAATGTCCCAGTCGGAAAGAACTCAACACAAACATTAGATTTGTACATTCCAGAAAATGTATCACAAGGTGAGCCTCATTGTATTTCTTGATGTGAAGATAGTTTTTGTGTTAATACCTTGAAATATTGTGAACGTTTATTGAGAAAGATAAAAGTAGGGCATGTATACTCACCTTTAGTACTCAGTAGGGAACCACTTCTTTGTGTCTACAAGTTGGTTGAGGTTTAGTTGGTGTGGTTTTAATGTTCAGCTTCTAAACAATTGGTTTAAGTCCAGCCAGCCACAGATATTTTATCTCAGTATATAACATGTATTGAGATATTGTTGCACCAGCTGGTCACTAAGTCATCACCAAAAATTAAGGTTACTTTTCTATTCATCAAACAGCACAAGCTGCTTCAACTTGTTGACAACTTTGGGATATTTTGACCAAGAAATGGGCAAAACATGAAAATGGCAACCAGAGTATGGCAGTCCATTATTTGACAGCCTATTATTTTGTGCTCACAGGTCCCATAATATATTCTGTTCATTCAGTATGCTATTTTGTGATCAAAATCTCTTATTCCATGGCTTGACTTCATACTTCTGCTAGATGAAGCATAAAGTTTCTGTCAAATTTTCTTGTCTGGTCTGACAGTTTTTTAGCAGCTCAGTCATTGTCAAGGAGAAGTTCATTTACAGTTGATCAAGCTTCTAAGCAGGATATCAGCAGAAAAACTGTGTTGCTCTCAAGCATCAGGAGTTGTGTCCATAAACCAATAATGGCAAAAGAGGTTTGAGTTGGATAGCAGAACATTATTTTTAAGGGTCAAGTATCCAGTGTTAAATTCCATAAACTTAGGTTGTATCTTCATAAAATTTCCTGTTGCCTGCTTGACATATTCGAATGAAAATCACTCTAATATCAGGGCCATATTTAAACTTAAGTGAGACACCAACAAACAATCTGAGGGTCTCAGTCTGAATCCTGCTCATTTGAGTTTTGATGTTTTGCAGCATCTATGTCGCACCGAGTTCAGTTTATTTATCACAGCACCACCTGCTCTTGGCACTTTGGAGTAGCTTGCAGTTTCTTGAAGGATATATTGTCTAATCTCATCTCATTTCATTCAAATCTGTTTCTTACTGCTGATTTTCTTCCTACCAAATAGATGCTCCTGTTTTGGTGTTTTTCCATGGTGGTTACTGGCAGTTTTTGAGGTAAGACAAGCAAATCAAATGTTATTGTAACTGCATGTGACTGTTTGTAGCTAGGGTGTGATATATTTAAGTGGTTTAAAGGGGCTTATTGAGTTGATATCCATAACTTAATGAGAGTGTTAAAGGGTCACTACCACATCAGGGTTTTCCCTGGGCCTTTTGAATGTCGTGGCTCGCGACGTTCAAGCTTCAAAATCAACTAGGCCGCGGCGTTCAAAAAACGGCCGCGATGTTCAAAATTGCTGCCAGCTAGTCTCCATAATTTTTCTTCTTTCTGTCAACGATTGCTTTTGTTTTTAATACAATAAACCACAAAATCATTGACTTATTTGTAAAACTGCAACTTTCTTAATTTCCATGCACATATCACTGCATGAGAGTCGGATCTCTGTATGTAAATATCCCATAGGGTCTACTACTGAACAAGTAAACAACACAGTATTATTAACTAGCCTGCACTTGCCCTCGTAAGCTCCCATCAGGAAACTGATGTACTCACTCCGGAGCCCAGACGTGGCACAACATGACTTGCACGACCAAAACACAAACGTCCGTTTTGCAGGTTAGAGGCGGGGCTAATGTCTCAGATATGGGAAATTATCAATCAAACGAACGAACCATGTCATTGTATCTTTATGATGAAACCCCACATATTTCCTGTTACTTCGTTCTTAAAACTTACGCCACAATTCAGAAAATCAGAAAATGAAGTTGTGCGAACGTACACTGAAGTCTACCCCTCCCTCCCCCCAGTAAACACTCCATCTCTGGATTGTTTTGCCCGACTACACCCAAGGTTTGGGAAATTTGATCGCAGTACAAATGCAATGGGAATATTAGAATTCTCTAAGACGGTTTCTACACGTTATTCCTACACAGTAAAACTGCATTGACGATGTCGCGAGTATGATTGGCTGATTAAAAGCAATAATGTACCAATCATGATGTTAGAATGATTCTTACGTAGAGGGTAACTAATTTAAAATAAGTGCAATGGACCTTATGTGTATGTCATAGAACCCTTGTTTTCCCAACATGTTTTCATAAAAAGATGCGTACCCACACAATCTGTGATTGCTTTCAGCCATGTGCTCCATTGCATCTATAAATTCTGGCATTCACTGATCATTACCACCGATTAATTGCAAACTGAAAAAGGGGCTAGAATATACTTGAAACTTGCCCTTAGTTTCTTAAAACTCTCATTTACTCAATCCTTTAACTTCCCTCCAAAACGGGTGCATTGATATTCACAAACGTAAAATTTCACCCCTGCCATGGAAGCAATCATTTGATATTTTCCGCTATAACCCTGTAGTATTACATGGAATTAGATTTAGAATTGCTTGCAATGTGTTTTCCTTGCTTTCTCACAGAAAGCGCAGCATAAGTTGTTGCACAAACTGGTCTGCACAAAACACATTGTACAGACAGACTATCGAGCTGCAGTGTTTCACCTTTTTTCAAATCCCCAAGCTTAGCATACATGTCTGTGCACATTTTGTACACGTAGCTCCTAGAATCTTGTGAAGTTCTGTGGTTACTTTCTTGCATAAATTAAGTCATTTCTAGCATTCCTTCCGTAATGTTATTTACAGTAGGACTTCTGCAATGTTGTCATGCGACGTCATTGCAAACAAAAACAGTGATGCACAAGGTCTCATGCTGCAAAATTCTTGGCCCACGCATGCAGTAGACTTTCTGCGTGTCTGTTTTTTCCACCAAACAAGGCATCATGTTTTGCTTGGCGACATCATATGCATAGAATCCATTTCAGAATTTAAATTGGTCCCTGCATCGTGATTGGTTCAATCGCATTGATTCTAGCCAGCCAATCACAACTGGCGCCTTCGCCTATGTGATTAAGTGTGTGAAAATACTCAGTCTCGAGACAAGCTTCCCCGTTGAGTTTGTGTTACGGTGATCGCACTTCCCATGCTTACATAGCCGGCTATCGCAGCGGGGCGAGCCCCGTGCCAAATACACCATGAAACGGTATCACAAATCTCTGTGTACGTGGATTTTTGGGGGATCTGACTTATGTGCATTTCAGTTCTTTTTAAACAAGACGTAAGTTTTGGACAAGAACTGCTTAAAAGATACGGGGATATTTATATCCGAAAGGAACCATATGATACGTTATCCGGGTGCAATTGTTGGCTGCCCAGAACTGCTAAGATTGTCATGAATGATTGTTGTACATGGGGTTCGTTAAAGCAGGAGAGTAGCTACTTTACATTAACGCCACTACAACCCAGTGCAGTAAAAGAATGCAAATGTTCCGACATGATTGGGGGATGAAAAACAGAATGAGCATGATGTTGGCCTAAGAACTAAATTATTAAAGCCTGGGGCATGTGACATCGACTGCAAACAAATCTACAGTATTGTATTAACGGTGACTTGTATCTCCACTTTTGAAGTGAAAATATTACGCCTACAAAAGTGATACCCCGTTCGTGAAAGGAACGGAAATATTCCCAATATTTTCTATCCTGAACTGGTAATATTGCAAGCCTGCCCAATCATGTCAATTTTGGCGAGCAACGGGTGCGAAATAACGGCCAACGGGGGGTAAAAATCATCCGGTGCCAGCGCTTTATAAAAGCCATGCAGTTGAACCAAAACTTTTGAAGCAGAAATTACATTGATATAAAGCCAATGTGACCGCTATCAGTACATCAAAATTAAAACGAATGTGAGTTTTAGTGCTAATATTTTGGTGCCAACTTACAGAAGTTGTGTTGACTAATTTGCCTCAATAGTGTCACCATTTTGCATCTAGGGACTTGCATAAGGGGACACCCCCTCCCCTCATACCCCTCCCCCAGGCCCGCGATCCACTTATGGATGCATTAGATGCGCGACGTTCAATTCAGGGAAAACCATGCACATGACAATGCTTGTAGTTATCATAATAAGTCAAGTTTCATATCCAATAGTTATGGGAAAATTTAAAAAATATTTGGTTACGAAATTTGAGAAACAAATTGAACCTTATGTACTCACTCTTAAACAGTTATTGGTATGGAAGATATGGAGGTTGCCTTAGTTTGACCATTTGTCATTGATATGTGAGGAATAAATAACACTTTGGAAAAAAATTGATGAATGCCATGGATTTACTCAATGAGCCGCTTTTAGCATACAGAGCTGGAATCACCCTTTGTATTTAGTGACTTGTTGTCATTGCCACAGGTTGTATCAAATGAGCTACTGAAGCGGAGTAAAATGACTTTCAGGGGGCAAAACTTTCCAGGCGATTAAATGTGAAAAAAATTATGAAATCAATGTGAGGGGAATTGGGAATTGACTTCAGTCAATGGGAAAGCTCATGTCAAGAAGTTCAAGTGGAAATGATTCTAAGTAATTATCTATTTTGTATTATTTACACAAGACTAGTGTATACAACACACTGTGTGGTTGTAAAATATTCATGTTATTTTCTCTCAAGACCCAAGTACAGTAAATTTTAAATACCTTTGGAGAAAATTTCATTTCCATATGTGAAAAGGGAGCCAAATCTACGCAGTTTGGGGAAATTTTCGTTCAAATAGGACACATATTTCCTGAGATATCACTAAATGAAGGACAAGATGTGTGATCCAAGTGATCTTGAGGGTAACAAAGGTTCCATCACTTTTTCATATTGACAAGGAAGATATTTGTTTCTGTTTGTTTTTCAAACTATTGTGTTGACCTTGAAGTTTAAAGGAATAGGAACTCACTGTGGGGAATGCAAAATTTGTAAAGTTCTCATGCCACTCATGCAATCACATTCTGATAATGTAAGTTTGTTGAGGAGAAAATAGGCTAAAAAGTTAAAAGAAAAACAGGAAACTGTCAATTAATGTGAGGATATGGTGTCATATGTGTTTGTTTCAAGTTCAATTTTTGTTGAAAGTGTGACAACTTTACTTGAAAACCACACATCAGATTTCAATGCAAATTTCACCAAAATGCTTGGAATAAGCACCCCTTTAACATATCAAAACTCTATGTGGCCCTCAACTCTTCTTTTAAGGCCTAGAATGGGTCTGAAGGAATAGGATGTTTTATATGGACTTGTTAACGTAATGAGAGGAATATATGACCCCTAAGGTTCAAAATTAATTATTTTGCTTTGTGATATATTGCAGATGTTTAGAATTTACTATGAGGGTCTTGATGCACCTTGTAAGATAACCCATCCATGTTTTTCTCTGTCTTGTCATATTAGCAAAGAATCACATGGTCTTGTAGCCAAACATCTTGTTCCTCTCGGTGCTATTGTTGCTTTAGCTGGCTACACCTTAGCTCCTGAAGGTAAGTTGTCATGGTTACTGCTAGCATTGACACAGAGCATAGATAGCTCCATGAAGAGTAATGATGAAGGATAGAAATAGAGCCATATATTATCAGTTTGTCCTACATTACTGCATGTGTTTTCAGTTTCCTTTTTATGTCTGCAGGTCATCATCAAGTTTACAAACCCAGGCCTTGAGGTTTAAATTTAGCAGGTGTGTTACCAATCACACTGCTCAGGAAATTAAGGAGTGTTGTAGGTGGGCTGTCTCCCATTCTTCATCCAGGTGTGCAAAAAAATCACACTCCTCATAGTTACCTGAGGCGAGTGTAATGGTATGGGATTGCACTCACATGCCTAAAAGGCAAGGCCTGATGCTAACATCCTACCCATTGTCCATGCTGTCATGTGTACAAGACTACACATGTCCAGGTTAATAATCCTACAGTATTTCAGCAGATTGCTTCTGGATTTCATCTAAGGCAGCAGTCTAATTTTACTAAAGATGTGGAATGGATATATAAATAACAAGGAATTGTATGAAAAGGAATTAACATAAAATCCACTCTTTGATAATCAAATAGTAGGGTTGTTGGGAAAGAAGAAAGAAGCCACCTTGGATATTAAAAGTTTGGTGCATACAAATTTTACAGTTTGCGGAAAACTGACGGTATGAGCCATGTATCCCAATTAATGATTGAAAGATATGGAAAATTTGTTTCATTTTAAGCTCAAAACCAGCTCAAAGAACTGTTTGAGCTATTGTGATCTGCCACCGTCACTCTGTCTGTGCGTCTATCCATCATGTATGTTCATAATTGCCTAGGTGCCTTCTTGGGCACATTTGTTGATGAATTGTAATGAAACTTGGACTCATTGGACATAGGGCTACATGTTGTGTTCGAAAAGTTGAGGTCAAAGGTCATCTAGGGGTCATTAGTGGCTGTTTTGTGAATATTTTTGAAATGTCACTTCTTCTGCAAATAGGGCTCAATGTCCTTGAAAGTTGGCCATAATATTCCTTATGTAGTGGTTGTTGAATCTTGTACATAGACTTGTTTTATCCAAGGTCATTGGAGGTCTTTTGAGGTCATAGAGGTAAATTTTTTGAAATGATATTTTCTCCTAGATGCATTGCAAACTTGTCCTCAAAATTGTCCAGATGGGTGGCTGGCATGTGTTAATTACAAATTTTTTTGTCTGTTTTTGGATAAATAAAAATTTTGACACCTTTCTGACCAATTTTGTGCAACCCCTTTATTTATACCGGTCTCACAAGTTCTGTGTTTCCCATTGAACTGAACTCCCTTTAAAACTGTCTGGATGCAAGATTGTCAATCATGTGAGGTTTATTAGGTTAGTGTAAACAGATCTTGTTTGATGCGAACAGTAGTTTCATTGTGAGTGCATGCAGGGGTTTTGTAGACATACTTAACTTCAGAAGGATGAATTACAGTACTTACTAAGTAAGCACAGAGTCACCTAAAACTGTTTCTAAACTAGACTTGCTTGAGGTAAGGATGAAGAGGGTCAATTTTTTTTATTGTGTTCAGAGAGGAAGCTCTTGCTTACAAATTGTGTTTTCATAGCTCATTAAACTTGCTTTTTTCCTTGCCAACTAGACTTCCTGATTTCTGTAAAAATAGAAAGCAAGGAAACAGAGGCTTCTCACTTAGGTTACACCTGAGAGAAAGGTAACCATTCTAAAAAGTATTAAGTTCCTTGTCATTTTAGCTGAGAGAAATTAAAACATTCTTAACGGTGGGTACATCTGTTCAAGAAATAATAGCCATTTATGACAAGTACAGTCCCTGTAATGATTAGAATATCCATTGCTTGGGGAGTGATTTTCTTGGCATTGGAAGCCATCACTGTGCATTAATTCAACAGGTTTGAGCTATCAGCACCGATGGTGCTCTAGTTCTGGTCACTGCAAAAATCATTTCAAAAAATGAAAATGCCTATGATTTGACAATTATAAATACTTTCTCTCTTTCATTGAGTTGACTTATGTATTTATGCTGAGGTTATCATGGTTCTTTGTCTTTCTCTTAAGGTTCCTTACCCCAGATGATCCAAGAGAGTAAAGATGCTGTAGCATTTTGTGCACAAAGATACCCAAAGTCAAGGTTTGTTTTAATAGTTACTTCTGCACATTGCTATGATGTGAATACATATCTGTCCTTTGTCTCCACTCCTTCTTGACCACGTATTTGGTCTAACGGCAAGAGCATCTGCCTCTCACGCGGAAGGCCTGGGTTCTATTCCCAGGTCGAGTCATACCAAAGACTCTAAAAATGGAACCTACTGCCGTTGTGCATGATGCTCCCTCCCCATAATACCTGGAGTAGGGAAAACATGCAAGTGAGCCATAACTGGAAAAAGGCCATGGCTGACTCGACTTGAACCAATAGGTTGGAAACTGGGCTGTAAAACTCCATCTAACTAACTAACTTCACTCCTTGTTGGTAGCTTTGGAGTTTGGACTTGAGGACAAGTAGGATACATCTGTAAGAAGACTAGGGTTCTGGTGGTTGTGGAAAACATTGAAAAGTCACGGAAGTGTGGAAAATTATTTCAAGGCCTGGAAGAGTACTGCATCTCAGGGATATTGTGTGAGCCATGGAAAAGTTGTGGAAATGTTCATGAAGTGATCTTGTTTCATTTTCACTTGTAATATCAAAGTATACGCAAATATTGTATCAAAATTGATTTTCGTCTTCAACTGAAATTTTATGTAATTTTACGTAAAACATGAATGGAACAGCATGGAAATCAGGGCTCCAATAATTTAATGATGGTATGTTATCCTTTCAAGCAACCTACCTGCTGAAATTTGAAAATTTTGGTTGCCCAATACAGATTGGTTGTTGTTTAAATGAAGGAGTGATTCAAGGCCTTTAATTCAAAAGTTACTGTGTGAAAAATTGCCGAGTCATAAGAGTATCTTAGAATGTAAGTATCTTCAAAGGAAGGGGAAAGGGTGGTGGGGGTGTGGATGTCATGTCCATCTATATGTATGTGTATAAAGGAAAGGAACAGTTTTTAAAAGAAAATACACAGCTGATTCAAATAACCACACAATTGAGTTGAAGAGGATTGTGATGAGGACCATAATAGTGCCAAATAGTAACCAAAGGATGATTTAGTGAAGTGCTGGTTTCCACCAAAATGCCCCCATTACACTGTCACAGTCCAACTTGAACAATAAATAGTCTGAATAAAAGTCAGTCTCAAGTTTTTGCTTTTGAAAGTGTCCAAAGAAGTTGCAAAACAAACAGAAGAAGGAAGATAGTTCCAGAGTTTGGGAAAAGAAAAAATTATAGGCCTTTTATCCCTGTTGTTTGTATGAATATGCTCCTAAGAGAGTCCTTGGGATGACCTCCAAAGAGACATGTGCTGAAACCAAAAGGCAGGAATGCTGGAAGCCACTTCCATTAAAATTTTGTCTTAGATGGAACTGTTGGCAATTTGAGGGATATGTGTTTCTTTTTAGACATGCCCAAAGTTTTTGAACATTTGATGGATGGACATTGATTGTTTTTGTTTTCAGATAAAAACATTTAAGGTTATAGATTCTGGAGTTGACTTGTGAAGGATTGCTTTTAAAGGGGCTCATTGAGTTGATATCGATAACTTAATGAGGGTGATAAAAGGTCACTATAACATGACAATGCTTAGTTAGCATAATAAGTCAGGTCTTGTATCCAATAGTTATGGGAAAAGCTGAAATTTTGAATTTTGTAATGTCCTGACTTGTAACGGTTTTGTGCACAATTTGAAAAAGTGTCTGGTCATGAATTTTTGAAAAGCGAATTGAACCGTTAAGTGCTCACACATAAAACAGTTATTTGTTTGTAGGACATGGGGTTTGTCTTAGATTGACCATTTATCATTGATATGTGAAGAAAACTTAACGGGTTTGGAAAAATTTGTGAATTTTATGAACCAACTCAATGAGCTGCTTTAATAAATTGTAATCACTTCAATTTTATTCACATGTTTATATGTTGTCTTTTCAGGGGTATTTTTGTGAGTGGTCACTCGGCAGGTGGTCATCTTACTGCAATGGCCCTAACGACTGACTGGGAGAAAGATTATGGTCTGCCATCCAATCTTATCAAAGGTAAAGTTCATGTAAATAAAAAAAATTGCCATAGGATTGATGTTAAGGTTTAATTTAATCTGTTGGCATGTAGTTGACTGAAATTTGGAGTAAGGCTTCTTGGATGGTGTGATATATTCTAAAGAAAGAAAACCTGTATTTTTCGACCAAGATGTCAGAAAATGAAGTCCTGTTCCCTTAGTTAGTGTAAGTTTGAATGTAGTCTAAGGAGGGGCATTCTGCTCTGTACTATGCCTGATGGATGTCTTTTCCAACAGAAAAGGAATGCAGTGGATTTCAAAATTTCAAAATGTTTTGATAAGTCCATTTATTTCAGAAAGTTTTGTTGTATTTTTATCTTCCTGGACAAAATGTAATGTTATTTTACTAATTCACATACTAAGCTCATTCTATTGTGAAACTGCTCTTCTCTGTTATGTATAGGTGCCTGTCCTCTGAATGGAGTATTTGACCTACGACCCTTGGTGACAACCTACATCAATGAGCCTCTACGTCTAACGAGGTAATGCAAACTCTCTTTAGACAAATTGTTCCAACATTTCTGATATGTTGTGCAGATAATTACTTAGATTAATAGTGGTCAATCCATGATGACAGAAAGGGAGTCCAATATTATGGTACCAACTAAACAATTCATTATCAAGGTATCACATGTAATGTGCCAAAACTTTTTGGCTTTACAAACTCCCTCAGATGGCCCTTAATAGCCCTTCGAAAATTGGGATGCTGTATGTCTGAAGATGAAATCATCTCTGAAATAGAGGAATATTTAATGTCTCATGCAGTGTGAACCTGTATGGAAAACAGCATGCTTCAAAGCCAGGTTGTCCAGTGGAAAGCTGGATAAATGGTTGACCCACTCAGATTTTGTCTCAAGAATATTTTGATTTTGTTGTTAACATGATGCATGATTTGGGGATTTCAGCAGCATGTTTTCTCACGAATAAATACCTTCAAGGCAAGGTGATTCAGCAATGGTCATAGAAATACTTGGTGTGGGCAATGTATTGATTTTACCCTCACATGGATGGCTATCCATGTCAACTGCTTTGAAAATCTCTCATTGACTGAAATCCTCTCTATGATTGAACTGAACCTAAATATTTTTTGGGTTTCTTGTACTAGGTTATGTTCATTTAAGAGATTATCATGTTTTAAAGGAAGGGTTTAAAATGTTATATTATAGTATAATACCAACACTGTTTCTTCCAATTTCCTTTCTATCAATTTATCTCCGTTATTGTGTGGCTTGTAATGTAACTGCATGAGTTAGATAGTTAGATGGAGCTTAAAGCCCAGGTCTTACTCTAGTGATATTGGATCAGATTCTTATCTGATTTTTGTGAGTTTCAGTTGAAATCTCCTCCATTTATTGATTCCTTGCCATAGGCAGGCAAGGAATCTATGCGATGGTGATGTCGTGTGTGTGTGTGTGTGTGTGTATGTGTGAGATTGTAAACGATACCACTCACTAGAGCTGAAGCCTCGCACGTCTTTCCTCACTCACGCGGAGCTCGTAACTGGCGTAGCTACCCGAAAACTCGGACACTGCAATGAGCTCTGTCACGTGATATGCAAGAGCCTGCCCTCGCTCGCGGCATTCAGGTGCCGCGTGACATAAACGGCTAAAGGGGAATTCCGACCATTTCCTTACGGGGAACAGTTCTGTGTACCCCGTAAGGCATTGAATACGGGTATGCTCTGTACTCGTAGTGTGTACACGCCAATTTATATGTGTGCATGAGCTTGTAAACGATACCTTGCCGGGTACAGGCAGACAGTTTTTGGTAGAGGTCAAAGGTCATTTGAGGTCACCAGCCTTAAAATTGCGAAAACGCAGAAAATGGCTTGTAAACACGATATCTTCAGATAGGAGTGACCGACACTTCTCATACGTGGTATATAGATTTGTCATGTTGAGAGGAAGAATCCTATTGTTTTTGGTAGAGGTCAAAGGTCATTTGAGGTCACCAGGGGTAAAATTGCGAAAACTTTGAAAATGGCTTGTAAACACGATATCTTCAGATAGGAGTGAGTGATACTCTTCATATGTGGTATATAGATTTGTCATGTTGAGAGAAAGAAACCTATTGTTTTTGGTAGAGGTCAAAGGTCATTTGAGGTCACCAGTGGTAAAATTGCAAAAATTCTGTGCCTAAAATGTAAAGAAAAATCTATCAAACACTGTCAATTTGAAAGAAGGTAATTTGATGGCAAGGAATCACTAAGCCTTTTGGCTTTCTGGTTGTGGGAAAGAACCAAAAATTTTTCGTCCTGTGTGAATATAGGATCAGTATGAGAGGACAACAGAAATGAAGTGTTAACTATTTATTTCATGACGTCACGTTGACCATATTTTTTACCGCACTACGCATAACCAGTAAGAGCTGTTTGGGGATGTGAAGTCATGGAACTATTAGTATTACCAATATTTTCGTCATCCTGCGATACAAATCGTATATACACTAGTTGGCAAATTTTTGTTTCTTTCCTACCAAAGATGAAGGAGATTTTAAGTGAAACTCACAAAAATTGGAAAGAAATCTGATCCGACATCGCTGTAGTGTGACCTGGGCTTTACACCTCAATTTTCTGGTTGAATCTAGTACCCCTCACATCCTTTTCTAATGGGGGGAGGGGGGGTTGGGGGAACAGGAAATCTGCATGAGAGGGATAAGGCTTTGATAGTCCTAACATTCTCTAGTATATCTAAGTCAAAACCACAAATAGGAAAGCATGGCATTGCTAATCTGTGTCAGGTGGTGGCATAAGTCCTTCATGCTTAAAGTTACTCTAGTTTGTCAATTCATCTGTTTACACCTTGAGAACCTCATACATAGGAATGCAACAGGTTATATCAAAGTTCCCATGGTTGGATGTGTCCAAGTTTTGGGAACTTTGACATTTCATGGAACATTGATTTATGGGAGTAATGTATGATCATCACCAACCATTGAAATCACATGAAAATGGGGAACATGGAACTTTAGGAACACTGAATTTGTAACATCAGGCCTGAGACTCCAAATTCAGTGGCCAAATGAGAGATTTTGGTCAGAGGGGATGAGAATGGCCTGCAAAGGAGCATGGAAGCAGGATGTTAAAAACCTAAAAAGGACACCTACAGGGTCTTTGGCCCATAAGGGCACCCTAACCACATGGACTCTCTGTAGTCACTGCCCATATGGAATGAATATGTTTTTAAACTGCTTGACTTTTCTTCCTCATTCACATATGGAAAGTATGTTTTTGCTTGAACACCCTCCTTCAATATCTTTCAACAGTACAGGTGCCTTGGAGTCCAGTCCTGTTGCCCATATTCCTGAAATAGTGAAGAATAGCAAGCATTGTAAAATACGTTGCCTGTATGGAGATCATGATCCACCTGCATTTGAAGTCATGTGTATTCAATTCTGTCAGGTTTGTGAATATGTACCACTGATCTGTTTGATACCTTGACTAGTGATGTCAGTTATTTTTTCTGAAACCAGTCTTTAACCATAGCAGCCAAGAAGTCAATACTTTGTGAAAATTTAAAACCTGCTTCACAGAAAATTTGGTCCTGATATGGTCCAAGCTCTACAATGGACAGTTTTATCACAACCAAATGTCATCATTCACCATGTGGTTTCAAGTTAATCACTTGTGTTGTGGCAGTTCCAAAATCTCAAAGTCAAGTGGCAAACTATGGACAAAGGAAATAATGGGGGGGGGGGGGAGGGGGGGGGGAGGATAGGCAAAAAGTCTCTTTTGCAGTGTGAATCAAAAGTGATGCCTTACTCTTGTAAGGTTCTAACTGCAAATTCCTGGTGGGCAAAGCCCCTAGAAGCTCAGCATTCTTGGCATCTGTTGGTGAAAAATTAAGTTTGAGGAGAAGTGTATTATGTATACCTATGATGGAGGGGGAAGGGGAAATGGGAGGGAGAAATGCCCCTCATGCTCCCCTCCAAGCACCTCCACTGCTTGTGATCTTGAATGCATCTCATTTTCACTAGGTCATGATGTCATAGTGAGGGGGTGTTTGCTGGTGGGGCATTTCGTAGCTTCTGGCAGGAGATGAGCTCATTCTGAACACTCCCTCCCCCTGGAGCCAGTGTTCATGATTGCTGCCTATGACCTATACTTGATTTAATTTACCCTTTTCCGCACACCTAGATGACCTAACCACTATCCTAACAAGACCCTATGACACAATAAACCAATTACATCCAATTACTTTCAATTACACGCCCCTGCACCAGCACAATTTTTTTGCTCTCATGACCTTCCAAAGCCCTACCAATGATAAAAAAACTCACCCGCATCACTCTTTAATCCTTATTTGTTATCCTTGAGTGATTTTTATCACTTGAATCCATCTAATGGCTGACATTTGACCTTGAAAACGAACGTCAAATGAATGTCCACTGTGTGCAGGCTTCGTACACACTATATGTATGGAGAACTACAACAACAGTGATCTTGACAATAACAACAGTCTAACTGGAAAAAGATGGCGCTATATCACTATAGGGCACCAATTTCGTGATTAGATTTGTGTGAGGAAATTCATAAGGAACATTTTGGTTTTTGAATGAGGAAAATTGGTTGAAGGGTTAGAGTATTATGAATTTTTGAGAGGAGGGCTTGTTTTGGGTTGTTTTCGACAATATTTTTCCAATTTTTCAACTTCATGGAGCTATTTCTCCAAAACCCTGAATCCCTCTGAGTTGAAACTGTCTGAGAATGTTTTAGATGTATGAAGGTAGTTCTAAAACGAGTAAAGAGATGTTGCCTGCTTGATAGGTACCTGAAACAATTTTTTACCAAAATTCGTAAATTTTGACATTTTTTCCATTTTTTTATGTAAAAAACAACTTCAGCCGTGATTAGTTCAAAAATTGTCCACGATAACCCCCCCCCAAAAGTAATTCATAATAAAAAGCATCTTTTGAGCTATAATTTGGTTGTTGAATAAAGGCTGAGGAGTGTATAGTGACAAAGTTGTGGATTTTAGAAAAATGTCTAAATTCTTGGGTAGTATGTATACCGGACGTGGGGGAAAAGGGTTAACAATGGTAGGAGGTGATATATTTGTAAATGCCAATTTCGGATGACAGCTTTTAAAAGGTTGATCACCCCTGTTGTAGTGAGCTTGGTATCATGAGTGCTACCGGGGGTAGTGGGAGGGGGAGGGGGGAGGGGGGAGAGAGATTGGGTTCAAAGTGGGATTTTCCCTTTCCCAATCAATTTGTGGAATATTTTAGATAAAAAGGCTTGGAATGGTTCAATGTTGTGACTGATATTTATTACCCATCTGAGCTGCAGAACTACATATCTGACTAACTAACTTGATAAATTTGCATCTCCTGGATACAAATTTCCATGAAATGAAAGTGTGAAAGTATCCTTTAGTTATTGGTCTTGTTTCTCCTTTGAATCTAGTTGTTAAAAGAAGAAGGGATGGACGTTTCTTGTCAGAAGGTGAAAAATGCTGATCACTTTGAAGTTGTCATAAGTTCATGGGAAGAACATAGTGTTGTGACAAAGGTTAGCATTTCATTCTGTAATTTTGCTTCTGTTCTGTATAATAGTGTTTTAAAGTTGGGTGTGGAAGGAGGGGGCTACAGTTCATGAGGAATAATTATATTTCATCTGCAGGGTCATTCACAGTGTTGCATAAAGTAATAACTCATTCAGTTTGATTTTTTTACAAGTTGTATGATGTTTGCAGGGATTCTGCCAGAAACACAAGGGGAGGGGGATATATTACTGGTAAACCCAAAGTCTAAATTGATGTTGTCCAAGGCTAAAGGTGGGTGGGTTCATGGGGGAAAAGCTTGCTTTAGGGTCCCTATAGGGTGCAATGAAGGGTTTTAAAGGCCATTTATTTGTGTAAGTCCAAAACTTTGCTGCAAAAGTGTTCTCTATTTAAGTAAGAGACCAAGATAGCGACAATTTTCTAATTTTTGGTTTTGATGAAAGAAAAACCCATGCATTCAGGATGGTGTGTGTGTGTGTGTATGTATGTGTTTATGTGAAACTTTGCTCGTTAACACGAATCTCGAGATAGGAATGTTTGACAGTTTTCAAACTTGGTACATAGGTTCCCCATATTGAAAGGAAGACCCCTATTGTTTTTGGTGGAGGTCAACGGTCATCTGGGGTCACCAAGGGTCAAAGTCTGAAAATCTCATTAACATGATATCTCCAGACAAGAAACTTGGATAGATTTCATATTTTGTATGTTGATGCATTATGGTCAGAAGATGGTCCCTATCATTTTTGGCAGAGATCAAAGGTCATCCTGGGTCACCAGGGGTCAAAGGCTAAAAATCTAGGTAACCTGATATCTCCAGATATGAAACTTGGATACATTTCATATGTGGTATGTAGATGGGTTATGGTCAGGTGATGGTCCATATCTTTTTGGCAGAGGTCAAAGGTCATTCGGGGTTACCAGGGGTCAAAGCCTAAAAGTCTTGTTAACCTGATATCTCCAGATAGGAAACATTGATAGATTTCATATGTGGTATGTGGATGGGTTATGGTCAGAAGGTGGTCCCTATTGTTTTTGGCAGAGGTCAAAGTTCATCCAGGGTCACCAGGTTTCAAAGTCTGAAAATCTCGTTAACCTGATATCTTCTGATAGGAAACTCGGATACATTTCATATGTGGTATATGGTAAGGTTTCACGGTATACCGGTATTTCCGTAAGTAACGGTACGTACCGGTACCGGTACGGTACGGTACCACCAACCTAAAGGTACCGAAGTATCGTGGAGACTCGGTACTCAACTGTAAGGTGAAAAATCTTTTCTCAAAGTTATAGCATTTAAATTAGAATGATACTGAAATGTAACAAACGTCCCTTTGATAAATGCCCCGTGTCTCTAAACATTATAATATAAACAGGGAATAGTCACTTAATAATCATTTCGCACCATTTCAGTCACAAATCCCCCCTAAGAATTTCGGAAATTGCCGTTTAACGTTACTTTCGCAGAACTAGCACCATCCACACTAAAAAGGAACTTGCTATCTATCGACATTCTGCGCAATCTCAGAACGATCCCTGCCAGCGCTAGCTTCGCCCGCGCCTTCACATTGTGTATTTAGACGAACACGATTAGTCAACTTTGAGGTGAAAATCTTTTCTCAAAAATAAAGCATTGAATTTGAATGATACTTGAACGAAACAAAAACCCATTTGATAAATGCGCCGTGTCTGTAAGGATTGCAATGCAAACAGGGAACATTCACTTGATAATCGTTTTGCGCTATTTCAGTCACAAAACCCCCTACGAATTTCGGAAAGTGCTGTTTAACGTTACTTTCGCAGAACTAGTACCTTCCACACTAACAGGGCCCTTGCTTTCTTCTGACATTCTGCGCAACCCCCGAACGATCGCTGCTCATCAGCAAATGCTTTCACAAGGTGTATTGCGAATAGATACCATGCGTTGATTGATAAAATTCACTTTGATTACGATAGCAAACAACATTATACGAGTGCGAAATTCGTTGTAAGCAGACAAAGAATCATAGCATTGCAAGCTCTGACATGACCGTTGCATCGACGATTTCTGATTTTAACACAGTGATTCAGTGGGACCGTTCCATAACGTCCACTGTCTATGTCTGTGGGAGAAAAACTTTCGTACGAATGCAACGAACGTTCTTTCAGAAATTACTGTAACACGGTGAAGCAATGCGACTGAACACACAGTAAATCCCGCTTAAATCATTGGCTCGCGTGTTCAGTTCAACTGATCAACTCACTTGCTTTGTTGTATTGCTCTACGTACTGAAGAACAGTAAAGTGTTATTGTACAACGGATTGCTGCGCGATGCATTCGTAAATTCAATCTTGAAGCACTTTGATTTAGTTTTGATAGCGATAACTCGGCGGGAAGAAAGCTTGATGAATCAGTCTTTTATGGAAATATTTTTGTAAAGTTCTACTTAATAACTTTTGGTTATACTTTAGGAGGGGGGTTGTTATTATTTGCAGAAATTATTTTTGCAATCTTCATTACAATCCTGAGTGCTCTTGTCATCTTGTGGGGTCTAGCTCCGGTGCGGACGTGCGGCGCTGATTTATTGTGTGTCCCGAAATTATCAGACGCTAAATTTGCAGAGAGGTTATTTCTTTTTTTGTTTACCGATTTGTTTAGTGTGGGGTGATTAAATGTTATAAAAAATACTGAAATGGGAGGCAGGGATTATCAGAAGACTTCACTTATGTCAATGCATGGTATTTTTACGGATATTTTGCATGTAATAAAAATCCTATTTTTTTACTCTTCTGGTACCGGTACTACGGTAATACCGGTACCATTTGTGGCGGTACCGATGGTACCAATTATCAGTGGTACCGTGAAACCCTAGTATATGGATACATTTTGGTCAGAAAATGGTCCCCATCTTTTTTGGTGGAGGTTAAAGGACATCCAGGGTCACCAGGGGTCAAAGTCTGAAAATCTTGTTAATGTGATATTTCCAGATGGGAAACTTGCATAGATTTCATATTTGGTATGTGGATGCATTATGGTCAGAAAATGGTCCCTATTGTTTTGGTGGAGGTCAAAGGTCATCCAGGGTCATCAGGGGTCAAAGTCTGAAAATCTTGGTAATGCGATATCACCAGATAGGAAATTTGGATAGATGTCATATTTGGTATGTGGGTGGGTTATGGTCAGAAGATGGCTCCTATTGTTTTTGGTGGAGGTCAAAGATCATCCGCGGTCACCAGGGGTCAAAGTCTGAAGATCTCATCAACACAATATCTCAAGATAGGAAACATTGATAGATTTCATATTTGGTATGTAGACATGTTAAGGTCCCTTTTGTTTTTTGTGGAGGTCAAAGGTCATCTGGGATCAGCAGGGGTCGAAGTCTGAAAACCTATTTTATTCAGTATATCGAGATAGCTCTCTGTCTGTCTGTCCGTCTGTCTTTCTTTCTATAGCTTTTAAGGATCGCAAAAGTCATGTGGGGTCACTTGAGATCAAAATGTGAATGAAAACCTTGTTAGGTGTTAACACATCTCAAGGTGGGAAACTGAAATAGATTTCACATGTGGTATGTGGATGCAGGTTATGGTAGTTAGTTAGATAGAGTTTTACGGCCCAGTTCCCAACCTATTGGTTCAAGTTGAGCTGGCCATGGCCTTTTTTCCAGTTGTGGCTCACTGGCTTGTTTATGGTAAGATTTTCCCTATTTTTGTTGGTCGAGGTCAAAGGTCATCTGGGATAAAATTATTTTTTGAACATGGTGGTATAACATTTGAGTGAGAAGATATGGTACATGATGGCATTATTTGAAATGAAACCTTTATGTACCATCAAAACAATGCATTTTTTGCATTCTGGTTTCGATTCTGGGGAGGGGGACAAATCGCCCCCCTTCCCCCTCTGATGGAAATACTGGTCTGGCAAATGTTTTCTTGTGATCAGTAACAAAATGATTCTTGTGGATGAATTTATTTGAGTAAGATAGGAGGATGTTACACAAAAATGTTTTGACCAGACTGGCAACAAGGAAAACAGTGAAAGTTCTGATTTGTTTAGATTTACTGAAATCTTGATTTTAAAGGGGCTCATTGAGTTGATATAATAACTTAATGAGAGTGTTAAAGGGTCAGTACCACATGAAAATTCTTAAAGTTAGCATAATAAATCAATTTCCTATCCAATAGTTGGGGAAATTGTTGTAGTAAAATGATGAATTTTGTGGTGTTTTGACTTGCAACAGTTTTGTGCATACTTTGAAAAAGTATTTGGTCATGAATTTTAGTAAATGGAATGGAACTGTTAGGTACTTACTCATAAAACAGTTATTTATATGTAGGGTATGGAGATTGTTTAAATTTGACCAATCGTCACTGTTATGTGAAGAAAACTTGACAGGTTTGGAAAAATTTGTTGAACTTCGTGATGAACTAAGTCTATAAGCCACTTCCATCACTAATCACATGGTTAACTTATAGTTTTACATGTGGTAAAAAAGCCACAGGGAGCTCTTACTTGCTTACTTCCGTCTGATATTGTTAACATTCTGGACAAATGTTTTAAAACAAGATTGTTCCAAACTATGTCTATGTAACTGTAATGAATTTTAATGTGTACAACATAAGTTGGAAATTTGAATGTACCAATGAAATCTGTAGGCATAGTATTTGCATTAGCCTGGTTGCTAATTGTTACATGGAACAATTGGACAGTTTTGCGGAAATTTGCATATGGAAACATTTTAGATTAATACTTGATTAATCAAAAAAATATGTGATTAATCGATTAACTCATTAATCGAAAATTTACAGCCTCAGTCACTGTGATGGAATGAAATTTACCCAATATCTTTTCTGTCTGGAAATACAATGATTTTTTTCTATCATGGAACCCTTTTTTTCCCTCTGTCCAGGCTCTTCAAGAGTTACTTTTTCCAGAGAAGCTCGAAAACAACAATGAAGTCACAATAACGCCTTGAGAGAAACCAACAAGTACTGAGTCTTTGTTTTGTCCCCTTTTTGGTGCATGGATAAATCCCAAATTGACATATTGGCAAATGTTTTGATTTGGTCATTTTGGCATAGTGTCAGATGCAGTTATCATCTGAATTCATTTATCTAAGCATTCAACAGTGAGGGGATTGTAACCTTAAGTAAGCAGAACTACTCCAACCAAGAGAACACTTGACACTATGTGAAATGGAAAATGCACAGATTTGTGAAAATTGGATTTTGGTGATTTGCCAGAGTGCCAGAAAGGGGAGAGTTTTTACTGAAATAATATATATAGACAAATCTGGCAGTGTCGTCTTGGTGAAAAATTGCAGGGGTCCATCAGCCACAAATACCACAGATGGCTGCAAACAATCCCGAATCCAAAAGTTTAGGTTTTGGGATTAATACTATTCATGGTGCAGGTAAACAAAATAAATGAGAAGATTGATCTCATAAATGGCTGACAATTGTCAGGTTCATGTGGTAACCGGATCTCTGTATAGCAATGATAAGTACACTGAATTAGAAGTTTTGTACCAATTATCTATGGCTCTCTTTGGGCAAAGCATTGTTCTGCTGGGAAAGGCATTACTTCATAAACCAAACCTGCAATATTCCAATGTGCCCTTATTTTGGACAAAGCCTGCAAATAATCAGACCATTGGGTCTGAGAGAGGTCAAATTGGGTCTGGGAGACACTATTTGGTCTGGGAGAACTGGAAAGTTTTAGGTGAAATTATTCACATAAAGGGAAATATTGTGTTTAAAATGCTCCAACAAAGAGTACAAAGAAAATGGCTCAGGCACTATCCAACAATTCAGTCTTAATCATAAACCCCAGCAATAGCTGCATCTCTTCAAAATAATATGCCCAAGAAGAGTCATGGATGATGCATCATTTGAAATGTTGAAAGTTTGGGTGAACAAATTGTTCTTGAGCAACAAACAACTGAATTTCTATCTGTGGGAAACTTATTCCTTGAAAAGAAGGCTATGAAACTGCCTTATTTTAGGTAATCTATCAGCCTGTGTCAATAAATATTAGTTTTGAAAGGATGAATTTTTCTAGCAAAACAAATGCAGTATTTCCCCCTTTAGGAGGGATTGTTTGGCTTTGCATGCTAAATTTTCAATTTCTTTCCTTCCCAGGCTTTCAGTTAAATGTTAGGCTATTCTAACCTAGGAAGTGTTACATGTGAATTCCACACCAGGTACCAAACTGTATAGAATTAATTCCTTGTTACACTAAAGTGACATTTGGTGATGTTACGGGTTATTCTGTTTACAGGATTTTGTCTACATGCCAGCCTGAACAACATACTACAGTACTATATGATGATGCATTAACCCTTTACCGTTGTTTGGGTCCTTTTGTACCCATGCAGAGAGCTCGGCTGTCACACATCTTTACTGTTTCACGCGGAGCTCGAAACTGCGAGTAGCTACCCGAAAATTCGGCCACAAGAGCGAGAGAGACAATAGTTTAAGGTCACGGGGTCAATGGCCTACGGAAGCCGATGCGGGGCGGGCTATGTCCGCTTTTCCGCCCAATCCCAAGGCGTCCAAATATGCCCCGATCGGAGCACAAAGGTAAAGGGTTAAGCTAAAATATCTGCACCACTCAGCTAAAGGTTTACATGCACACACGCAGAGACAGTGGCATCAGCTTTGCAGTAAACACACTCCACAGGCTTAGTTTAACCCTTTACCGTTGTTTGGGTCCTGTTGGACCCATGCGGAGAGCTCGGCTGTCACACATCTTTACTGTTTCACGCGGAGCTCGAAACTGCGAGTAGCTACCCGAAAATTCGGCCACAAGAGCGAGAGAGACAATAGTTTAAGGTCACGGGGTCAATGGCCTACGGAAGCCGATGCGGGGCGGGCTACGTCCGCTTTTCCGCCCAATCCCGAGGCGCGCAAATATGCCCCAATCGGAGCACAACGGTAAAGGGTTAATACTCCAGTGGTCTTGGCATGAAATAATATATTTTATATTTGCCAATAAAATAATTAAATCATATTCTAACTACATTTTCATGATATATGACATGGAACTAAAAATAAGAAGCAGTGCTATTTTTTTTATGCAACAGACTATTGCCCTTAAATTTCTATTTTCAGTTGTGACACAAATCACTTGGAAAGGTGATCTATATCATTTACATTGAACTTAATTGTATTCAAAATACACCACGTTGCCTTATTAGTAACTGAGAATTATGAGTGACATATAGGTATATATTTTTTTCCAGTGGTAGTAAATGATTAAGCCAATATTTTGGTCAGTTATCAATGTCAAAATTTGGCAGTACGCAAGAAATCAATGCATGTAAAATATTATACTGGATACATTGCATAATTCAAAATGAAGTGAATTTCAGTGAGTTTTTGCAATTTTTGCATTATATAAAACAAGCTGCTACCCAAAGGTGATGACTCCTCAGTCTTTCTTACTTAAAGAGGGAGGGGTATTTGCACACATTCAAATGTAAATTTCATGTATGTATGTCAGACAAGTTAAGTAATGTCTTTCAAGGGTAAAAATTAATTGGTGCTTTGCAAATCATTTTAGAAACAAGGTGCATTTTTGCAGCTGATTAGGCAGTGATATTTGGAAATTGTTCAATCCCTTGAAATAACTACTGTAAGAAACTGTTGTGGTTTGCTAAAAGATATCTCTCAAGCCAAACTGTTAATCTTTTTGACAGAATAAGATGTTGGTATTAATGTAAAATTTGTTGATACATACCATAAATATGTGACCTTATTGATAAGTGGTAAGAACATCTGACTTGCAAGCCGGAATATCTGGGGTTTGACTCCTGACGTGGAATGTACTGCCATTGTGCTTGGTGCTCAGCATAAGCAATATAGTAGAGAAAACAAACCAGTGAGTTACAACTCGAAAAAGGGTGTGGCTGACCCGAGTTAAACCAGTTGGTGAGAAACTGAGCTGTAAAATGGTCACAAGGGTAACATGACCTTAAGCCCTGTCTACACAATCATGCATTTGTTCAAAACATTTATTGTGCACTACCCCTAAGAAGACCATCCTATTACCTATCAAACATTGTTTCTCAATTTAATATAGGCCTAAAGTTATAGGCTGGAGTAGCCACAAATAGGCCTCAAATACCACCGATTCCATAATGGTACTCAATCTGTGAATGTCTATTGTTTGTTTAGCCTACAACTTTAATTACCCTAAGCCTGCGTTATCACCACATTCTACTCAAATTACTTTCACCAGTATTCTTCAATGATGTGGCAATGTCATGCAAATGTTTGTTAGGAGCATGAAGCATTTTGGTGCATCAATTAAGGCACCCCTCACAATTGACCCAGGGTGTCATCTCTCAGAGTGCCCTTTTTTCGTAAGTGACCCTGCCCCATTCTCCCGCTTTCATGTGACTTTCCTTAACATTGTCTGAGATCAGAAGACCCAGAGGATCTCTTGCAGTACATCCTTGCTGCCATCTTTATGTCTCCATGTCTGGTTATGCTTTCTGAGGATTTGACAAGCACCAAGCAGGATGTAACTATCAAGCTTTATGCATCTATCAAATGTAGGACGCACAGTCCAACCCCTGGGGAATGTCAGACGGCTGGTCAATGTTCTTTAGTAGTATGAATTATTTTGGGGCATTTAGGCACTCCTGCGTCATACAATTGACTCAATGTTGCATCTCCCTTTTTTCAAATTGACCTGGCCCCATTCTGTTGCTCTCAAATGACTTTCCTTAACATAGCCATGGATGAAAATACCCTAAGGACTAAGGACTGTTTGTAGTACATGCATCCCTCAGGAACGGCAGCTCATGTTTGTTCAACCACATGCTGTCATCTTTGTGTCAGCATACATGCTTCCCTCTGTCATGCAATTGACACAACGTTTCATCTCTGAGAGTGCTTTTTCCTTATTGACCTGGCTCCATTCTATTGCTCTCCTGTGACTTTTCTCTAACATTGTCAGAGATGAGAATACCCAAAGGACTTTTTGCAGTACATCCTTTAAAGGTCAAGAGCAGTCCTCCCCAAACTTATTTTGAAGCAACAGTTAAATATCACAATTCTCGTCTCATTTCTGATCAAAGAATCTTTCATAATATTTTATTACTTCAGTATAACATATGAAAGGTAAACCAAGCAGTAACTTCCAGTAAATTTCACATTTGAGAAGTAAAAATGTCACGTGACCCTCAACAGCCAATCATGAAACTGGACAGTCTACTACACTACTTCAAGTTGGGGTGACTGCTCCTGCCCTTTAAAATGGCATCTCATGTTGCTTCCATCACATGCCGCCATCTTTGTCTTCAGGTCTGGTTATACTTTCTTTCAGCTTGACATATATGGGTATCAAGCAGGATATCACCATCAACTTTATACACTTATCAAATGTAGGACACACCGTCCAACCCCTGGGGAAGGTTATGTCAGTGAATGTTGGTTATGAGCATGAATAACTTTTCTGCATTGAGGCACCCCTCTATCACACACTTGACCCAACTTTTTATCATAGACTTCGATGTGCTGTGTGTTACCTGCAGAAAATGACACATATATATGTCATGTGTCAAGTTGCTTTCATGCAATTTGGATAACTGACTCATTCCTGGACACAACTTGGATGAGCAATACATACATTTGACTCAGTACTGCCACAAGGTCTGAGGATATGTCTTAAAGTTGATAAGTGCATTTTTTTTGAAGCTCTTCCAACGAATAACATCCTTGGGCCCTCGACTAGAGGAATGCCTCTCTTTTAATTATGCTTTGTGAACTGAAAAACTAACCTTGCTTCTGCTGAGCACCAAACACAATGACAGTGGGTTCCATTTATAAGATTGAATATGCAAAAAACAGTGTGACTAATTTGTGCAGCTGGAATTTGTGTTTTTCTTTTTAAATCATCTCTTTTATTTGTAGACTGGTAGTATGAATATGGTTTGTGGGTGTCAGGTGTGTTTTGCAGGAAATAAGCTTGATTCTGTAGTGAATCCCTCGAGTGATACAGATGCTACAGAAGTGGTGGAAGTAGGAAGTAAAGATTGGAAAAGCAAAGGATATTTGATGGTTCCATCTTTGGTATCGTGAAATTTCTTATTTTGCTAATTTTTTGTAAATGCTATTTTAATAATTTAAAATAGAAAATGGGTGGTAAAATGGTAAATATTTAATGGATTAGTAAGGTGTTAATGTGGTTATGTTACATCAAATATCCTTTATAGTTCTGTAATTTTGTTTGTTCCCAAAGCCTTAAAGGCCCAGTTCTCTCACCCCAAACAGTACTTATTCTCCTAACCTTCTTCCTTAAACCCCTCCCACAATTATCTGAAATTTATCCTCATCCAGACACAATTGCTTCAAGTTGAGTATAGAAAAGCTCAATGTGTATAACCAAAATATTCTCAGTACAGTTCATGCTGTGTAATATAAGCTTTGTTACTCTGCACTGTTTGCATTAGCAGTCCATCAAAAAGCTGAGCCATTTGAGAGTTTCTGTTACCCTCTTTAAGAAGTGTAGTTTGGGGTGAGAGGATTGGCCCTTTAAGTAAAACCTGTAGAGTTTAAGAGTGTAATCTCGCACAGTTCAGGCAATATTTAGCAAGTAGATGAGGAATGTGAGGTCGCTGCTTTCTGGCTTAAGATTGGGGTTTGCATGGTAACAAAGGATAGGCAAGGGTTTTTAAAAAAATTGTATGGTTGTCCTTTGGGCGACTATTTAACTATTTTAGTTGTCCTTGAGAGGAAATTTTATTGTCTGATACACTTTTTACACAACTAGGAAACAGTGGCTCACAAGTACCTATTGTGCTGTTTGTTGGTGGTACTCAGTTCAATGTGTGTGTTTATGTATTGTCTTGTGCTATAAAAGTTAGAAATATGGCGATAAAAGTTGAAAGAGTCAATCAGCATTGTAATCTTAAATTTTGATAAAAAGCAAGCTGAATTTTAGTTCTTACCAAGAAAAAATGTTTGTCCGTCAGCTAGGCATCCACAAAAATTGAGTCTGGCAAGCTACATTGAGACTAGTGAAGCTAAGCTAATACTAACAATGAATGACCTTCCACTGTTTTTGTTTGTGAAAGTGTTTTGAAATGTATGGTATCAGCATTTGAGAGTCAATGCAAAGCATGAGTCTTACAACATCATGGCTGGTATGGATCTTTAATGGAAAAACTGGACTTTTTGCATCTTTTGATGGTGATAATCAAAATCATGGGTAATTATACCAAAATGAAATTAAAAAAAAAAAATGATTTGCATGTGGGTAATTATAATGAAATGAGAAAAAAAAAATCAATTGCATGTGACTTAAGATGGTTTTTGGGATCTTTTGTAAGTTTCAATTTCTCCCCTCTTCGCCTAGTTGGTGTGTAGAAAGTATGATATTTTGATTTACAGCACTGAATCAAGAGCTGGCTTTAACATAAAATAATATATTTGAAATATCATCTATCAAAGTTTTATTTTTGTGGATCTGAACCAAACCGAAGTTGGACAAACAAGTGGCTTTGAGTGCTTTCACACCAAAGCAAAAACCTGCTGTTTTCCTGGTAGTGAATTGAATTTTTGATCTTAGTCCAAGATTGTTAGAAATTTCCTTTGTTAGGAATTCCCCTGATTACCCTCAAGAAAAAATATTTGCATCCCACCTGCAAACAGCAGCAGATTTTGGCTTTGGAGTTTGACAACACCTTAAATCCAAGTATGGATTGGGTCAATTCAGCCCTGCCAAATAGGGTGCAGACCTCTCACTTTATTATTTCACTTCCTCCACTGGCATTGGCTTCATCCATTTGGCCAAATTGCAAGTAAGACAGTTCAAGTACAAATACAGTCACCCCAGTTTGGATAAGTATAATAGGCTATGCTATTCCATGAACAGGAATATTGAGAATCCAGAGTTTTTACACACTTAAAATGACAAAATTCCATTACTTTGAGATGACTTCCAAGGACTTGGCTAATATTTGCAGGACCTTTAAAAACAGTCAGATGCCAATTTCCATCTTTTTGCCACAATACATTTATCTAAATATTGAGAAAATAAGAACCAGTGGGTCCATTTCTAGTTTAAATTACCTAACTTTTGAAAATTTGCTCATTTCCCTAACTTTCCAGGCCTGGAAATTCAAAGTTCAGTTTCCCGACTTTTCAGGATTTCACATGTCGAAAAAAATACCCTTAGAACAATCTCGTCATGCAGGAACTGTCCTCAGTACTAACTATATGGC
The DNA here is from genome assembly GCA_037179385.1 of Holothuria scabra. Taxonomy (NCBI): domain Eukaryota; kingdom Metazoa; phylum Echinodermata; class Holothuroidea; order Aspidochirotida; family Holothuriidae; genus Holothuria; species Holothuria scabra. The sequence goes on from CM074185.1 coordinate 42,140,335, forward strand.
CATTTAAGCATTTGAAAATGACCATGGAGGGTTGACATTTGAAAGCACTTTATCTCAGAATTGAGTCCCTTTTTGCCAGCACTTATTTCAGGATTTGTTGTAAGTTGTTATTTGAACCCCAAAGTTGTTAGGCTTCTATTGTACCAGAATGGTAATCAAATCTGCTGCTCATTGAAGCAGCTAATTGGAGTAATGCACCAGTGGTCGGGTACAATAATTGGGAACCACAGTTTTTCCCTAACCAGAATGCAAAACTGCATTGAGGTTTCAATGATACATAAATGTTCCGTTTCAAAGAATGCCATCATGCACCATTATCTTCTCATTCAAATGTTATACTAGCATGTTCAAAACATAATTTTGTCATTCCATAGCTAGACATACAAACAACAGACAGACAAATGGACAAACAGCTATCTTGAAAGATCATATTTAAAAAGGTTTCCAGGCTTTGACCCCTGGAGACCCCAGATAACCTTTCATATCTGCCAAAAACAATGGGGACCATTCTCTAACCATAATGCATCCACATACCCAAATACGAAATCTACCCATTTTTCCTATCTTGAGATATCGCATAAGCAGGATTTTCAGACTTTGACCAGCAGTGTCCCAAGATGACCATTGACCTCCACCAAAAACATTAAGTACCATCTCCTGACCATAACACATCCACATACCAAATATGAAATCTATCCAAGCTTCCTACCTGGAGATATTGTGCTAACGAGGTTTTCAGACTTTGACCCCCGGTAACCCCAGATGACCTTTGACCTCTGACAACCAGAAAGCCAAAAGGCTTAGTGATTCCTTGCCATTAAATACCTTACCTGCTTTCAAATTGACAGTGCTTGATAGATTTTTCTTTACATTTTAGGCACAGAATTTTTGCAATTTTACCCCTGGTGACCTCAAATGACCTTTGACCTCTACCAAAAACAATAGGGTTCTTCTTCTCAACATGACAAATCTATATACCAAGTATGAAAAGTGTCGGTCACTCCTATCTGAAGATATCGTGTTTACAAGCTATTTTTGAAATTGTCGCAATTTTACCGCTGGTGACCTCAAATGAACTTTGACCTCTACCACAAACAATAGGGTTCTTCCTCTCAACATGATAAATCTATATACCAAATAAGAAAAGTGTCGGACATTCCTATCTTAAGATATCGTGTTTACAAGCAAGTGTCACAAACACACACACACATACACACACACACGACATCACCATCGCATAGATTCCTTGCCTGCCTACGGCAAGGAATCAAAAACGATAGGGACCATCTACTGACTATAATGTATCCACATAGCAAATATGAAATCTATCCAAGTTTCCTACCTTGAGATATTGCATTAACAAGGTTTTCAGACTTTGACCCCTGGTGACCCCAGATGACCTTTGACCTCCACCAAAAATAATAGGTACCATCTCCTGACTATAACGCATCCACATATTACATATGAAATATATCCAAGCTTCCTACCTGGAGATATTGTGTTAACGAGGTTTTCAGACTTTGACCCCCGGTAACCCCAGATGACCTATGGCCTCCGCCAAAAACGATAGGGACCATCTTCTGACTTTAACGCATCCACATACCAAATATGAAATCTATATCCACGTTTCCTACCTTGAGATATTGTGTTAACAAGGTTTTCAGACTTTGACCCCTGGTGACCCCAGATGACCTTTGACCTCCACCAAAAATAATAGGTACCATCTCCTGACTATAACGCATCCACATATTACATATGAAATATATCCAAGCTTCCTACCTGGAGATATTGTGTTAACGAGATTTTCAGACTTTGACCCTTGGTGACCCCAGAGGACCTTTGACCTCTGCCAAAAACAATAGGGATTATCTTCTGGCTATAACGCATCCACATACCAAATATGAAATATATCCAAGCTTCCAAACTTGAGATATCACGTTAACAAGGTTTTCAGACTTTGACCCCTGGTGACCCCAAATGACCTTTGACCTCCACCAAAAACAATAGGGTTCTTCCTCTCAATATGGTTGATCTATGTACCAAGTTTGAAAACTGTCAGACATTCCTGTCTTGAGATATCGTGTTAACAAGCAAAGTGTCACAAACACACACGCACACACACACATACATCATGAATGCATTGGTTTCTCTTATCATCGAAACCAAAAACTGTGGTAGCCATGACGGATCTCCTTAAAGGCTCATATCCCGTAATGAGGACCTGTACCAACTCTGTGTAAAATGGAAAATCTTTGAAGTTTACAAACTTGTGATTAATCTTAAATAGGCACCCATAACTCTGCTTTCTCCCCTCCATGAGCAGGAAGCCTGTTTGCTCCTTCAGCTAGCAGAAAAATTGATTTCTTTTTAACTTAACTTACCCCAATGAAGGGGTATTAATGCCAAGCTGGCAATGCCAGTCTCGTGAGACAAACTCACAGCTTATTGGCTATGATGAAGGGATAGCAGATTTACTAAAACCCAGAAAACTGGGACTTGAACTCATGACCTCGTGACTGGAAGATGCAGATCATTACCACTGTACCACTTCCAGCTGCATTTGGTATATGTGCATATTTGCATATGTGATTAACAGCATTCTAAAGCAAATGTATTCCTATTGGAATCACTGGACAAAATTGTCTCTCTCACAGTTTGTGAAATTTGAGAGGTGTCACAATTTTATCCACCTTGAATATGCAGTGTATGAGACTTGAAATATCATTAAAATAATTGAAAGAGAAATATGAGGAAATTTTTTAGATTAAAGCTGTCGCTTTCTAGTAAGTCTCAGGTGTCTGCTTACCTCTTTTCAGTTCTTAACATTCCAGTATCCACTGCTTGTCCTTGATTGAATATTCACCAAATTTTGAACTTCAGATCATATATCTGCCAATTTATTTGATGCACCACAGAAAAAAATACAGCATATACTTGTAATTTTACTTAAAAACTCTGAAAAACCTTTTATTTTACAAACTTAAATAATAAAACATGGTAGTCTTGAGAAATTGTTTCAAGAACTAGAACATATAAAACGATAAATGTACAAATGAAAGATAACAATCTATTATACATTGCATTGGTGTAATATATTTTAAATGGAAATGTTTTGAATAGAGTTAAACTTCTTTCATAAAATAATTAGAAGCTTTTGGAAGAATAACATTAATTTGATTTCTTATGCAAGAGGTTTCCACCTAATATATTCTACTCATCTCCACCCAAGCAACTTTTTAATTACCAAATCAAGGTCTTCGTTACTTCTGATTAAATGTCGGAATGATTTTGAAATGAAATAAATTCGCCATGTGTATCTTTTTGTTCATTGAGATAAAATAAACAATTGAGGCTGTTAGACATTGTGTCATCTTTTTATTTAAGCCTGTCAGCAGTATAGTATCATTTGCATAACACTTTTAGCCACCTATCCCTCTCCTCCTCCTCCCCCAAGTTTATTTTTCCCTTCTTCCATCTCAAGGCTTTGTTTTAAAGTGTACCTCAAATATACATTAAATAGCATGGAACATGAATTCTAACAGTCTAACTCCCATCTTCATAGGACAATCTTGAGCTGAGATACAAAATGAAGTTATTCACTTAAAACAAATTGGTCCATTGTACAATAATTTGTCACTTTCTTGTTGTACAACTTACATCAATTGTTTTGTTTCCCTTTAAAATAGAAAATATTTTTATGACCTTGAACACTTCCTGTTCAGGTTGGCATAAGCACGTTGCACAGAGAGGGCTTAATTACATCACCCCCATAGGAGTGAGAGTGATAGAACACCTTGGTACAAGGTGCAGTAACTTTCAGAAAAAGAAATTCAAAGATTGTAATTTGAGTACAACTATGACATCAAAATTATTGTGATATGTACCATTTTAATTTGAGTGAATAAACTTAAACCTTTTTTTTTTTTTTTTATCTCAGTTCAAGAATGTTCTATGAAGATGGCAGTTGGACTGTTAGAATTGGAATTCATTTTCCATGCTGTATAATATATATTATACTTGTGAATTTTTTTTACTTGAAGGTACACTTTAAGTCGAAACTTACCAACACTTCAAGTGAAAGGAAACGATAAATCACCTGGGAATGTTTGCACAACTTTTCCACAAAATACTTTAAGGCCAAATTATCCCACCCCAGACAGTTCCAATTTTTCCTACCCACAACTGAATGAAACTTATCCTTATTGAGATAAAATCTCAGTTTATTGCTTCATGGTGAGTATACAAGACCCTATTTGTAAATCAATAGACTCTCAGTACAGTAAATGCTGGGTAATATGACCTACAGTACTCTGAACGTTTTTGAATTTGCTGCCAGTTGAGAATTTTAATAGACAACTACAAAAACTGTAGTTTGGGCTGAGAATTGACTGTCTTTAAATTCACTCAAGATTTTTCCACAAGTATTTTGGCATGCTATGCTCAGCATTTTGAAAATACATGTTGATTGAAAAGTCAGATATGTTTTGTGAACTTTTGATAAATTCTCTTTTCCCCTTTCTGGTACATTTCCTGAAGGATACATTCCTTTAATAATATATAATAATAATAATATAACAGTTCTTATATAGCGCCTTACACAAGAAGTCTCAAAGCGCTAAAACTATACAACATGCGGTCAATAAGACAAAGTAAACAAATGAGTTTTCAAGTTAGTTTTAAATTGTCCAACAGTGGAAGAGTTCTTGACAAAAGATGGAAGGTCATTCCACATTTTCGCAGATACTGTTGAAAAAGCACGATCACCATAAGATATTCTTTATTTTAGTATTCTTTATTTTAGTAGTATACCTTAGGCATGTCATCATGCAAGATGATAATGAGGCAACACCCAGCACTGAGTAACAAACTGTGCCCCCAGCCTTATGTCATCAGTCATTCCAAGGAAACCCCCTCTCCCTTAGTTTCCTAAGCTATGTAAATATTACACAACCCCTGCCTATGGTATTCCAGACTTGGAAAGGAAAACCTTATGTTTTAATCAACACTGTACTAATCCTTACATCAGTCATTTGTAAATTGGTTTTAAACATTTAAAAACCTGTTGATAATACACCACTAATCTGAAGTTGATGATTTCATTTTTAATTTCTTTATGTGAAAAGGTATGATGTACAGTTACCTATGTCACTTCTTGTCTGGAGTTGCATCTTTTAAAATACTTGCATTTCATAAAGTGCATACTTAGTTCCTTTGATAAAGTCATACTGTCTGTGTGAAAAGTGTCTAACACATTTCCAGGGCTACGTGGCCACCTATTCCCCTGGGCTAAATGGCCACCTATTCTACTGGGCTTTCATGGCCATCTATTCTCCTGGGCTTTCCAGATGGCCATCAGTTCTTGCAGGCTTTGTGGCCATCTATTCCACAGGTCTACATGGCCATCTATTCCCCTGGGCTACCTGGCCATCTATTCCCCTGGGCTACATAGCCATCTATTCTCCTGAACTGTGTGACCATCTGTTCTTTAGGGCTTCATGGCCATCTATTTTCCGCGGCTACATGACCACCTATTCCCCTGGTCAACATGACCATCTATTTTTCTCATGCTTTTACAAGAGTACAAAACACTATTGGAATAGGGTTTTGGAAACAATAACACATTATGAATATTTTGAAAATATAATAGATAATAAGCAGATGCCAAACCGTTACCAATTATGAAATGGAATGAAACATAGCAAGGGTGTTGGAAAAGCTGTCAATGTGTCCCTTCCACCTGTCTGTCTGTGCTCCTGACTGATTTTCATAATACCCAAATGATTGTTGAACAGAAGACTCTGTACATTCCTTTTCCATTTTACAACTCTGCCTTTGAGGGTATAAAGGAGGATGACCAGGAACTGAAAAGGCTAAGAACTCTGGTTCTTAACATTGGTGTGAACTTTTGGCAGTTTTCTGGTTGAAAACAGTTCTAAGTTACTGATGTTCTCAGCAATGGTCTTCTATCAAAAAGAAAGAAAGTGCAGAGTCATCCTCTCACTCTCTGCATGATGAGGCCGAGGTACATGACATGGCACATTTTTATGTCACTGATTGCTAGATGAAGTTTGTACTCCCTGGAGTCTGCCTCTGGGCTGGTGACATGAGTGGAGATACTGTAGATACCAAACGAAGAATGCTGTACCCATCAAGACACTAACAGCTGCTATCACAATGGTTGGTGTGGGATTGGCCAGTGGTGCCAAATCTACAAAATACTAACGGAGAGAGAAAAAGGACAAAAAGGTATAATAAATTGCTGACCCTCAAAAAAGAAAAGGGTAGACAAAAGATATATATTTAATTAGCACAATTGTAACAACCTGGCACTGTAAACATTATAAGCCATATTTCATACTGACTTCTTTGACAGTACTCTGGAGTATACAGGAAGTTTCAATAGCAGGTGCAAACTTTTTTTCAGTCACTGGCACACCATGGTGGAGTCAGTGGGCTGTATCTATATGTTTAGCTATTATTGAATAATTGTAACATATTTAACAGTAAACAGTGCATGGTTATTGTACCCACCTAGATCACTGGTATTCTACATCCATATTTATAATTGAAAAATTTAAAGGTGAAGAGCAGTCCCCCAAACTTATTTTGAAAAAAGCTAAATAACACAATTTTCAACTTATTTCTCTTCAAAGTATTTTTCATTACCTTTTGTGACTTTACTATTGCATATTTAAGGTAAACCAAGCAGTTATTTCCAGTAAATTTCACATTTGAAGAGAAAAAATATTGTCACATAACTCCCAACAGCCAATCATGAAACTGGACAGTCTACTACACTTCTTCAATGTGGGATGACTGCTCCTGCCCTTTAAGCAAACTTCCATTCTACTTAAAGGTTGAAAAGAGGGGAAATTCACTTGCAAATTACTACATTTTTAAAAACAGCACAATCAGAGTAAAAAAGAAGCCTAAGATGAATGTGTTCATCCTGCAAATTTATCACTGGATAATGCATGGCCACCTGAGTGCTATGGACCAATAGAACTTGAGGATTATTTAATCCTAAGTAAGAAGGAAAATAATCTCAAACCTGAAATTCATCTTGAAGATCACAATATGAGAATCCTGCAGCAACTTTTGCACGAAAGTGATACAGACCTGAACCCTATGGAGACAAAGTGAAATCTCACAGTGTGAAATGATAGGGCAATTACCAACAAGGAGCAAGTTGATCCTGGGGGAGTGGGTGGGAATTGCCACCCAAAGTATTGGAGGTAGGGAGGAGGGGCAAACATAGTATTCCCCCCCACCCTCAATCAGAAAGGTTGAAAAGAAAAACGAGGCAAAATTAAATATAATATAGTGGTAAACAGATGACTTCATGGCTTTCAGGAAATGTCAATATAATTGAACTTGCATGTTGATGCCAAAATGTGTACGTTTTTTTGTGTGTACATATTCGTGTGTATTCATATGGGTGGACTGAGGGAAATGATCCAGTGTGCCACCGGCTGTTGGAAAATTTTTGCCCCCCATCCACCAACCAGATTTATGCTCCTGATACCCACATAGAAGGAAAAAACTCATATATACTAATCAGATGAGAATGATCCAAATATGTATTGAGAAGAAAGTCTTGTAAAGATTGATCGTACGACTTGTGGCAACACAGGTCTTTTGTTTAACACTTATGATTTAAATTTATCCTTCTTGCAGCCTCTCAGGCTGCTGCTAATGTAACTAATGGAATATTTCATACATTGCAAAAGTGTGACATATTCTTGGAATCAAAGTTAAAATTGCCTAATACTGTGACAACATGTACACCTTAATTTAGATTTGCACTAAAATACATAGGAAAGAGATGTGTGGAAAAATAACTAATTTGGCCCAAGTGATATCACTGTCATCTTCAAAAAGATTTGGGAAGTTTCCCCTCTAGCACTAGTAGCTTAGTATGGAGGGGTGGGCATTGGGTCATGGCCCTCCGCCTCTCCCACTCTCTGATATTAGTTTTTAGCTCATAACAATATGTAAAACACTATGACACACCCATGGTACCATATCTGGCAACACATTGCATAAATTCACACCAAATTTATCAAAAAAAGTCACTGCCATCACCTTATAAGGTGACTGTCTCTCCTGGCTTGGAATCACACAACATAAACAATATGTAAAATGTAATCCCCCCCCCCCCGGCCCCAGGCCACCAATCACACAAGTATAGCATGAGCCCCCATGAGAGAAACCCATGAGAGAAATCCTGGCTGCTACACTATTGCTAAGCTTTACAGATAACCCAGTCTGTTGTAACTATCTGTGACATGTTTAGAGGGCTCAGCTTTTTTTTTCACGTTTGTGTGTCTGGGAGAGCAGACCTGTCAAGGGGTCGGGAAACTGAAAACAGTTTTAAACAAACTTGAAGACTGTGCTTACGTGAAGATGTGTAGAGGTAGTACCATAGGCTGAAGTGGGCAGTACAAACCCAATCCAACTCCTATCCCCTCTTCCCCAAAATAGAAATCTTGTAGCAGATATTTCTGAGGTTCTGCAGTATCTAATTAAAATTTTAAGAGGTAAAATCTTTCCTGAATCTGTTTCAACTTTGCATTTAAAGCAGCTTATGCTGTTTGATGGAAAAAAAATAACCTTCATCGTTAATCTTCAATCTTGCTCTTCCATTTGATACCAACCCGACAGAAATCTTTCACGCCAGATTTTTTTCCGGTGAAATTTCACTAATTAGAGCGCTAATTACAATAGAAAAAAACTTCATCTACTTTTTTCGGCTAAACTCTTATGCAAAGACAACGGGCTCTTATCTCAATTTGACCAATCACAATGCAAGAAATGAATGACGTAAAATTATGCCTACCCTTTGACACAACGATGTACGTATTGCCAATATATCACACATGTTGTGCACATGCATTACAGGAGTCCTTTCACAACCGTTCGGGCCCAACACAGAATGACAGTTTCACACGTATGTAACCCAAAGATTGTTTTTGAATGCCAAGCCACAGCATCAAGTCAAAGAGAAAATGAACATTATCTTGAAACTTGGGACGGATTCAAATAGCACAATCAGCGACAAAATTAAAAACTGAATGATGGAGCCGAAACAAGTGAGTAGGAATTTGTCACTGAATCTGGGTTCACAAATGAAACGAACAAATTGCGCAGCCGGTTCGATGCAATGTGCAAATTGGACACGTAAAGGCCGTTTAAATAACGTATGTATCAATTGAACAAAATTTCACTGTCTGTTTTGTTTACGTTTTGCTTGACTCCTTCTCAAAATGACCTTCTGAATATGCATCAAATTCATTGGGCGGAGCTAGAGCAAGATAATAAGGCAGAATAGCGTTTGGAAACCGTTGAAATCTTTTTGAATTTTTTTCGAATTTTTGCTCATTTTCGGAGAAAAGACTAAAGTACGTTAGTTTTTAAAGCTTTTTACATTTGTATGGAGTACAGCCCATACATTTGATGAACACTGGAAACGTAAAAATAACAGCATAAGCTGCTTTAATATGTCTGTAATCTCTTAAAACCCCTCACCATGTTGCAGTAAGATCATAAATGCCCATAAAGAAAATCACCCAACACCCTTGCTTTGGGCCAAAAATGGGAGATTAAATATCTACAGGATTTGGTTACATTAGTTCCATTCAACACTCCACTGCTCAAACTGGTTCTTTAATAATAACTGAAAATTGATTTTCAGGAATAATTACCAATTAGTGACCAATGGATTAAAATAACAATTAAAATGCACTTTAGATAGGAACAACTGGTTAAACAGTATTAGAGCAGGTGAGTGCAATTGTACAGTGGCTGGGTCAATTAATTTTGTGCACTCATGGGTAAATCCTACTATTGGCAGAACTTTTATTTCAAACATTGGAGTCTGCCTTCTTAGTGATATCCTTGGTCATACCCATTGGCCTACCCAGAGGGGAAATGAGAGGGAGAACCCCTCAGTCAAATATCTTGCCCCCCCCCCTATGAAATTTGAAGGTAAAAAAAGTATATTGGACAAAAGGTGTTTGAGACAAAACCTTCAAAATCAAGCTTAGAAAGTATTAGATTTACGTAAAATGAGAATGAGAAGTGCCATTTCCTGCACATGATCTGAGAGGCAGTTTAATAGCCAAAATATTCTCTGTATGCTACAATCTGACAATAAGAAACAAATTTTTTAGAGAAATATAAAACCCAACATGTAATTTTAGCAGAGTTTTCAAGGAAGAAACATTTTTAATGTTTATTCATGCAATAAACATGCATACAAACTCATTTTCCAATGATTAAGGTTGCATTTCATTCAATGGCAGTGGTTAATTTTATTTGTTAACTTTCTTACCATTTTAAAATTTGCTCATTTTTATTGTCGAAGTGGAAACTTTATTGCAACCAAAAGCTCAAAGTAATGACTCCTTAGATTCTACTTACAAGCCTGGGAAATGCTACTTTGGGCTGTCTGAGGGGTTAAAATTTTTCAGAATTTTCTGCATGGTCTGTGTCAACTGATGGTGGCAATATGGTTAGATAGCGTCAGCTCTTCTTGCTCCACCAACTGAACAATTGCCACCAGCCTCCCTCCCCCATACTCCCTTCCCCCTGCCCCCCCATATGGAAAGTCTAGTTATGCCACTGGTCCATCCACTGATCAAAACTGCCTTTCTTAAATTTCTACCAACTAATATAGCAATGCTACTATTTGAATGCTGCTGCCGCAGCCAAGCTCAATTTCAAATACTTACGGTAAGGGTCAACATAATATCAGTTGAAATAATCAATGGACTGTCCTCTATGTTTAGTTCTTGTAATCTTTCCAAGCTTGGGGATGACTCAGCTGTGGGATACAAAGTAAAAGAGTTACAGGAGAGCATCTGCTAAAGATAATTGTTACTTACTTATGAGAATGGATGCCAACTTTGATTCTGAAATACTCATTTTGAGGACAAACTGTCACCATTCATAGTACACTTTGGTTTATACGAGGTATGAAAATTCTCAAATGTTTATACTGCTTTTTGATCAACATCCAATGATTAACTCAAGAGAGATAGAGTAACACACGACCACTTCACCCAATGAAGAGAGAGTGTTTTCACAATTGTGGTCTTATATCATGCACACCAGGATATGCCCTGAGGCGATTAAGGAGACGGTACTTTAGAAGGGAGATATTGTGGGAGGGACCAGTAGACTGAAGTGATCCAACTGGCAAAAGTGTATTTGATAAAGAATATGAAACTCAAGAGTCGCAGCCACAAGTCCACAGGTCGGGTGTATATTGTATGTATATTATATAAGTCGAAATAAAGACATGGTAATTCACACTGCAATAAAGAATTGAACAAAATATAATAATAAAGACGTTTCGGGTTACATGTACCGTGTTGAAGGGTCTAAAACCAGAAATGTATTTATTTTTATAATTCGTTCAATTCGATATTGCAATGTGTATTACCATGCATTTATTTTGACTTACGCTATCTCCAGTGCATCCCAGTACCATGGTCTTTCTATAAGTAAATGAAAAGACAATTTTTTTCTTTAAGGCCAATGTGTGGAATCTCTTCTAACACAATGGACTGCTGACTTGAAAACATGAGGCCTAATTCCAGGGACCTAATTGACAAACGGCGGCAGTCCTCCCAATCTCCTTCCCTTGTTGAGACCTGCTTTTATTAGGTGTAAAAGCAAATCCTGGCATTGCCTGCAGTGGATATTTTAAACCAACCTTGAAAAGTCATAAAAAATATGTAGCAGAAACTGAGAGGTTCCTGGACCAATTAAAAACTCTTCCACTCCCAAATAAACTCCTAGCAGGAAAAGTACCAACTATGACAAAATATTTCCTTTTAACTTCCTTTTTCTTTTAACATGAAAAATTTGAAATTGTCCTGGGAAAATACTTTCCAGGGGAATCTTTCTATGGTGATAATTGTTCAGGGCTTAAAGAAAGAATAATTGGATGAGGGGAAAAAGGGTGGAGGGAATTGACAAGGATATGGAAAATTCTGTTACAAGAATCGAGTTGTATAAGGCCATTTCATGTATGCTTCATTAGTGGAAAAAGCAATGGTTCAAAAAACCTGAGCAGTAAACCACATTGTTATTATTAACTATTTTTTTTGCCATCAAGCAGTCCTTTTTGAGATGGAATGTCACTTGTGTAGTATTAAATCAACACATCCATGTCTGTCATCACAATCATAAAAACATTCACTTATGGTATAGTATGCCTAATGACACGGACGTTGACAAGCATAAGTGTTGAAAAATTCAAACTGTAGTTTTACTACTATCATGTTTGCAGTAAAGCTGCGGCAGGTTTTGGTATATTAGTGACTTTGAGGTACCTGCGCATGACAAGTTGCCAAATTATTATTTTTTTAGGGGAATGCTTTGGGAGGACCCTTGGTGTGGGTTGGGAGAACTGGGATGGTGAAGGATTAAGTTAAAAAGAACAATTTCAACAAGATTGGTGCATGCTTGGTGGATTCAGTTAAATCTGCATCAGCAAACACATAAGGGTAGTGAGATGAGTGGGTTAATTGTTGACTGAAGTATTACATCTCCAGGTTTAATTAACACTGTGCCTATGGCCTTTTCCAGTTGTGCTGTCACTGGATTGTTTTCTGTATTACATTTCTCGGATGAAGTGCATCCTGCACATTAGCAGTAGGTTCCTTTTCTTATGTCTTTGGTATGATTTGACCTGGCAATCCAACCTAGACCTCCGGTGTGAGAGATAGTGGATGCTATTATTAGCATTAGAACAAACACCCATCTAAGGGTGGGAAGTGGTTCATATTTGACATATAGTAGAGGCATGCGCTGAATTCTACCTCTCTCTAGCAATGGATCTAGAAGGCATGAGGGCTGCATCATCACCGCAAAATATATAAAAGATTGAGAAATGAATCTAAGTGGTTTCTCATCTAAATCACTTATTCAATGTTAGGATGGGAGATGTCAATATTTTTCTCTAATAATATGTCAAGTTCAACAGTCATTACAGCCGTGATATTCTTTTTGTACCTTCCCATCATTCTTAAATTCCAACAGATGGTACATGATTATAGGTTGAGCCCAAAATGACATATTTCTGGGTAACTATTCTGATGGAACTTCCTATTCTCTGACCTGAAATGTTTCATTTCAATAAATGCCACCTTAGGAAAGGTGTCTCTGATACCCTATGTCCATATGGAATGCTTTGTGATCCAGTTTATTAAGTTAATCACCATTAGATTGATACAGTTTGAACTATCCAACCATCCTCCCTCCCCACCCTTCTACTGGCCTCTCCCTTAACTAGATCCTGGCTACATGACTGCATGTTTGTATGTAATACATATGTCAAATTAAAAAATTTTGGTGCACTTTAATACGTCATACTTTTTGGTTGTTCTCTACTTGAATTAAACTAGAATCTCTGTCTATGAGCAGTCACAAATACTACCAGTAACTCAAAAAGAGGAAGGGAGGGGGGGAGTTATAACTGCCAAACCTTAAGTCCATATTGATGCTGCTCTTGCCCAAAGTTACAGTGGGGCTCAGTGGGTAAAAGCTTGCTTCAAGGCCCCTGTAAGGTGCAATTTGAAGGGTTTTAAAGGCTATTAAAATATGTAAGTTAAAATATTGCTGCAAAGGTGTTCTCCTCTTAAATAAGAAACCAAGATACTGAAATTTATTTTATTGTTATGGAAATCAAAAGGGGCGGGGTGGATTTTACCCTTCTTCTTCTGGATAGGGGATGGACAAATCTTCCCTTACCCCTCTTTGATGGAAACACTGACAGTGTATATATGACTGTCCAGTGTCCATAAAAAATCCTCACTATTTTTCCACTGGTTTATTTAAGATTCATACAATCAATCACAATTAACCTTGAGGTGTCATGCAACCCTTACTGTATGCTAAAATAAAACTTCAAATCATTTTTAACCCCTTTTAAAATCAGGGCTCACCCATGCAGTTGTGGCAGCAATCAAGTGAAACTTTTAAGTCACTTATTTTTAAAGACAGTTTTTTTAAAGGCATAACTTTGACATTTATTTTTCTGTTATAAAAAGGTACCCCTCCCCAAAAAATACAAGGTTTTATAGCAATGAATCTTTTTCTCTTCTACAAAGATGGACATAATTGGCCTTGACCTTGCATGAAAGAGTAGTCTGTAGCAAAGCACTTTAAATGTTCCTTTTACACTCTTTAGCAAAACTATGGATTTAGAACTACTTCCCCTATCTCACAATTCTCGGTATCCTTGACGAGTTCACATGGTTTTGTTCCGTTACATCCTTCTCCCATGACACTAATACAAGTCCCATGTTTTAATTACCAAACAATTTGTATACGTTATTATAAAATCAGGACACGGTTAACCACAGTCCATTCGTAGGAAATTGTTTCACACGCTTTTGGAACAATGTAACAGGTCGCTGCTATTACCGCCAGGAAACCTGAGAGTGAGCCAGTGTCAGTATATTGTCACGAGGAAGCTGAAAATATGGATTATAATTGCATCTTGTTCATTATACCCAGGATGCTATAGTATAATCTATGAGACACTGGTTCTGAAAACAGGAGGCTTTTAATAAAAGCAAGGGAAGGACAATAGGGCATTATCACCCATATAAAATCATAGTAGGTTAAAGAGATAGGGTCAAAAGGACAGCAGGTGAAGAGTGGAGTCCAGTCAGACCTGTGCCTCTTTCATGAAGAGTTATGCTCACTCTTAAATTTTGATTTTGCTAGAACAATGGTTGGCATTATGAAATACCCTTTCGGTTAATCTTAATTTTGTCTGTGTTTCTGATATGTCTTTCGGTAATTTTTTCAATTAAGCTCTTTAAGTGGAAGGGCATTGGAAGCAGAAGTCTTCTTTTTGATGGACAGAGAAGCGGGGATATTATTAGGATTTATTGTCTACTACAATTACCACTGTGGTTACAATGTGGTATATACCATAGTGCATACACACAAAAATATTCATCTCCCTTAAAATTTCAAGAAGAACCAAGTAAAGGTTGCTACAAAATACAAAAGCTGGATGTCTAGATACAGAATTGTCTTCAACGTAAGTAACAGGTTCCTAAAATTGCTCTAAAAACTGTAAAAGCAATATTTAATGTAAAGTTCTGTGCTCCACCAACCACAGGCCATGGAGAGCATGGATGTTAATCCTGGGGTTTGTCCGGGGGGGCAAAATGAAAATATTTGGGGGCAAACATATTGTTTTGCCCCCATTCTCCCAGTAATTTAGGGAGATATAAAGAAAACCACACTCAGAACATACAGAGTATGACATTGTGGTATACAGGTGACTTTAGGGCTGCAAGACATCAATTTGAGCCTATTATAAAGTAATGATACTGTATTTATAATATTCCATCTGTCTATGTTTTGTGCGTAATGCATTTCACTGAAAATGTGTACGTATGAATGTTTGTTTTTCTGTGAGTGTGCATGCTTGCGTTCGTGTAGGTGGATTGTGTATATACAACAGCAAGGTCACAGACATGATCTGATGAGGTTCTGGCTGTTGGAAAATTCCCCAATTTGCAAACCAGATATAAGTATGCCCCTGATGGAGAGAATGTCGTAATTAAGTTGTTACAGGGGCTATGACACAACCAATTGACTCTTCATTGTTGCCATTTTTTGCACAAATTTAATAACCCTGATTTAAAGGGCTAATCATCTCACCCCACAAAATTTGTAATAGTCCACAGAAAAAAATCTGCACAGCACTTTGACTGACAGTTAGTTCAAAAAATGCAGATTAACAAAGCTCATAATTTATTA
This sequence comes from Holothuria scabra, assembly GCA_037179385.1. NCBI lineage: Eukaryota > Metazoa > Echinodermata > Holothuroidea > Aspidochirotida > Holothuriidae > Holothuria > Holothuria scabra. The sequence goes on from CM074185.1 coordinate 42,156,127, forward strand.
CACAGGATGTGCTGTATTGAGAGTGTTTTGATTACACATTGAGGTCTTGTATACCCATGTGTATACTAACCCTAAAGCAGGCTGAGATTGTATCTGGATGAGGATGAAGTTTAGACTGTTGTGGGAGGGGCTTAAGTAAGCAGGTTAGAATTGGAACTGCTTGGGTTGAGAGCATTAGGCCCTTTAAATAATTGTTGTTTTCCTTTTCCTTTTTATTTTTGTTCATACCTTTATCTTTCCTCTGCTTCATATGATCATAATAAATACTGTCTCATTAGACTAAAATCAATGCCAGACCTCCCCACCCCTACAATGGTAGAATTCTTCGCCACCCCCATAATGGTAGAGTCCTGTTTATGTGCTTACTCTTACCTGACACAGCATAGTCAATCCTGTTATTAATCTCTGTGAGTGTAACAGCTACCGGTTCTCTCACGATCACTTCCTCTTTTTCGTCTTCACTGATGACAAACTTGAGGGAGACTTTGCCAACATGGATAAGTCGGTGAGCCTGTGTAGTTGAAATAGGAAGCAAACGATGAGGTGAACTGCAGTTCAGGGGGAAAAAAATCCTTGCCCTTTTTTTGATGGCAAGTAACAACCATTTGAAGTTGTTACTTGCCATCAAAAAGGGCAAGGACTTTTCCAACAAAAGTCACACAGCCTTATTTGAAATTAGGCTGTATGACTTTTGTTGGAAGTTACATATAGACAAATCCAGACAACAAGTGATGGTTTGATTTCTGTCAGCCATTTGTGGGGTCTATCACCTTTCAATTTCCTTGCTTATCTGTATCATGGATGGATGTTCCATAAATTTTATACTGATTCCTTCAATTTCACTGAAAATGAGTTTTTAAAATTCTTGTAGACAATAAATGAAGACGATTTAAGGCTTATATGGCCCCCACTCATGGTTGCCTACAGTCACTAAACACAGACACTGATTGGATTCGTCTATAGACGAATCCGATTAGCGCTTGTTTTTAGTGACTGTAGGGAGCCATTAGTGAGGTCCATCAGCCTTTAATCGTCTTCATTTATTGTCTACGTGAATTTCAAATCCTCATATTCAGTGAAGTTGAGAAAATCAAGATATACTTCAGTGTACAACCATCCATGGAACAGGTAAGGAAGGAAATAAAAAGGTAATGGACCCCAATAAGGGCAGACTAAAATCAGACCATAACAATCTGTCTGGATTCGTCTATAGCAGGGAACATCAAGGCCTTCAATTTTGATGCATGCAAGTGACATTGCACATCATCACTAGCTAGTGAGGCTTTTTTGCATACATAGATAAAAATATGGAGCTCATTCAAATCTTTACTTTTATAACATGACACACCTACCACACCCCTTCATTTTCTGAAGATCCTGATTTGTAGCACCCAGAGAATCTAAACTCAAGGTGGTAAAATCATAAATAAAACTTGGGTTACATTTTATGGGGATGAAGGGGGTGAGTGAGGAAGGAGTGGTATTGTTTTCTGTGGTTTTATATTGTTCCTTATTGATATCTACATGCCTTACAGCCAAGTCATTAATTTAGGGAGCTAAGCACATGAGTTGCAGACCAGATTAATTTAATAGGAGAGGGGAGGCTTTTGCATGAATCTACCATAGGATTCTGCTTTTGAAAAAAAAAGTTAAACAAACATGCTCCTGAGATTGTTAGGAACATCCTGAAGTTCAAGTGGAATCTGTAAAAATTTACACAAAAATTTTTCACAGGTGAACCAGGGAGTTGTCAAGGCAGCTAGGAGATACAACATTTAACCAGAGAGTTGCCACTCTCTGATTTAACAGTCATTTGAACCAAGGTAACTGCCGACATTGAGCTGCTTATTGTCTTGCTCTTGAAATATCTTTGAGGCTTGAAAGGAATTTGGTACTGAAGACAATGATCTATGTGGTCTGCTACATCTCAAAGACCTATCATGATGATTCTATTCCATTTCATGATTCCATTGGGTTACACTGCCAGTCGTTGAGGAAAAAAAAATCTAATTTTTAAGTGTGCATCGCTCGGCACTGCATCTAATATTTATTCAAATAACTGTTACAAAGATTTTTTGAAATTCTCCTCCGAAAATACTTGATTCTAATGCCGAAAATCATCAAAACTGTGACCGTTTTATTAGGCTTGAACAATGTGTCAACTTGGTGGCAACTCATTAAAATCTTAGACAGACAAAAACATATAGTAGTTAAAAGTTTAAAGGCAGCTGTTTTGCATATGAATTTTTATTGAAGCTTAGCGCTTGTTAGTAAACATGTTGTACTTCAAAGAAACAGTTAGCAATGACTTTTGTTTCTGGATCTCCTGCCCTGACAACTCCCTGGGTAAGCAGAAGTTGTGCCCCTAAATACAAATGATCGCATACAATGCTACATTGAATCTGACAAAAGTTGAGTCTATTTTTAAAATTTTGTAACAGGAAAACTAGGACAAAATCCAACAGGCATTGGAATGGCTATAAACTATTTGTTGAAAACATCAAGTGAAATCTTCACATTCCATTCATACATCAGCACTCTAAAGGGCAAGAGCAGTTGTCCCAAATTTATTTTGAAGCAATGGCAAATATCCAAATGTCACTTTTTTCTTCTTATTTCTATTTCATATCTTTCATCATAATTTTAAACTTCAACATTGCAGAGCTGCCAACCTTTAAACCAAAGAAAGGAACTCAAATGGCAAAAAACCCCAGAATTTCCATCAAAATAAAACTAGAATCTTACGAAGCAAAACTTACAACCTTGCCAATGTACAATAACTGCACAGCATACTATTTTTGACAAGTTGTGCAATCTGTGCCAAGGTCACAGTAATGGGGTCTGGGGAAACTGAGTTCACTCCACTTGTACAGGAATGCAAGTACTGTGGGCGATATCTGGTATCTGCAGTGCAGTACACATATCATAAGGGGCAGAACATGTATGGCTTATTATGCAGAACTTAGAAGCGCAAACTGCAAACTTATCAATGCATATCACTATGTATGGTAAATTAAATTAGCCTACAGTTCAGAATTCTGAAGAAAAAAACAATTTGACAAGAAAAAACAAAATGCCATATTTTTCGCCAAAAAACAGAATTATTCCAGCAAAAACAGAATAGTTGGCAGCTCTGATATTGCATATTCAGGGTAAACCAAGCAGTAGGTTTTATATCTAAAGGGAAAAAATGTTGTCACATAACTCTCAACAGCCAATCATGAAACATGACAGTGTACTACATTACTTCCAAGCTGGGGTAACTACATTTGCCCTTTAACTCTTCAATGGTTGGCAATAACAAAAGGGCTATTTTATGTACAGGTAGGAACAATCTTTTGACCTCCCTTGATCCCAAATGACATTATACCTCCACTTCACATGTTGTTCATCCCATATGTCAAGTATGCTATTCATTACTTGAGATGTGGCGCTTTAAAGTGAAATAAAGATGTAATCTTCTAGTCTCTAAAAATCTTTGACCTACTGCATAAACAAGAAGATCATTAACTTCTCTGCCTTTTGGCTAAGATCATGTGTAGTATCTGTTCTTTTTATCCGGTCTAAAATGGAGCCATGCATGACAGACCAATAATGTAAATAGTCTGAGGTTTTCAACCCTTTAACCTCTGGTGGCCTTGAATGGGAATGACCTTTGACCTCTACCCCAAAATGTGGATCATTCATCCAATATTTAGGCCATTCACAATAGGAATGATCAACTTAACATATCCAAGTGTCAGGTATGAGATCCCTTAAAATTACCCTTTTTGAGGTACCATGTTTGCAAGCAAGTGTAATACGCATATATGGCAACACTTTTGATTCTTTTTGCCATTGAAGGAATCAAAACTAATGAAAGACTCAAAAAAGCAACAGGTTTGGAATTCCAGTGAGAGTCGAGACGGTGGGGGGGAGTTCTTCCATTTCCTTTCATATTTTTGGGCAGGAAATTTTTCTTAAAGGTTCGGTCCCTTCATTCCCCTAAGCAGAAATTTTGAATGCAAACCTGTTCCTTCTCCATTAAAAATTAATAAACAATAAGAAAAGAAATCAATTTACCACCAGGTCTTCTAAATGTCCAACTACGAGTTTTACTTAAAGTCAGAAGGAACTGTTTACTCAAAGATTGGACACATCATTTTATTTTTTTCTGCAACAAAAACTTGCATACATATCCACTTTTTCCTAGCTTCCCAAACCCTCCCACATCCAATAACCCGGCCACACCAAATAACATCTTCACCCCAAATAGTCAATTAGAAAAAATGTTCCTTGATCAAGTGCAGAAGTAACACCTTTAGCAGCACTTTTTTGGGTAATTCATTCAAAGTTTCATTCATTTGAGAGGTAGAGAACCTTGCAGTTTGATAACACTAGATCTCCAATTTAGACACCAGAATCAGTTATTACTGTTCACGATGAAACGTTCCTTCTTTCTTTTTGCTACATTCCCCTTCTCTGCCTGATTACCTCTCATCGCCTCAGGGAGGAAATGAAGCTCACTACACCCACACTTGATATAGTCACATTTCACGTCTGATTAATCGATTGACAGTAACAGATATGTTAAAATACACAAAAAGTTACGTAATATTTGAGGTTAGCTAACAGGTCAATCAAGCATGTGTTAATTGCTTTTCATGCAGTGTGAACACAATGAAAGCTTAACTCACTTTAAGGCACAAATCATGTGACAAACTCAGATATCAGTTACACCCCACACCGTCCTTTGATGTACTGGGGTGTCTATGTTTCTTTCTCAAGAAGATACGTCACAGCATGTTATTAGTATCCCTACAACTACTTTAATCCCAGTTTTTATAAGGAGTACTTTATCATCTTGTTCCCAAGGCCAACAGCTTAACTGATCTGTAACCTCCCACGGAAATTTCTAATCAAACATTAGTCACAATTTCTAGTATAATCAATTACACTGATCATTAATGAGCAATATCCTACCGTGCTACTTCAATCGTCGTTCAGCCAGCCTTTCACTTAATACCTGGCACACATGCCGCTGTCTTTTTTTGTGACTAAAAGAATTGTCAGCACTTTGCTGCACACCTCATGCTGAGTAACATACTCACTCGTTCTCGGCAATCAGAATCTTTGGTGAGAGAAGACAGTTTGAGTTGTCGTGTGCACCCGCATTCTTCCCTGCTGGACTTGCCAGCGCACTGCTTGAAATGACCTGTCATCTAAAGATTCAAAATGTAGTATTTTAAGATGTGGGTTAAATGAGTGAGAATGGATTGTGTCATGTCATCATTATGAAGTAAAGAGGTCAATATTACTATTTTCATTACGGTACTGTATTACAATGCATAAGCACAGTAAGGTGTACATATATAGTTACGTTAGTTTGACTACGGTGACTATAAAATTCTTTGACCTCCAGCAAATACTGCAACCACTACCTACTCAACAACTATCATGGTTCCTGTACCTTTAGAAAAATAAAATTTCATGACTTTTCCACGACTATTTCATGGCCTTTTCATGACTGTTTCATTACCTTAACATGACTATTTTATGACCAAATTGAAAAAATACCTACCATTAGTCATGTATCTAACTGGCAGTAATTGCATGGCTAGTCAATATGTGTTTCCTGTGCCCAACTGCCCATACTGGCCAGGTTAATAAATAACTCTCACCTTATGGAAGACAAATGAATGAGTAAATTGTTAATTTGTAAAAAATTAAAAGACTAATCCATGAACCATGGTGAGATAAAGTGTTATACCGGCTGACCTCTATTATTAAAGGTGAAAGGGCATTTGACCACAGAGTGAAATGACCATTGACCTCTACTTAATATTGTGCAGATAAAATTTTTTTAATATAGGCCTATTAGCTGTCCGAATGTCAAGCTTGAAATCCATTGTTTTACATCCTCAAGTGCACAGGATTTCCCAAGTTGAACCATAATGTCATGGTAGGAGGTTCCCAGGGGAGCACAGCTTCAAAAGATACCATGCTGTAAAGACAGTCAGTCCTCACCCAAAACTTCAATTTCTGTATTAGTTTAGAGAAACTCATAACTGGCACAGCACATCTAGATAGACAGCAAATTAAAAAAATGTAAAGTACAGTAGCTACAGCTAGTACACAGCATGTACTGTACTGAGGGTGTTCTGACTACACTGGGTCTTGTATAATCACCCTGCAGCAATAAACTGAGATTGTGTCTGGATGAGGATGAGTTCTAGACAGTTGTGGAAGGGGCTTAAAGGGCCTAAACCTCTCACCCCAAACTACAATTTTGGTACGGGGGTACCAAAATTCTCGATTGGCTCAGCTCTTTGAATGACAGCAAATTCAAACAATGCAGAGTACCAATGCTTACATTACACAGCATGAACGGCACTGAGAGTGTTTTGATTATATAAATTTAGCTTTTTCATACTCATCCTGAAGCAATAACCTGAGATTGTACCTGGATGAGGAGGAATTTCAGACCATTGTGGGAGGGGCTCAAGTGAGAAGGTTAGGAGAATTGATACTGTTTGGGGTGAGAGAACTGGGTCTTTAAGTAAGTAGGGTAGGAGAATTGGAAGTGTCTGGGGTGAGAAGATTTGGCCTCACTCTAAATGCAACTCTCAAGTTTTTCACCATTTTATCCTTGTCTAGCTTCTCTTCATCCTCCCCAGTGAACAACAGAATATCCTCATCAAAAGCTTTAAATACACCAAATTTACCTTTTCTATGTCATATTTTAATCATGCCCTTGCATTTTTAATACACTATGTTACGTCATGTTACCCAGTAAAACAGCATTTTGTGAGCATACATTGTTACAAATACTAAGGTATATTGGAGGGAAGGTGGGGATAAAAGCTACCAAATGGTCCCCAGAACCACCGTGACCCATGACCCACATGCAAAATTGCCCTTGACTGGAACATGCCGTGACATCTCTTCTTGAGAAAGCAACATAGACACCCCAGTATATCAAAGGCAGTGTGGGGTGTAACTGATATCTGAGTCTGTCACATGATCTGTGCCCTAAAATGAGCTAAGCTTTCATTGTATTCACACTGTGTGAAAAGCAATTAACACATGCTTGATTGACCTGTTAGCTAACCTCAAATGTTACGTAACTTTTTGTGTATTTTAATTTATCTGTTACTGTCAATCAATTAATCAGACGTGAAATGTGACTATATCAAGTGTGGGTGTAGTGAGCTTCACTCCCTCCCTGAGGCGATAAGAGGTAATCAGGCAGAGAATGAAAGTGTAACAAAAAGTAAGAAGGATCGTTTCATCATGAATGAATGACTTAGCACTGCTAGTCCATTTTGAAACAAATGCTTATATTAGAATACATTGTTTCCATTCCATACATATCAGGTTTCAATATTTTTCAGACCATTAATAATGAATGTTAATTAATAATTATGCAAAAATTAATCGCAAAGGTTTTATATAAACAAGTCAACCCTTAAATTAAGTACTACCTCCAGTTTAAAAGACCTTAAGCTCGGCAACATGAATTACAATGGTCAGCCACAACCAACAGAGGGTATCTACATACATACAAAAACCTATCAAAGGGTTATTTTATTAGTACAAATACTTACCTTGGAAATTTCAAATCTCTCTCTAGGCCTTGTGGCATTTGGATCTGCATTGTAAATGTTATCAGTAATAGGAATATCAATCCCAAGCGTACTCGGTGGACGATAATTTACCTAAAAGAAAAATAAAATATAACCACTGAAACTGACCAAATAGGGAAGGAATGGACTGGGGTACAGGGAATAATTTATCCAGTATCGCATTGCAATTTGCTACACAAACAGGGCAAGTTGCTATACAAATGAAAATTTGTGTAGCAATTTGTTGTGTGCATAACCCTTGCATTTTCACAAACAATGTGTGAAAGACCTCAAAATCTTCAAAACTGCTACACAAAATTTGAACCTTAAATTATTCCCTGGAGTAGTGGACAAAATCCAGCAATCTCCACTCAACCCCCTAACTCCTTTTGGGGATTGTATAGGTTTTTTTTTGAAAGAAGGTTTGGGGCCCCGGAGGGTTTTGTTCACACCACTGACGGAGCAGATTGAACACATTCCACACCCATTTCTGAATGGTATTGTCCAGTAAAAACTGATAACATTTTGTACAATTATTTTATATTTGAAGAATGAAGACTTTCCTGCTTGCCCGGATGTAAATTACATGTAGCTATAAAATTAGTTAAGTGAAGAACAATTCATGTGCATAGACCAGCTGCCACAAAAGCTTGGACATTATGCCTGACAGGTCAGACACATTTAAAAAAACTTCCCAGAGCAGGCATGTGCAATGTTCCATATGATTACTGACCAGACAAGTATTTCAGTGACGCCTGGGAAATGCCATTTCCGGTTGTTTGAGTGGTCATGATTTTTCAAACTTCCTGTATGTTCCATGCCAACCGATACCAGATAGTATCATATTTTTTTTTTTTTTTTTGTCTCATTGTCTCACCAGCCAAACACTTATCCCCACCTCCCCAAAATGTTAAAGTCTAGTTATGCCGCTGTCTTGTGATAATGTTAGATACTCATGCCGCGACGAATCTTCTTGATAAAGCATCATAGACACGCCAGTACATCAAAGGCGGTGTGGGGTGTAACTAATATTTGAGTTTGTCACATGATCTATGGCCTCAAATGAGCTATGCTTTCATTGTGTTCACACTGCATGAAAAGCAATTAATACATGCCGACTGACCTGTAAGCTAACCCCAAATGTTACGTAACTTTTTGTGTGATGAAATGAGTCTTTTACTGAAAATCAGTAAATCAGTTATGAAAATTGACTCAATCAAGTTTGCTTGTAGTGGGCTTCTTTCCCTCCCTGAAGCGATAAGAGTTAATCAGGCAGAGAAGAAGGATGTAACATAAAGTAAGAGGGAACGTTTCACCATGTGTGCTGATGTCCTTTTTTCCTAATTTTGCTTTACATGTCATATTGCACCATCACTGTGAACCAGTAAGAGGATGACTTTTCCAGATAAATCTGGACATCTGGTACCTATTCAAAAGTAATGGGAAAAAGAATTTGTCACAGCCTGCCGAGTCACAACCACCCTGTTCATACAGTAGGAATTTTTTCTAATTATTTCTCCCATAGTGCAGTCAAATATGATACATTCCTAAACGTACTAAGCTTGAAAAGGACATATCACAATTTAGAAATACATTCAGAAAAATCTGACTCTGGTATGCATTAAGTGGTCACAACTTACCTCTAAATCTTGTAATAAAGGTCTGTTGTAGGGATCAAGAGGATTCCCACTGAGGAACACATCATCTGTGAAGTGTGGGGTATAGATGAAGTGTAGGTGCTTTGAAGGAGGACACGAACAATGAAATGTTATCGTAAAAGATGTATCCTTACATCTCAAGGAAGCTGATGGTATAGACACAGTGAGAGCTGTGGTACCCTAAAAAAAAATTAAAGCAAGGGGGTGTATCACAGATTTCCCCAAAACATCAATAAAAAAGACAGTCATATTTTATCACACTATAATAAGTTCTGGTCAGGCATGAATTATACCTGCCAATGTAGACCAATGAGAGATGGGACTAATGAGATGGGGGACTATAGAGACATCTCACAATGTACAACCAGATCTAGTCCAATCTCTGAGCAGATTCCTTCCATTGGACTTTTCATAAAAGTTTGATGTTGCAACAATATTTTAGACATTATGCTCCCTATGCTTAGCATTTTTTCAAGTGGTTTGACATTAAAACACTAAATTAGTTTTACTTCCATGTTTTCAATCGTACATTCTCTTAAAGGGCCAATCCTCTCACCCAAAACTACAATTCTTGTAGGAGTTAACAGAAATTCTCAATTGGCTCAGCTCTTGATTGACATCTAATTCAAACAATTCAGAGTACAAAACTTTATATTACACAGCATGTTCTGTACTGAGATTGTTTTGATTATATACACCAGGCTTTTCTATACTCACCCCAAAGCAATACACTGAGATTGTTTCTGGATGTGGATGAATTTCAGACAATTTGGGGAAGGGCTTAAGAAGCTTAGGAGAATTGGTACTGTTTTGTGTGTAAGAATTTGGCCCTTCAAATACCTGGAATATCTATACTCAAATGGCAACCAATGCAGCAATCATACCTATTAAACTTCTTTAAATGACCTGTCTGTGTAATGAGCAGAGTGCCCTTGGAAATACCAACCATAAGTATTTCGCATTACATTGTCATACATTGTTTTCCCCCTGAATTCCCCATGTAAGCTATCTTCCCCCCTCTCCTGACTGAGATATAGCCAAAAAGTGAGTCTCTTTTTAAGTGAAATGCACCTAAACTTCTTTTTGTCCAAAAAGGCATTGCAAAATGAGGATGAGCTTGTACTATTCAACTCTGAACTTTGTAAAGCAGGCTAAGGTGGCAATTTGTTCTAAATACAGGTGGGGGGATTACTTCTCTTTCAAAAAAGAAATGAAAAATTAAAGTCAATGGGCAATTTCTCAAATATTGGAAGGCGGACATGTCCCATTCCCCCCATCCCCTGGGATGGCTGCCCATGTTGTATGATATTATTTCTGTGCCATTTAAACTTTAGTGGAACTGATTCCAGAATAGATGAGATTCTTCACACTTGCATTAGATATGGTAACTATAAATAATGATGCTGCTCTCAAGTTTGTCTCCCTGCAGTCAATCAGAAACTCACTTTTCCAACAGCTTCATGCATAACGGTTATTTCCATGATTTCGGAGTTAAACTGGTCATGATACACTTTTGTTTTCATGTGGACAGCCTTAAGGTTGCTCAGAGCCACTTTCATCAGAGGTGCTGAGGGCAGATCTCGATCATCTTTGAAACATAAAACAAAACTTGATATCTTTTAAATGGAAAGTTTCGTGATTCCATAACCTACCAGCCTGAATCAACTTAAAACACCACAACAGAATAGAAGAAAACTGAAGCTGTGGAAACTTTATGTGAACATTTGGTGATGGACACTTAATACAGATTCCACAAAGTCGCTGACAGTAATGGCAAGTAGGCAAATTGCCTGCAGAGTTCTTTTGCTACATTTCAAAACATATATATAATTTTGATCTCGAAATTTGATACAATGGAGTGCTTGGATACCTTGCTTTGTGGTCTAGTTAAGAACAATCCAAAGCCAAATTTGTTTTTGATATGTTAAAGAGTGACATATTCTAAGCATTCTGGTGAAATTTTTATTCATTTCCCACAATAAGTTCTCAAGATATTAGTGACTGAATGTGGCACATTTTCTACATAAAATGAACTTGGAGCAAACAGCCATAATATCATGGATGCACACTGTTGGCCAATGTTTTCTATTTATTTATAATTTACCACCAATTTTATGCAACCAAATTCTGATATATTCATATCATAGGTACATCTGGAGCAATGGAATTTTAGAAAACTTTATGAGCCTTAATGGCCAGATAGCATCCCTAATCAATTCAAGGTCAAATTAGGAGGAGAGTAAAGAAAAACAAAACATTGGCCTACAGTGTGGATTCATGATGTTACACCTGCTTGCTTCAAGTTCGCTTTTTACACTAGAAAATGTGTCAAATTCAATTGCTAATATCTCCAGAAGCGAACGTGGGAAATGAATGGAACTTTCACCAGAATGCATACTTAGAATATGTTCCTCTTTAAGACATACTGAATGTAAATTTGGCTGGGGACTATTCTTTTAAAGCTGCCATGTAGGGACAGTACAAATTTATGTACTTTCCTGTAAAATGGGATCAACATAATATGAACTTATTAAAGCTTTAATGTAAATATGCATGTGTTTAGAAGATACAACAAATCCACTTCAATTACAATCAACATGATGAAACGTTCCTTCTTACTTTTTGTTACATTCTCCTTCTCTGCCTGATCACCTCTTATTGCCTCAGGGACTGAATGAAGCTCACCAAACCCCCAACTTGGTATAGTCATATTTCACGTCTGATTAATCGATTGACAGTAACAGAAATATTAAAATACACCAAAAGTTACGTAACATTTGAGGTTAGCTAACAGGTTAATCAAGCATGTGTTTATTGCTTTTCACGCAGTGTGAATACAATGAAAGCTCAGCTCATTTAAGGGCACAGATCATGTGACAAACTCAGATATCGGTTACACCCCACACCGCCTTTGATGTACTGGGGTGTCTACGTTGCTTTCTCAAGAAGAGACGTTGCGGCATGAGTATCTTACATTATCACAAGACAGTGGCACAACTAGACTTTAACATTTTGGACAGGTGGGGATAAGTGTTTGGTTGGTGAGACAATGAGACAAAAAGAAATATGGTGCTATCCGGTTCGGTTGGCATGGAACGTACAGGAAGTTTGAAAAATCATGACCACTCAAACAACTGGAAATGGCATTTCCCAGGCTTGTTAGTATTACATCTAAGCAGCCATTACTTTGAGTTAGCATTTGACAGCTTGCATTAAAATTTTGGCTTCATACATAAAAATGAGCAAATTGTAAAATGGCCCAAAAAAAAAAAAAAAAATGTACCACTCCCACTGGATGACACGCATCCATAACACTGAAAAATGAACTTGTATGCAAGGTTGTTAAAAAAGTTAACATTAAAAATTTTTTTCAAAAATTGCTAGTTGTGTTTTATATATCTCTGCCATAATTGTTTCTAACCATCAGATTGTAGCATAGAGAGAAAATTGAGGCTAAACTACTTCTCACATTGCAGGAAATGGCAGTTCTCAGCCTCTCTTTATATTAAAAATCTATACTTTCTGGATCTCGTTCACCCCTCTGGTTACAACACTCCGTTACAAAAATAATAACCAGTTCTTTGAAACTATTTTCAACATTTTGATATTGAAACACGTTTCACTTCCTAGTATTTTTTTCTCAAACGAAAGGGCAAGAAGTTGTCACAAACTTATTTTGAAGCAACAGCTAAATCTCACCATCTTTTTTTCTTTCCTCTTCACAATATTTTTACTTGATAATGTAGGACTTTATTATTGCATATTCAGAGTAAACCAAGCGGTAAGTCCCAGTTTATAATTTCACAATTGAGGAACAAAAATATTGTCATGCAACCCTCAAGAGCAAATCTTGACAGAGGGCAGTCTACTGCACTGTTTAAAGAGGGCAGTCTACTACACTGTTTCAAGTTGGGGTGACATTTTTCCTTCAAGTGCATGAAAATATATTCAGATGTTAATCTGCCATGAGATTCTGGAAATTGCAATGCAAAACAATATAGCAATACATGTCTCAAAGGGTTTAAGGTCATATCAAGTTTTAATATGTTAGAGGGGTACTAAGCATTTTGGTGAAATTTGCATTGAACTTCTATGTGTGGTTCTCAAGATATGTACTAGTAAAGTTGTCCCATTTTCAACTAACAGTGAACTTGAAGCAAGCACATATGACATCATAACCCTGCAATTAATGGGCAATCTTTTGTTTTCCTTTAAACTTTACAGCTTGTTTTCTCCTCAACAGTCCCATATTATCAAAATATGATTGCATAAGTGGCATGAGAACTTTCCAAATTTTGCAATCCCAAGGAGGAGGTCCTATTCCTATTAAAATCAAGGTCAACAAAACAGTCTGAAAAAACAAAGGGAAACAAAGCATTCCTTGTCAATATGAGGAAGTGATGTAATCTCTGCTGCCCTCAAACTCATTTTGGAACACAAATCTTGTAACTTCATTTGCTGATATCATGCTGAAACACATATCCAATTTAAATGAAAATTTCACCACGCTGTGTTGATTTGGTTCTTCTTTCACATGTGAAAATTAAATTTTTGCTTAAACTTCCCCTTTAAACCAAGGAAACAAATTAATCCTCTTTTACTTTATGGTTTCTCACAATGGTGATAAATTTACTTTCAAAGATTCACACAGTTGATACAGTGTGTGTGTGGGAGGAGGGGAGGGGCAGGATAGGGCTGGCAAAACTTTTCTAAAAATTTTTCTTAAATTTTCATGCTCAATAACTGGAGAAACACTGAGAATGAATGCAATGCGAAGGTCCTGAAACAAACAAACATTCAATAATTGACAAGCAGGCTACATATAATGAAGTACGTGGATAATGCTAATTCAGTCAAATTAAAAATCAATTTTGCACTGTGTGATTAAAACTGGTCCTCATAGGTGCCACATAAACACAGCATGACTCCTCCTATACATGAATCCTCTTCCACTATTTCTACAAGCACAACAACATTTCCAAATAAACACATATCACAGTGAGGATGAATGCCACCTGCAAATAAAGCTGGCTATGAGCACGAAATTTAGGTCTCATAAAGCTGGGCAATGACTGCCAAAAGTAAATGTCAACCACATGTCTAATTATCTGTGATTGTGTACTTCAAGGGCACAAGAAGTGTAATCACCCACCTTCATCCTGAGTAATGGTAATAGGTCACTGGGTTTTTCCAATAAGTAATTAAAATCTAACAAATTTTGGGGTCATTTCAGTTTAAATGAGACTCCTTGTGGACATGCAGAGAAACTGTGCTGGTCAATTAATTTGACAAGAGTTACAGGTAAGGCTGCTCGGTACCTGCTGTCATTCAATCACATTCAATTTAAGTCATCAATCTTGATGATGTTTAACTTTCACCTAAAAAATAAAGAGTAGTCACAAGTGGAGAGCAGGTCTTTCATCCAGCTACGAGACAAATTTCTTACATCTTTGGGAGTGGTGCAGGACTAACATTACTGGAAGTCACATGGAATTTGTGAATGTCTGAGGAATGCAGTCACACCAACTTGAAGTAGTGTAGTAGGCTATCCCATTTCATAATTGACAATATTTTCTATACTCAGAATTAAAATCAACTAGGGAGTCACTGATTGGTTTACCTTGAATATTAAGTTCTGAAATATTACAAAAGATAGTTAAAAAAATTGAGAGGAAAATTGTGAGATCCAGCTGTTATTTCAAAACAAATTTGGGGCAATTGCTTTTGTCGCTTTAGGAGTATATTGCGATTGTTTTTTATTGGATCCTTGTTTACATGCCATTTATTGGGTACTACAGTTTAATGGAAGGGCAGCAACTTGGAAGAAATTCTATCCCAAAACTACCCCATAACTTTACCCCATAACCACTGTACCCTTTAACTACTGTACCCCATAACTACTGTACCACATAACTACTGGACCCCATAACTACTGTACCACATAACTACTGAACCCGATAACTACTGTACCCCATAACTACTGTACCCCATAGCTACTGTACGCCATAACTACTGTACTACATAACTACTGAACCCCATAACTACTGTACCCCATAGCTACTGTACGCCATAACTACTGTACCCTATAACTACTGTACCCCATAGCTACTGTACCCCATAACTACTGTACCCCATAATTACTGGACCCCATACCTACTGTACCCCATAACCACTGTTCTCCATAACTACTGTACTCCATAACTACTGAACCCCATAACTACTGTACCACATAACTACTGAACCCCATAACTACTGTACCACATAACTACTGTACCCCATAAGCAATAACGAATAATAACCTTTCTGTAACAACTGACAAATTTGTTCACCCAACCACTTATGCATGAAAAACCAGTACACTTTGTTATTTCAGATTCAAAATCCACCATTCAAGTCATTTGCATCACAATGCATCAGACAAAAAAGAAGAAGAAAAAATTGAACACCTCCTACAGCATGCACTAGCTATAATGCATATTCATGAAATTCAAATGAACTAACGTCTGCACTTACGCTGAAGTTTCTCTTTCACACCCTGATAGGAGTAAACATTAGTACACTAGGGGGTATACCTTTCTGATAAAGTTGTAATGTGAATTGCAGCCCTAAGGGCAATATTGCAGGTTGCTTTGCTTTGGAAACAGCAGGATATAGAGATATACACTAAGTAGAAAATAAGATTTTTATGAACCTGTTATGTCACTCCTCAAACAAAATTACAGTAGAACTGGACTTGCCTGTCACCTGAATAAATAATACCCAAGATCATAATTATGGACAGGTCTTCCAGAGATAAAACCTTACATCCTTACCATCCTTGTGAGAACTTAAAATACACATGGTGTGGGGCGTGAAAGATATAGTCAGGATCCCTGGCTGCCACTCGGATAGTGAACCAGTAAATGGAACTTCATTTCCCTGGGAGTGTTGCAAAAACATCCCATGGTGCGTACAGGACAGGTGTTACGCTGAACAAGGTGTTGCAGACAATGTGCTGGTACTGTAGTTTGTTGTGAGGGTCAGTTTACTGGGTGAAATATGACGTGCCATAGTCAATCTTCCTAAATAACTACGCAGGTTATGAATGCTATATGGTGAGAGGTTTATCATTAGCAGCTGAAGAGCCTGTTAATGAGAAAATTGCTGTTTCTTGCCCTCCAAATTTTGTGAAATGCTGATTTGCTGCAAGTTATTTGTGATTTCATTAGTCTAGAGAATTCTGCCCCATGAATGGTGGACATTTATGCTTTGACTGTGATTTCTGAATCTAGCAGTGCAGTGATGTATTTTTGTGGTTAACCAGAAGATATTGGTCATCCATGCCTCCAAAAGATGATTAGGGACTGGTTTGTATTTCCATGTACCATGTGACTAGAATCAAATTGAGTGACTAATTAGTCACCAACTAAATCTGGAACTATGAAATTAAAAAATGGGGATTAGATTTAATAAGTTCCGCACCGAACCTGTCAAATTATTGATATTTGGAAAAAAAGAACATGTCAAATAGGTACTTATGTTCCATACTCCATGTTCCCAAATTAACAAAAAATGTGATAAAAATTACAAATGAGTATTGATATTTTCAGCAGTAAGGTACACCCCTAGTCATTTTTTGGACTGTGAAAACCTGATATAAATCTCAATTTCAGTTGGTTATTTGCATTTTTCCATCATGAAAAAATGGGCCACGCCATGACATCCAGTTTCAAGGGGGAGAATTTTCTCATGTTGTAAAGGGGTAAAAACCACAAAAGGATCATGTTTGTACTGATTTGTGGCACAACATCACTGATTTCACATTAAGAAAAATCATGTGCATTCAAAGACAAAAACCTGAATATGCAGTACTTATTACCAATTGAATATGCAGTGTCTATAAAGTATTCTTAAATGTTTTTAGTACATTGTTCTCGTGAGCTGGATGTCTGCAAAGTTTGACCTTTTCTTAAAAAAAAAAATCATGATTTTTACTAAAGAAAACAACTTGATAATATAGGGGGAAATACTTCATGTTAAGCTAACTTGATCAAACTGAGGGAGGTGAATAGGCAACTGGAAGGGTGATAAATAGGATGAATAGCCTTAAGTGAATAAGATGGGTGCAGTGGCATAGTCACAGGCGTGGTTTGGGGGTTAGAACCCCCCCGAGGCCCAACCTTGCAATGCAAAAACACCTAACATAGCGGTTTTTTTCTCTCTATCCTTAGACTTTTCCCTTGTGTCATGCCCCACCCCCAACCCATGACACCAAAACCCTCCCCATGATGCAATCCTGGTTATGGGCCTGGATGGGTGTCTATTCAATTCAGTTTCAGTTCAGCTTACATGAAGTCCCCTGCAATCAGGAAATAGTGTTCTCATATCTTTTGTGCAGTTTATATGAACTACTCCTATTTATCACTAGTCACTTATGATTATAAAAAAATTCCCTCCTCTAATACCTGAATCATCAACATCATTTAAATTAATGGCCAGCTTTCCTATTTTTGCATATGAATGTGTATACAATAAGTGATTTCCATTATGTAAATGCATATGTGCACATCCTCCATACAGTCAGGATAAACATAATACATCTGCAACACACAGTGGCATGGTCATGTAGGGCATTTGAGGCCACCCCCTCCCTGCATACCCACGATGCCATTTTTTTAAGCTTCAACAAGTACAAACATGATGTGACATTTCTTAAGAATGCAACATAAACACACCAGTAAATCAAAGGCGATGTGGGGTGAAACTGATTTCTGAGTTTGCTACATGATTTGTGACCTCAAGTGACCTACATGCTGTGACGTCGCTTCTTGAAAAAGCAACATAAACACCCCAGTACATCAAAGGCGGTGTGGGGTGTAATTTATATCTGATTTTGTTACATGTTCTGTGAGCTCAAATGAGCTATGTTTTCATTGTGTTCACACTGTGTGAAAAGCAATTTACACATGCTGACTGACCTGTTAGCTTACCCCAAATGTTATGTAACTTTTTGTGTATTGGAACACATCTTTTACTGTCAATCAATAAATGAGATATGAAACTTGACTTAATCAAGTCTGCATGTAGTAAGCTTCCTTTCCTCCCTGAAGCGGTAAGAGTTAATCAGGCAGAGAGGAAGAATGTAACAAAAAGTAAGAGGGACCATTTCATCATGTATGTCTCATTGTGTTCGCATAGCTAGAGTGAGAAGCAATTACGATATACTTGACTGGCCTGTAGGCTAACCCCAATTGTTACATACTTTTGTGTATTTTGGTATATCCCGTACTGTTAATCAATTAATCAGATGTGAAGCCTAATAAACCTGTCCTGTGGGTGGTTAAAATTAACTTTAAAATGAATTCTAGACAGTGTCTCATGATGACCAGTCTAGCCCATTAAGATTTGCCTAAATTCATTGGAGGTGTAATAATTTGACACTTGATAGCAAACTAATCACTAAAAGTTCTGCCAGTAGTAGGATTTACCCATGAGTGCACAAAATTAATTGACCCAGCCGCTGTACAATTGTACTCACCTACTCTAATACTGTTGAACCAGTTGTCCCTATCTAAAGTGCATTTTAATTTTTATTATAATCCATTGGTCCCTAATTATTCCTGAAAATCAATTTACAGTTATTTGAGAACCAATTCATGTACTTAGAGCCTTGAATGGAGCTAATGTTACCAACTTTCATAGATATTTGATATCCAGTTTTGGGCCAAAAACAGTGGTGTCGAGTGGTATTCGTTATGGTCATAGATGATTGTAATGCTCAACTGGTTTTGCAGCAAACTTTTAGTAATATCCTCAACTTCTGTATACTGCCAATTATGGTAAAGTGACAATAAGCTATCCCAAAACATAATCTCAGCAAATGGAAAATGGTTATTTATCACTCTCTTGCTTACCATTGTAATCAGGACTGTGCTGTGTGTATTTTTTTTTTTTTTTTTGATCTTGATGTGGATATGTAACCAGAATGCAAAAATGCATTGAGGTTTCGATGATATATAAATTTTCCATTTCAAATAATGCCATCATGCACCATTATCTTCACAGTCAAGTGTTACACTAGCATGTTCAAAAAATAATTTTGTTATTCCAGATGACTTTTGACCTTCATTAAAGACATACATAGACAGACAAACATGCAGGCAGAGAGAGACAGACAGCTATCTTGAAAGATCACATTTAAAAAGGTTTCAGACTTTGATCCCCCAGCTGACCCCAGATGACCTTTGACCTCTGCCAAAAACAATGGGGACCATCTCCTGACTATAATGCATCTACATACCCAAATATGAAATCTATCCCAGCTTCCTACCTTGGGATATCATGTTAACAAGATTTTCAGACTTTGACCCCTGGTGACCCCAGATGACCTTTGACCTCTGCCAAAAACAAGATGAAACCATCCTCTGACCATATGGCATCCATCCACATATACCAAATATGAAGTTTATCCAAGTTTCTTAGATTGAGATATGGTGTTAACAAGATTTTCAGACTTTGACCCTCTGTGACCCCAGATGACCTTTGACCTCCACCAAAAACAACAGGGACCATCTCCTGACTATAACGCATCCGTATACCCAAATATGAAATCTATCCAAGCTTCCTATCTTGAGATATCGTGTTAACCAGATTTCCAGACTTGGACCCCACTGACCCCAGATGACCTTTGACCTATGCCAAAAACAAAAGCAACCATCTCCTGACCATAACACATCCACATACCAATTATGAAATCTATCCAAGTTTCCTACCTTGAGATATAGCGTTAACAATGTTTTCAGACTTTGACCCCTAGTGACCCCAGATGACCGTTCACCTCCACCCAAAAACAGAAGGGTTCTTCCTCTCAATATGGTGCATCTATGTACTAAGTTTAAAAACTGTCAGACATTTCTATCTTGAGATATTGTGTTAGCAAGCAATGTGTAACAAACACACACACACCCACGCATACATACATACACACGAACGCCATTATGATCCCATTGGTTTCTCTTATCATCGAAACCAAAAATAAAAAGAAAGCATTCACCACTGCACAGCTTTCCCAGTTACTAGTTAGGATATTGCAGATAAACATCATATGTGTAGGAATAGGTTCACAATGTACATAGGCTAGCCTAGGCCTATGTGCTATACCTTAGGCAATGGCAAAAGTGCCAAGACATGCTGAAGAAAATTATATCGTAGAGAAAAACTTTAAGCCTTAAGCTCACAAAAGTATTGCACATTGTTGTATGAGGGACTATTACACACGCCTTGACAATATTTTGGATGTTCTTGGCCACATGGATTTTTATTGACCCTTTTCAGTACTCGATCCTGCTTTGTGAAAGGAATGTAGGCTACTGCTGACTAGCACAAACGTATGCAGAAAGTACTAATGTTAGCTCACTTGCTGAATCAAACCATACATTTTGGGCTTAAATTTCTCAGTTAAGGGAGGTAGACACTTGGTATTTTCAATTTTTCCAAAAGCCAAGAATTGGCACTGTAGAATATCGTTAATTTATTTACCTTTTTCCCCTTTTATAATGGCGAACTTTTTTCCGAGATTCCATTGTCGAAATTTGCGAGATCCTTTAGCTAAGCTGTACACACTGAGAAAGCAGTGAATGTGCCGCGAGTAGTTGCTAATGATTGCGCTTAAAGTATGTGATCGATCATTGGTGTATGGAACAGTCACAATTTTCACAAAAATTTCCTGTTGAAGTTCACCTTGTCTTCTTGGCAGGTGTTGAATGTGCTTTTCTCCTTCGTTATTACGTAGTGCAAAATATCGAAGCAGTTGCCAAACACGTCCGCCAAGCAAGCTATATTTCAGCATGCATCTGCTCAAATCTTATGCCATCCACATGTGTTCAAACTGCTAATTTTAGCTTTAGGCTTAGTGCAAGAGAATTTTGGGCCGGGCTGACCAATGTTTTTGTTTTTGTGCCAGGGAGGGGGTGGGGGGGGAACTCTTCAGATTTTATCCTGGTTGTGCACCTGTGGTCAAAAACAGCTAGTGGACAACACTGTTACCTAAAAATGACATTCATTCCAAGTTTCCTATCTCAAGATGTTGTAATAATTAGGTTTTCGGATTTGACCACTGGTGACCCCAAATGTACTTTGACCCCCACCAAAAGTTATATGGTTCGTCCCTTGACAATATTGCATCTACATACCAAGTATGACATTCATCCAAGTTTTCTATCTCAAGAAATAGTGATAACGATGTTTTCGGATTTTGACCCCTGGCGACCCCACATGACCTTTGACCCCCACCAAAAACAGAGGGTTTATTCTCTTGATAATAATGCATCTAGATACTAAGTATGACATTCATCCAAGCTTTCTACCTCAAGATATCGCGTTTACAAGGTTTTCGGGGTCCGACCCCTGGTGACCCCATACGACCTTTGACCCCCAACAAAAACAATAGGGTTCTTCCTCCCACTGTGGAGCATCTATGTACCAAGTATGGCATTCATCCAAGTTTCCAATCTCAAGATATCGTGTTAACGAGGTTTTCGGGGTCTGACCCCTATTGACCCCAAATGACCTTTGACCCCCACCAAAAACAATAGGGTTCTTCCTCTGACAATAACGCACCTACATACCACGTATGACATTCATCCAAGATTTCTACCTCAAGATATCATGTTAACAAGGTTTTCAGAGTTTGACCCCTGGTGACCCCATATGACCTTTGACCCCCACCAAAAACAATAGGGTTCTTCCTCTCACTATGGGGCATCCATGTACCAAGTTTGAAAACATTCAGACCTTCCCTTCTTGAGATATCGTGTTAACAAGCAAAGTGTCACAAACACACACACACACATACATCCACACACACACACACACACACACACGCACATACACACATACATACACACACACGCCATCGTGAATGCATAGGTTTCTCTTTCATCGAAACCAAAAACAACCAATTTACTTTTCTACCTTTTGAATAAAAGTATTGTTGTGGATGAAGCAACAAGATTAAAGGCAGTCAATTCTCACAAACTACAATATTTTGTGGTAATCTACAGAAATTCTTAACTGATCTTGCATACTCATCCTTAAAGGGCCAAACCTCTCACCCCAAACTACAGTTTTAGTAGGGGGGTACCAAAATTCTCAATTGGATCAGCTCTTTGATTGACAACTAATTCAAACAATGCAGAGTACCAAAGATTAAATTACACAGCATGAATGGTACTGAGAGTGTTTTGATTCTATAAATTGCAAGTTTTTCTATATTCACCTTGAAATAATGAACTGAAATTGTATCTGGATGAGGAAGAATTTCAGACAATTGTGGGAGGGGCTTAACTAAGAAGGTTAGGAGAATTGGTACTATTTGGGGTGAGAGAACTGGGCCTTTAAGAAATAAACAGGTATTGTGCCTTGATGAGGATCAGTTTGAGACAGCTGTTGGAGGGGTTTAAGAAAGTAGGTTAGGAGAATTGCAAGTGTTTGGGGTGAGAGGATTAGGCTTGTAATGCTATCACTAAATGCACTCTGGCTGTACCCTTGTGTACTGCTTCCATTAATTATCCTGTGATCATGCCTGCAATTTACAATTACAAAGTACTTACCCATAGTGCTAGCCACCACAGTGAAATAAAATGAGGTACCAAGATCCAGGTAACGTATCTTGTAACGCCTCACTTCCTCAGCTGGCTCAAGAACATGGTTGCACATGTCTTCTTCAAAGTGCCATAGGGGTTCTATAAAAAAGTACCAACAATTTTTTTAAACATTCAAAGGAGAAATGGAGTCATCCCAATTTGAAGTGGTACACAAGACTATCCAACATACAGTAATAAAGTATTGAAAAATTATGAAAGATAATTTGGAAAGAAATAAGAAGAAAATAATTGGATTTCCTTGTTGCTTTGAAATAAGTTTGTTGGGGCGGTTGCCATATGCATGTGGGATAATTTTTGGGGGGAGGGCAAGAACAATTTTTACCCCAATTGGGAGACCACCCTTGCCTCCTACACCTATTGTGACTGCTCTTGACCCTTAAGTGGGTCTAATTATAGGCTCTCTGATGTTACCCCAGACAGTAAACTTTAGGCCTTGAATTTTGAGGGGAGAAAGTGTAATTGCACACCATCACAGTCTCCTCAAATCATGGTTAGGAGTGTGATTTATTGCATACCTAGATACAAAAGAAAACAGCACTCCTACCACACTCCCTATTTTCTTGAGGAATGTGACTTAAAGGTCAAGAGCAGTTGCCCCAAAATTATTTTGGAAACAACTACTAAATTTTTCTATTTTTCTGTCATTTTTCTGAGAAGCATTCAGGATATTTTAAGGCTTAAACATTCAACATTCAAGGTTAACCAAGATATTACTACTTGTAAATTTCACAATTCAGTGAAAAACACATTGTCACATGATTGTCAAGAGCCATTCACAAACTAGTATAGACTACTATCCTTGTTCAAATTGGGGTGACTGCATAAAGCACACCTAGAAAATCTAAAATTCAAGGCATGAATGTTCAGTCTTTCCCCTCTACAAAAAAAAAAAAAAAGAAGAAAAAAACGGAAAAAGAAAAAGAAAGAGAAAAAACTTTTTAAGTACACCTCCAATCAAGAGCCACAATATGTAGCCCTTAATGAATTTTGTTTGATTGAGGTTAAACACTTTGACAAACAGTGAATGTAGCTTGAATTATGACTGTTTACAAATATGTTTTGGGCAGGGCATTCTTAGCACTTCTCCCTTGCTTAGGGTGCAATATATCACCCATTTAAGAATGAATTGTTAAAATAATATGAAAAATACTTTAAATCCAGTCAACTCTCATCCCAAACTACAGTTTTTGTGGTGTTCCACAGAAATTCTCAATTGGCACAGCTCTTTGATTGACAGCAAGTTCAAAAACTGCTGAGAACTGTAGGTAATATTACACAGCATGTACTACCTTTATGAGAGTGTTTTGATTTCACATTGGGGTCACATACATCAGTATGCTCACCCTGAAGCAATAAACTGAGGTTGTGCCAGTTGTGGGAGGGGCTTCAATTTGATACAAAAATTGCAACTGTTTGGGGGTGAGAGGAACAGATCTTTTGAACCAGGCAATATCCAGACTAGCCATTTTTCTTTTTTTTTGAGGGGGGAGGGGGCAAATCTACTTGGAAGTTTGATCAGCCTGGGGAGGAGTCTAAGGGCCCCTTCTCTCCCTTGAGCAAATTGCTTGCCTTTTCAAGGAGCTAAATAAAAAAGATGCAAAATGATGTGAGATTTTGGCCTTTGATAAGATAAGTCTTAAAAAAATTTGGTTCTGTGTACATCTATCAGGCTTTGAGGACATACAACAATATTCAGCAGTATCCTGCTTATTTTTGATGCCTAATCCCAGTATCCTACAAAAATGTTATTAAAAGAAAAAGAAGTCTTGTGCCCAAATTTGACTCAGGATGCAGACTTGACTTCCCCCAAAAAGGTTGACAATGCAAGGGACTCAAAGGTGGTTTCACAGCCTACTTCCATGATACAACATTCACACTAGGTTAGGGGAATCACATAACCACATGATTCCTGCACTTTTCTCAACAGCCCCCCCCCCCCACCCACCAAAAAAAGTAATGAAAAGGAAGTTGAGGAATCAAATTATTGGCTTGTCTTTATAGCTGATGGTGACTGCCCTATATTCCGACACCCATATGTTCTGACAATTTCTATTTGTCTATTCTTTTTGTACTAACAGCTTGCTTAGAATACAGGCTTGAAACTACATATAGCCAATTTTGGCTATTGTAAATATATTCATTCGTACTTTTTTAAAATTCCCTGACTTCTATTGTTCCATTACCTTTGGGTAACCATCTGTTATCCAGAGATTATTCATGCTAAAGGATAAACACATCCATCTTACACTTATCTATTTTCTTGAGGTTGTACAATTTAAAGCATGATGAAATCCAGCCCGATGCTCTCCATATAGCACCTGCACAGTTGCTTCGGTGAAGTGTAAATAATTGCTCTCAGCTCCCACTGACCACTCTGCTCATTGACTGACTACACTGAGATAACAGCACAAAGCTTCCTTATGTCATCACACTATTACTGTGGTCTCACGTACCCTGCGCTCAAGGTAATACCGTGTTACCCCGTGCTCGAGTAACGTGGGAACGCGGGTTAATGCGGGGTCGGTGTTTGAATTTCGATCCACCTCAAAACGCAGGGTTAAGCCATTTAAACACCGTGTTTGTTTTAATCAAGCAAGGTCACAGGCATTTATGACACTGATGACAGGTATTTTCTTACATTTTACAGTAATCGGTACATGAAATATTTGACCTCATTACTATGGTAACACTATCCAATCAACGAAACACGGGGTTCGTGAGAACACAGACTGGAAAACACAGGGCTAACCTGCAGTTTTGCCTGATTGTAAACACGAGATAACACTGAGTGTCGTGGGCTACGTGAGACCAAGCCTTATGTCTTTATGGAGAAGAGTCTTCTTCAATTTCATGGTCCATTGGGCCAGGGAAGGCATATTTTCATCATCCCAAACAGTTCCAATTCTCCCAACCTACTAACTTCTAGCCCCTCCCACATTTATCTAAAACTCATCTTTATCCAGACACAATCCTAGTTTATTGCTTCATGGCTTGTCCCAGTAGCCATGCACGTCCATAATGTGTAATCAAGACACTCTCAGTGCCCATGCTGTGTAATTTAGCTATGATGCATTGTTTGAATGTGATGCCAATCAAAGAGCTGTACCAATTGAGAGTTTTGATATATGCATACTGAAACTGTAGTTTAGGGTGACGAATGACTGCCTGCACTATTAATGAAGTGGAAATACCATGAAAAAGGCCTCAAAATCAGGGTTTTTAGAGCATCTGAGGAGTTAGCCTAATGGTGGTTAAAAATTGTTCTACGTCTGTCTTTTAAATCATGTGCTGTTATATTAAATATGGACATGTGCTTTAGAACACAATAATGAACTCCCAGGGGACTATCCCCTATTGCTGGATGAACTCAAGCTGCTCCCTGGTCCATTGCATGCATCAAGTCTCCAACCATGCCATCCTGTGCTCATATGCTGCCCATCATTTTTTAAATTGAAAATAAAGGCAGTCAGTTCTTACCCCAAATTACAGTTTTTGTAGTAAAGTCTACATAAATTCTCAATTGGCCCATCTGTTTCATTGACAGCAAGTTAAAAAAATGCAGAGTACTGTATGTAGTTCATACTACAACACAGCACATACTGTACTTACAGTTTTCTGATTACACATTCAGGTCTGAACTGTATACTCATCCTGAAACAATAATCTGTGATTGAATGTATCTGGATGAGGACGGATGTATTTGAGACAGTTGTGGGAGGGGCTTAAGTAAGTGAGGATAGGAGATTTGAGACTGCTTGGGGTGAGAGGATTAGCTTTTAAACCTCATCAGATTGACTCAAATTTGGATATTTGATGGGTTTTGGAGCAGAGAGAGAGATCTCAAGAAGGGTATAACACTGAGGAGGTACGTAACAGAATTTGCTTCCAGAGGGAAGATGTAAACTTTTGCTGGAAAGGTACAACCAATGCTAGAAAGAAGTTGAATGAGAATATTCACAGCTTGAAATTAGCAAATAATGTCATTGCATGCATTTAAGGTGAACATTACCTTCTGCTGGATCTACCAATATCCATTCCCCTGGCTGTAATACCTCTTCAAGTTCTCCTGCATCCATGGCTAAAGACACAAGCCTGTCAGAAAAATGAATTTCTATTAAACATTGATCACAGTACATGCCATTCACTGGAAGGATCATTTTCCCCAGTAAGAAATTTCTCAGTATTATTCTATGTTTTGTGGGTTAGTTAGTTAGATGGGAGCTTTACAGCCCAGTTTCCAACCTATTGGTTCAAGTCGAGACGACCACAGCCTTTTTTCCAGTTGTGGCATGTTTTGTGGGAATAAAATAATAATAATCATTTCCTGATGGGATAATGTCTATAGTCAGTTATCTCATCACCTCCCATATCTCTAGTCCCTCATCTCATTAGTCCAACATCTCATATTAGTCCCATCTCATTGATTCCCCATCCCATTCGTCCTACCAGGTTTTCAGGAGATTCTATCCCCTAAGCCTCAACCCTTGAACCCTTTCCCCTCACTCTTACCCATAATCCTAACCAATTACCCCAATGCCTAACGCAAATCCTGATGAGTTATATGACCACAAAGATGGGCTACTACTGAGATGGGGACTGATGAGTCAGAATAATGAAAAGGAGGACAAATGCCATGGGGATCAATGGTATGAAGTAAGCTAATTGGGGGACTGAGGAGATGGGAGACAATAAGATGGGGCACTATAGAGCAGACCCATCCTGATTTGCCAATTCCTAAGAATTACTTACTGTGGGTTTGGATATTATGGTAAGCCTCAGATGACTGAGAAAATATGGACTACAGAACTTGAAGTTTCAAAATATAATGCAACAACTATACTTTTAATACTGAGGAGCAAAGATGCTGTAACAAAATGAGTTATTTGAAAGATAATTTGAATCATTTGTACAAAAGCATATGAAAACATTTCATCAAAAATTTAACAAAAGATACTTGCAATGGAAAAAAATATGACATATTAGATTCTGCCTTCATTTCAAAATTAAGAGGTCTGTTACCCCTTTTTAATTTCCCTTAAGGTCATACGTTTTGGTAGCTGTCAAACTTGAATCTGATGTGAGATCGAAGTGGACAATGTAACATGTAAAAAAACCCAATTTATTTCTTAATCACTCAAACAACAACAAGTTACTCAATTAAGGACAATAGTTCAGTGATGTGTCTAGGCAGAGGTGAAACAGACACTCTTCCCCTTGTACTATTACTGTAGCTGTGGAGTGGCTAAGGGCTAATCCTCTTACCACAAAATACAATTTTTGTAGCAGCCCACAGAAATTCTTGACTGGCAATTAAGCTCTTTGATTGACAGCAAGTTCAAAAGGTGCAGAGTACCATTCTCATATTACACACAGCATATGTAATGTGCTGGGAGTGATTTGATTACACATTGAGATCTTGTATATTCACCCTGAGGCAATGAACTGAGCTTGGGTCTGGGTTAAGATGAATGTCAGACAGTAGGAGAGTAAGTAGGTTAGGACAATTAGAACTGCTTGGGGTGAGATGATTATGCCTTTAAGTACTCATGATGACCAGTCTAGCCCACTGAAGATTGATCCTAACATTCATTGGAGGTGTAATAATTCGACATTTGATAGCAAACTAACTACCGAACAGTCCGGGAGATTCTCCGAAAACGGAGAACTTCAAATTCTCCGTTTTCGGAGAATATTTAAGCGCCATTTTGAAATTTACCCACAATGCTGCACTATTTACACAATAAAAAACATAAGGTTCAACCTTTGAAACCCTTCTGGAAAATTAGTACCCGCCTAGGAAAGGTCAAAAACTGAATATTTGTGTCGCTGAAATTGTTATCTACAACTTTTCCGTGCACTAAATGGAAGTCCACCGTGCCACTTTTGAGAAAATACCGATTAAAGTAATGACACTTTCCGATGACCCTCATTAACAGACGCAGTACAGTCGTCGCTGCTGTTGCACATATCGTTATTGCAGGATCGTTAGTTGGTGTCCGCACAAAGAGATCGCGTTCCTTCATAACCCTTTGTTTGACAGCTCAGTATATTACACGAACTTGCTTTAAACTTTCAATTTGAATACTGCTAATTTCCTCAGTCTTCATGAATTATTTTAGGTGTAAGGAACTCGACCCTAGAATAAAGCACGTTGACGAGTGTAAACAGTACTAATCCTACACACTAAACAGTTCAGACTACTGTTCCAAGTTCACGTTACTCTCAACTGCAGCTGTGCGGCATTTGAATGAAACACGAGATAAACTTACAACAATAAGAATGAATCACTGCTGAGGATGAGTTCTTGTTACCCGTTCTAGTTATTATTTCACACCTTACTGTATAAAAAACAGTCCTACGAAATATCACAGTGTGCGTTCGCTTCGTTAGTTGTATACTGTTACAGGATGCATCATATGTGTTTGTCTGAGAAGCAACGGCTGTTACGAGAGTAAGGCTCTAAATATTTATACAACACTTTGCATAAAAATTCTCCATTTTTGGAGAAAGTGAAGTTCTCCGATAACGGAGAATCTCCCGGACTGCCGAAAGGTCTGCCAATAGTGGGATTTACCCTTGAGTGCACAAAATTAACTAACCCAGTCACCAAATGACTGTACTCACCTGCTCTAACACTGATTAATTAGTTGCTCCTATCTAAAGTGCATTTTAATTGTTGTTCTAATCCATTAATCACTAGGAACTCTGGCCATAAAATCAGTTTGTGGATATTTAAGAACCTATTGTGCAGTAGAGCATTCAATGGAGCTAATGTTACCAACTCGGGTATGTATGTATAATCTCTTGTTTCTGGCCAAAATCAGGGGTGTCTGGTGGCATTCTTTCTGCCCACAGATGATCCTAATGAAATGTGTCAAGTAACGAAGACACCATGTTACACTCAGCCATTTTCCAAAGGCACAATTTTTTCAAGAAGAGGGAGATACCTGCTCCCTTTAGACCCCTCTTCCATGACAGAGGACAGTTGAAAGCCTTTATCTGTACATTCCTCCACTCGTGTTTCCTGGACATTTGCTTCTTCCATTATTCAATTGCACAATTCATGCACCACCATCCATACTTTTGCAACCTGAAGTAGTATATTACCAGGGAACTGCCACATTAGAGTGGCAGTTCCCTGGTACTACAGAATTTTGGATTTGAAATGACACCTAAAAGCTAATTGTCTAGTCGAAGGCTTCTTTCTCCATAGAAGTACTACCTACCTCCATGTTTATCCTGTATATCTACTGTTATAGTCATCCAGTTTTTATATGAAATATCATTGCCAAGCTGACTTTTCAAGCAAGTGGCCTTTATATTTGATCAAAACACCACTACCATACTGCATGGCCAACATTGTCATATAAGAAAACAACATATGCTGCAGATGATCTAATATGTGTGGTGAGCACATAAGAATGTAACCTCAATGAGTTTGGGGGAGGGGGGGGGGCTGTTCTTGACCTTTAAATAAGTCAGAAAAACATAACATTCTGATATTTATGGGTTTTAAAGCTCAGAAAATGGAACAGTACTGCTTAAAATGGAACAGTTGGCAAGTGTGCACTGGCACTGAAGTATTAGGAGTCTTAACACTGGGCAGCTTCTCAAATATTGATCAGGCTTCCAACCGGGTGGGGGGGGGGGGGAGGAGGGTAGTCCTAATTCCAGTCTTACTACATAGTACACCCCCCTCTTCATCACTAAACCCTTGCAACATGTAAGGAAGATGGGAAAGTGGCTAACTGCCAACACCTCATTTTAATTAAGGTATTAATTACTTACATCCACTCCATATATACAACAAATATTTTGGGAGGTATTATGTAATGTTAATTATCTCCCAATTATCACGAAGTTACATAAAACTGTTTAAATTCTTGGAAAGAATCCAATGTGAGCCCATGCAAATGTGTCACAGTTGAGAGTTATTGTTACTTTAAAGGGAATATGGCTTTCCACAAGGGTGCTAGAAACTCTCTGCCAAAACACTCACAACAGAACAGAAACATTATTGGAAAAGGGGGTAGGGGGGTGGGGGGGGGGGGAAAGGACTGCCAGCAAGACTATCTAGGCAGAGAACCACCATTCCTTGGCATAGCTAGAGCATACAAGAAAATTTTAGGCTATACCAACCTTCCAGATGGCAGCAAAAGGCACTTCCTGAGTTTATATGTGCATTGGCTGAATACAGAATATATGTTCAGGGCCCACTTTGAAATTCTTCCTGCAGTACCCACTGCTTGGAGTACTTTGCACACACAGAGGTCAGCTCCATACTTTTCCCACTGCCTCCTCCTTCTTTGGTTTGCTGCCACTGTGTCCCAGACTTAATATTGTATACATAAATGGCCATTGTTTTACGACATTACGGGACCATGAATGTGGGAGAAGCCGTTGGCTTATGAATTACAACGTCATGTTGGGTGGCAACCAATTCAACAATTTGGATCAAATTTGGTATTTTTTGAAAGGCCAGTTCAGATGGGAAAATCTTAGATTGCTCTTTGATGAAAAACCCATCTTACTTGGACCCACCAGGAATTGAACTCCAGACCTCCTGGTTGCTAAGTACAAATCTGAGAAGAACTTCTGAGTTATAAATGTAGTTGATAACTCCCTTTTACTTGACATTCATTCAAACAGTTCACTTTTCACTGTTAAAGGCCTAATTCTCTCACCCAAGTTCTGTTAACATGCTTACTTAAGCCTCTCCCACAACTGTCCATGAGGGGGACAATTTCTGTGAAGTCTACAAACTGTGATTTATCTAAAATGGTCCCTTCTAATTCTCTGCTTTCTCCCATCAGCAAGCAGGAAGATTCAGGGCTGGGATTAATCAAAGGCCACGAAGACCATGGCCTTTGTATTTTTGGCAATGGCCTTGTTGCCCTATAAAACTTAATGACAATCAAGGCCATTTGGCCTCTGTGCCCTCCCAGGCTGTGAGATTATGCTGTGGTCAGTACAAAACCACTTGGCCTTGGTGCCCTCTCAGTTAACATGACATGCCCTTCAAACTGATGAGGGAAGTGGCCTTGCCCTGCTGGAACCTTTATTCCAGCCCTGAAGATTGTATGCTTCAACAAGCAAAACAATTGATTTCTTCTTCTATGTTAAAAGGTATGCTTGGGTGACTTGCAACTGCATTGTGGCAATTGATACCAATCCAGGGTCCCTGTTCAAATGCCTAATTGGCTGGGTATGTGGTTAGTAGAGTTTTAAAGCAACTGTCTTCATAATGCTAAAATTCATCCTCACCCAGGCACAATCTTAGTCTACATGTCGGAAAAAATACCCTTAGAACAATCTCGTCAGGAACTGTTCTCAGTACTTATTATATGCCCATTTAAGCATGTGAAAATGACCCTGATGGTTGACATTTGATAGCACTTTATCTCAGAATTTGACTCCCTTTTTGCCAGCACTTATTTCAGGATTTGTTGTAAGTTGTTATTTGAACCCCAAAGTTGTTGGGCTTCTATTGTACCAGAATGGTAATCAAATCTACTGCTCATTAAGCAGCTACTTGGAGTAATGAACCAGTCGCCGGGTACTATAATTGGGAACCCCAGTTTTCCCCTAAAAACTGTGGTAGCCATGACGGATCTCCTTATAGGCTAATATCCCGTAATGATGATTGCTTCAGAGGGAGTATACAAGACCCAAACATTCTCAGTGCAGAAAATGAAATAATGAAGTCTACAAACCGTGATTAATCTAAAATGGTCCCCAGCAATCCTCTGCTATGTAATATGAGCTTCGTTACTCTGCATTTTCCAAACTATCAATCAAAGAGCTGTGGTAACTGAGAATTTCTGTGGACTACCACTGGCGTCACCAGACTTTTCATTCTGGGGGGGCACCGGGGTGGCACAACAATATTGCAGGGGGGCACTGCTAAACTCCACACATGGCGCCGTAGGCGCCACCGAGCGAGAAGCGCAAGGCTCAGTGGGTGGGGTCCAGGGGCCAGTCTTAGGGCCCCTGGTGGGGTCCAGGGACAAAGCCCTGGTGGGGGTTCAGGGGGCGAAGCCCCTGGAAGCTCCTGGGTTTTAGCGAGTTTGTGAGGCACTAAAGTCGCTATTTAAGTGTTCTTCTATTGACTTAACACTGGTCTCAAAAATACCTCCAGAGTAACTTCCAGTAAGAAGTTTTGGTAAAAAAGTGATTCAAGTACCAAGTGAAGATCAGGCTGACATTTTGAAAAAGAGCGAGATGAACTATTGAGAACAGAATTTGATGGACAGTTCAATGTGTGTCTCGGTTGGGGTCCAGGGGGCGAAGCCCCGGAAGTCGCTGGGTTTTAAGGGGTTTGTTAGGTATTCAGGTCAATATTTACGGCTATTCTGTTTTCTTTACACTGGACTCAAAAAAAAAAACTTCCAGGGCAACTTCAATTAAGAATTTATTGGAAACAAAACTAGTGAAACAACTTTCAAGAGCGGATCCGGCTGATATTTAGAAGAAGGGGAGCTGAACTTGAAAGGCAAAGAGAAAGCAGTTAGCTGTGATCCTCTTAAGGAAAAAATGTAGACCTATATAATTTTGCTTGAACGGTTACCTGAGCTATGCGCCACCTTCAGTTAGCGAAGTTGGAAGTGTGCAGAAATTTTTGAAAAACGCATCTCAGACAGCCGGAAATGGCATTTTCCAGGTCTTTTTGCGATATTTTTAGTTGAAAAGTATGAAAATTACTGTCTTTTCTCGTCAAAAGAAGAATCCAATCTTAAATATTTTCATAGTCACACTCTGACTAAAGAAGGCATATCGTTTTTTAAAAATCTCAAATCTCATTTGGGGGGGCACACGGGGGCCACAAGATTTTTCAGGGGGGCATGTGCCCCCCCTGGCCCCCCCCCTTGGTGACGCCACTGTGGACTACTACAACAATTGTAGTTTGGGGTGACAGGATTAGTCCTTTAAAGTGTTGATATATGGTTGTGTGAGTATAGCATCAACACCATCAGTACATAACTCGCACCTCAGACAGCCGGAAATGGCATTTTCCAGGTCTTTTTGCGATATTTTTAGTTGAAAAGTATGAAAATTACTGTCTTTTCTCGTCAAAAGAAGAATCCAATCTTAAATATTTTCATAGTCACACTCTGACTAAAGAAGGCATATCGTTTTTTAAAAATCTCAAATCTCATTTGGGGGGGCACACGGGGGCCACAAGATTTTTCAGAGGGGCATGTGCCCCCCCTGGCCCCCCCCCTTGGTGACGCCACTGTGGACTACTACAACAATTGTAGTTTGGGGTGACAGGATTAGTCCTTTAAAGTGTTGATATATGGTTGTGTGAGTATAGCATCAACACCATCAGTACATAACTCCATTTACATAAGTATTAATTTATTCCCATTACAACAAATACAGGCAAACATCTTTTCTGCCCATAAGATGTACAAATACGTAATATACAATGGCACTTCACCCCCTATTTTGGTTAAAATAGGGGGAGGGGAAATTAATATCCAAATTTGCAGCTTTAGACTCATTGAACATAACCTGGTCTAAATATTACTACCAGTTGCCTTCCATTAACAAAAAGTGACTAATAAGGTACAGCATAGATAAAGCTCATCATGCACCATACATATCTGACCCAGTTATTTGGTATTAGAGAAGATACGGTAATCAAGTTTATAATCATAAAGATGCGCAGCAAGAACAGTTACCTCATTAGCACATAATTAATTTTCCAACTCAGACATACATGCAATGATTATGAGAAGGCTATAGTTACTGAAAGTCTGGACTGTCACAGCATTGGAAAATCCGCTCCCTTGAAACTTCAAGTTGGACAAACTTGTCTGCCCTTGAAGTCCTTGCTTGTTATGCAACTGATGGCAGAAAGCAACATTGTTGCAGATCACACGGTGATGTGAATGTACCATTGCTGTCTGTGGTTTCTATTGTTGTAAAATTGGCCAAGTTGTTACGCTATCGGCCAAGTCATAACGTCCACTTTCAAGGGGCAGAATTCTCTGTTGGTAATTCGTTACCTGCCGATGGCATTTCGCCATGTAAAAATCTACATGTCTGGTTTTCAGACAACTAGGCCCTTTAGCTTTGTGACTAGATTTTAACCACTATATTTAGGTTGCACAATACAAAACAAACTGTATTTTCAAAATGGATTTTCCATCCCAAAATAAACATCTCATGATGCACTACACACATTTCTGCCATGTTTTGAGTAAATGCTGAAAACTGCTTAAAATTTGAATTTTTAGCTCTTTTTATCAACAGAAATGGGCAGGAGCTGTATATTATGACAGGAATGAAAGAACACAGATGTTGGACATTTTTTTTTAAAATTGGAACTTGTTTTAAGCTTTTTTTTTTTTGTCCTTGACTTTTTTTTTTGAAAGTGCATGCCTCTAATGGTTGAAATCTAGTCATGAATTACTGACAATGTCTAAAATATGGTAGCTCTGCTAGGATACTGTTACTACAGAACAAAATTCTGATAAAATCTTGAAGCTTTAAAAATACATGCCTACAAACCTATAATTCCCAGTATTCCCACACAGCTTAGGAAAGGTGTAGTAGTAATATGACCAATGGTCATTAACTTAAACATTCTTTGGTTTTAATCCAACAAGTTGGCCACGAATGTGTGTGCTAAATCCAGACATATGATTCTGCCAAAGTGTAGCGTACCCACTGGAAATACTTGCTAAGCACCTCAAGTCATTATTCTCTTGAGAGCACTCTCCCAGGTACACCCTATCAATTTCAGCATCACTTCCCCCAAAATTTTCCTATATATATATGTCAGAAAAATTCTAAGATTTCTTCAAAATTGAGTAATAATTCCTTGTTTTCTGTAAGCACTCTCACTGGCAGAGCTGCAAACAATTTTTAAAAGGGGAAGGGGAACACTGGCCTCCCTTAGACCACTCCCTCAGGACGGTGATCACAAATTACTCAGCTCTCAATATGGTATGGTGACAACTCTGAATGGTGTGATAATAAAACCATCAAGCTGGCAGCCTTCAGAGAAGTATATTAAAGAGATGCCCCACTAGGTTCCCTACTGGTGCAGTAATAAATACACCAAATATCATTGATATGTTAATGTATCTAGGTCAAGATCTCTCCCAACACTGGAATACTTAGCTGATCAGATAATCGACGCACCTGTTTCTTGAAGAGGTATCAGACACAAAAACTAAGAACAAGCAAATCAGCAGGTCACATGACCTTCATTGACCCAAACAGCAGTTACTTTCAGAATCAATTTTCACTACTGATGGCATTTGAGACTAAAATATAAAAATTAAATTAGATACAAGAGCAAATTTAGAGTACCTTAGGTAACAAACAAAACAGCACAAATAAAGAAATACAGCCAAAAATTCAAACAAACAGTTAAGGCTTCTTCCCCCCCCCTCCAGAAATTGTTAAATAAGAACAGTAACCCTAGTGGAACTTGTGTACCAATGCCTCACCTTGTCCAAATTTTGAATCAATTCATACACTGCAATCGACATTCTGTATTCATAGAAGTACTACCACTATTATGTCATGTGAAGCAATAGTAATTTAAATATATCTTGTAGGGAGGCATCATGCTATGATGACCTACAAGGAAATTTTTTTTTTTTCAAATTAGATAACAGAGTTTTAGAAATAAATAACATTGATCTGACATTACTGGCACCTAGCCTCTTCCACAGAACCTCTGTATTCAAACAAAAGGATTGATGGGCAGACCCCAAAGATATATCTCAATGGGGTCATGATGACCAAATATATCAAAATATCAGTCCCGACATGTTGCTAAAGTTGGGAGAAAGTGTAAAAACAGACACATTGTCATTGGACATTTCAAACTTGTGGGGGAAAAAATTTACCTGGGTCAGACACCAAGACCTTGATGATGCATGGATGCATGGGGGTGGGGAAGGCATATATTGGGAGAGACAGGTGGGGAAGGGGAAAGAAAGGAGGGGAAATGTCTGCCATCTGGTAATTTTATTTTTAACCTACTTAAAATTATTTGGTTGAAAAGGGAGGGAAGGTGAGACACTGTCTCGAACAGTGCTTCTCAGCCTTTAGGATCCACTTCCCACTTGGGAAAATTTTTTTCCACCGTTCACCCCTAGTACTATAAAACATTAAATTACTAAAAACTAGAACATGCTAGTTAGGTTTTGTTTCAAACTTATATTACAAGGACACAGGCCACAGATAAGGCCACACATAAGCGCAATAGAGATTTCAAGACCCAACTCAATTCATACAGTCACACAATTCTCCCTTTTGTGTATTATTCATCCCCAATTCCCCAATTTTCCAAATTTGACCTCCGAGCATTTTGAATTCATCCCTGGGGGTGCATTTGGACCCGAGTTGAGAAGCACTGGGCTAGAACAACATTTAAGACAGTGATTCTATTTGTACTTAATTTTATTAAATTATTGGAAAATTTTTGCATAGGAAAGAAAAAAAAATCAAAAGATTAGGGTTCAATTTAAAGGGAAATGCATCCACCCTAACTTGACACAGTGTAGCACACTGTCCTGTTTTATGATTGGCTCTTGAGAGTCATGTGACATTTTTTTTCTATTCAAAGTGTGAAAATTACTAGGAATTACCACTTAATGTACCTTGGGAAGAAAATTATGATGAAAATTGCAAGATTTAGCTGTGCCAGTCTGAGGCGAGTTCTCTTGCCTCTTAAAGTAAGTCAACATGATAAAAAATTATCAAGGTTTTTCTTCATCAATTTAAAAGGGCCCTAATCCTCTCACCCTAAACAGAAGGGCCCTAATCCTCTCACCCTTAACAGTTCCAATCTTCTAACCTATACTTTTACTTAAGCCCTTTCCACAACTAAAACGTATATATCCTCATTGAGATACAATCTCAGTTTACTGCTTCAGGTCAGGGTGAGTATACAGGACCCCTACGTATTATATTTCCGTACAGTACAATATGTGATGTGTAATATCATAATACGATCGAGGGACAGTACTAGGCAATTTTTGAACTTGCTGTCAATCAAAGAGCAACACCAAATGAGCATTTCTGTGGATTACTAAAAAATAGTAGATTTGGGTGAGAGTTGATTGCCTTTAACATCATGACCTGTGACAATAAAAAGTACAATCATTTTATTCCTAATAAAATACTGTAACCAAACTGCCTTGATTGCTTCCATCTGGCAGATCAAGGCTCTCCAATAGTGAGGGTAACACCACAGCGATTTTCATTTTTCAATGCCAAATCTGATCCCAATATTTTGAAATAAAACCAATAAATTTCTCAGTCTTTGCTATATCATGCTATGATTATGTAATACCAATACTTGATCCTGCTTTACCTCATGGTAAACAACTCGGCAATCATTTTAAACCCTGTATTACTCGATAGAGTAATGTTTGTTCGAAAATCAATCCCATTTTGCCCTCAGACATGTTACACTGTCTGACCATGTGATGTCAGGAAAAAATTAGTTTAAATTTCAATTTCAAAGTCCTCTGATATGAATCATGTTCAGACAGATTGGCATATTTCTGGCTTTTCTGAACCAGACATAGAGAGGATTTTAGGAGAAACTAACAGAAGTCTGATCACAATCCTATCTGAAATTGCAGTAAATATTACATTTGTTAAAGCTAGAAGGTCTACTGACAAAGCCACAAATGGTTTTACAAACTTTAGTCTCTCCGATTAATCTTGTGGCAGACAAACTTTTCAAAGAGTCACATGACAAAATACCATGTACCTGATTGGATATCCAGGGTTGTTGACAAGTCATTTTTCTTCAAGGCAAGTCAAGTCACAAGTAAAAAGAAAAAAAAAAAACTGGGACTCAAGTCAACTCGAGTCGCAAGTCTTAGACTTGAGTCAACAACTCTGAGTATCTCATACCAAGGCCAAGAAGCCTAAACATTTGATACAACAAGCACATCGAAGGCCCTGATCATGGCCAGACTCTTTATCTTGAACATATTTGGTTTGCAACAGGAAATTTTTATTGGAACAATTTACACAAAAACTCATTTCTGCATCATCACCATCCAGGCAAAATAATTAATCACCCTTATGAGGGTGTATTATATAGGCAAACTGGTTCCACCTATGATAAAGTTATCCTGTAAAATATGTCTACACATCGCTGCTCCTTTTGACCTTTACTTCCCTAGTACATCTTTCTCCTGCAAATGCCAATGGAGACCAAAGGGATGACACATTATGAAGTCCTAGCCTTCATCACACATCACCAATTAATCTGTTATAAAAACTCTTCCTATTTTAATAAGTGGCAGTTATCCATTCGCAAATGATGGACATACCTAATCAAATGAAGTGAAATCACATGCTCTATTGTGGGAGGGCTGATACCCTTCAAGCATAAGTACTGAAGGTCAGCTAGTGTA
This sequence comes from Holothuria scabra, assembly GCA_037179385.1. Classification (NCBI taxonomy): domain Eukaryota; kingdom Metazoa; phylum Echinodermata; class Holothuroidea; order Aspidochirotida; family Holothuriidae; genus Holothuria; species Holothuria scabra. The sequence continues at coordinate 42,195,432 of CM074185.1, forward strand.
ACAAAGTCTTTAAATAAGAGGGAAACATGCAATTGTCATCCAATCTAAAGACTGTCAATTGTTAATGGAGCAGATAGGACCCTCATTAATTTATGAACTCCATCATCAAAGAGCTCTAGGAAGAGTTCAACATGGTAGAAAAATTCAAAAGCAGAAATGTTGAGAGGGATAAGACAATAAAAACACCTACAATACCTTCTTAGCTGCAAGAAATGTACCACCAACTTTAATATAAATCATGCTGTAGGTTTTGCTTCCCTCCTTAGTACCAACCAACACCACCTCAGCTCTTTTCATTATTAATCTTTAGAGAGTAGTTAGATGACACCTTATAACTCATGCCATAATGTTTCTTCTTGAGAAAGACACATAGATACCCCAGGAGATCAAAGGCAGTGTGGGGTGTAACTGATATCTGAGTTTGTCACATGATCTGTGTCCTAAAATGAGCTAAGCTTTCATTGTGTTCACACTGCATGAAAAGCAATTAACACATGCTTGATTGACTTGTTAGCTAACCTCAAATGTTACGTAACTTTTTGTGTACTTTAATATTTCTGTTACTGTCAATCGATTAATCAGACGTGAAATGTGACTATATCAAGTGTAGGTGTAGGGAGCTTCATTTACTCCCTGAAGCGATAAATTTAAGGTAATCAGGCAGAGAAGGAGAATGTAACAAAAAGTTAGAAGGAACAGTTCATCATGTAATGTGTTAAATATAGTGCCAAAAAGATGAAAAGGTTAAAATTAAAGTATGGGTTCAAACAGGGTCCAAGTTTAAATCTGGTTTAAAATACAGTTAAAATATGGAGCAGTCTTTACCTTTATTTACAGAATCTTACGAAAGGCTGGAAATACTGTTGGTATATTTTAGAATTTCAAGCCATATGGGGATATCAATCCCAAGAATCAATAGAAGTAGGTCCAGAACTACTTATTGTACTTTGATCCACTAAATCAGACCATGACTGTACTATGATTATCTATGTTTTAACATAATTTAAAGGTCAAGAGCAGGACCAACCTCATTATAAATCTCACAATTCTCTTATTTCTCTTCAAAGTGTATTTCATCATACTGGTTTTTACCAATGCATATTTAAGGGACACAAAGCAGATGCATCTAGTGAATTTCACATTTTAGAAGAAAAAGTGTTGTCACATCCATCGGATTTGTGGCAGCCAATCGTGGAACAGGACAGTCTACTCCATTACTTCAAGCTGGGGCAACTGCTCTTGCCCCTTAGTTATTTCAGTTTCAGTTCTATCTCACTATGCAATGAATGCCGGATCAACGGTGCTGCATCTCACCAACTGCATGGTCAAGTGATTAAAGCATACCCTTGCTGTTGGGAGATCCAAAGTTCAGCTCCTGGTCTTGTCATACCAAGGACTTTTAAAATATAACCTACTGCCATCATGAGAGGGAACTCCCCTTAGCTCCATTTGAAAAATTTGAAGTACCCAAGCAGAAGAATACAATCACAATGCCTCTGCTGTGCTGGTCATTGGACATTTCCTGAGTAGCTTCATGGATCAATGCGCACACACACAATACTCCACTGAATTGTCTTAATCTATCTTTTCTGCCATGCTGTGGCTGGTACCAAATTTGAAAAGTAGCAAAGGGGCTTTTCCCAGCATGATTGTGCTTGGTACTTAGTATGAGAAATGAAGTAGGGAAAACAGCCAATCATTAAAAACTGGAAAAAGGCTGTGGCCAGCATAATAATCCAATTGGTTAGAAACTGAGCGGTAAACCATCATCTAACTAACTCTTCAATTAAAATGGCCATATAGCCAAACTATATCAGGGTTTTAATGACTTCATATCACCTGCTGTTGGGGTGGGGGATGTTCCTGTTCCTCACATTGGGGCCAGGATGACCCTCCCTGTTACTTGCTAAATTGTTTTGCTCTACTGTTACAGAGAGCAAATGTGAAATTGGTAGTAGGTCTTTTTCCGACAGATGCCACAGTGCAAGCATGTTTGTATGCTCCCTAGCAAAACTGAAAGAATTCCATGACGTAGGGTCCACGCACCAGCTCCACCCTGCTGGCACCATTCCTAATGCATAATTCTGTATCTTAATACCATTCCATTCTAACTGAATGTATGCCAATTAGCCTAGCTTTTGTGACTGTGAACAGGAAGTTAACATTGAAACTTTAAAATGTGACCTAATTCCTTTTAATCACAACATAATCAATATCAGGAACTAGCTGTTCCAAATACTGGAGGTGAATGTGACCAACATTCATGGTGCCAAACTTCTGTCATAAGCTCATTAATCAGGGAATAGATTCATGTTAATTGCAGAATTTTCAAAATGTCACAGGGACGTCTACACTGGCACATCTTTCGTTTTTGTGCTTTTTGCATTGAGTCACATCAACTTTGACTTTGTCACATATTTGAAACACAGTATATGTCAGTGATAAGATACATTCCATAATTTAAATAGGAACCCCTCGATCTACCGTCCCGTCTCACATGAGAAAATTTGTCCCCTTGAATCTGTGCGTCATGACTTGGCCGACAGCATCATGACTTGGACAATATTTTCATGATAGAAAACCACAAATAACCAATTGATCTTGAGATTTTCATCAGGTGTTTGTTTACAGCCTTAACAATGATTAGGAGTGTATGTAACTGCTGAAAATATTAGAAGTAATTCTCATTAGTAATTATTAACACCTTTTTTGTTGGTTTTGGATCATGTAGTACCTATTTGAGGTGTCTTTTGTCCCAAATATCAATTATTTGACAGATTTGTATAGAAATGTTTCTCTTTATACCTGCATTTTTTAATTTAATTTTTGTGCATATCTTTACTTAATCTGAACTAATTTTCAGGGTTTGAGATTCATTTGGTAACTGATTTAGCCTCTGAATTCAATTCTAGTCACATTATACTTGGGAAAACAGATCAATCCTTAGGACTCTTTTGAAGGTGGATACCCAGTGCCTCAAGGTTTCCCATAAAAATACATCATTTCTCTGATGGATTCAGAAATCAAGGTCAAAGTATAAATGTCCACCATTCAAGGGGCAGGATTCTCCAAGGACAGCTTTATTTGTATCATTCTCTGTCTCATTAGTCCCCCCCCCTTATTTTTCAATGTCATATTGGTCCTCCTTTTCACTGGTCCCCAACTCATTGGGATTAGGGTTAGGGTTATGAGTTAGATTTAGGTATTAGTATTAGGGGGTGCAATCATCTGAAAACATGGGGAACCAACGAGATGGGCAAATAGTGAGACAGGGGTCAACAGACTGGACATTATCTCATTTAAATTTGTGAAAAAAGAAACTGCCCTGTGATGAATCATGAAATAATTGTAAATCCAACAAAACACTGGCAGCCTAGTTTGCTCAGCAGATTAGAATATGTGTATGGTGAGTACTGCAAAAGAACAAAGATGCTGCCATTGTCCTTATCCCTCAGGAAAGTTATAATGATAAATGAACATAAATTTTACCTGAAGGCTGGGTCCACCAATTTCTTGAACTATACTATTTTAAAGAAGGATGTATGGTTTGAATAATTTTGGGTGATGAACAGTGGTGGCTCCAGAACGTCAAAATTGGGGGGTGGGGAGCAAATTAAGGACGAAGGATAATGTTGGGGAAGGGCAAAAATATTCTGGCACAGCATGAAACCAAACCCAAAGAGTTTGTAGTTTGGGGTGGGGATCCAGGGGGAAAAGCCCCTAAAAGCTCAGAGAGTTTAGCATATCTCTAATGAAAACTTAGCCTATGGGGTGGTATATTATTTACTTTTTTGGTTGAATCAACTCCTAACATACCTAATGGGGGGATGGACCAAGTTTAGGGGCATGGACAAAATCTTGGGTGAGGGAAAAAATCTCCTCTTTGCTCCACCATAGCACCACTATTGGTGATCAATATCGCTTGAAAATTAGCATTTGAAGTCGCTATAAATAATTGAGATATTAAACATCCTCCATGCCATCACATTGCTTCTTTGATTCATTTCATTTGTTTTTCTCATCACGCATACATGTCATGAAATAGCCCCTTACAAAAATGCACACTTCTAAAATCCCAATCTATGGGCCTTAGCTCGGGTTTTTGGCAGAACGTTTATTCAAGAGTTAACACTTCCAGCAAACAGCAAAGATGCTTATGACTCTTGAGTGCACAAGTTGCATGGACATGAATGATCGCTGTTTATTGTTAGAGAACTTCTTATATCCCAATCCGTGGGCCTTTGATCAGGTTTTAAGCAGAACGTTCATATTCGAGTTCCCACCTTCCAGTCAGGCATCGATGCATAATTTCTGTCTTGATCTCTAAAGGGCTGTGTCTGACATGTACATGTGTATAACCATATAATATATATTCATGTCAACAACCATAGTCCAAAATGATGAAGAGGAAGTAGAACAAAATACCTCACTTCTTGCAAAGTGCTCCACTCCCTCAAGAATATTAAGAATGCAATACAGACACCCCGGTATATCATATAGTATAGTAGGTAAAAGGCAGGAGACATTGTTATTGTTGGCCTTGTCATGTTCTTTGTGTTGTTACGTAATTAAGAATTTTACTCTATTGTTCAACATGTGGGAGTTCTCTGCGCTTCATTTAGGAGGATCACTGTGTTTTTCATTGCTGTTAAGTCTCGACGACGGAGACAGTCCGGCCTCTAAGGCAAAATCAACGTCAGTTTACCGTAAGTACCACTCTTATCTAGGAAAAAGGGGTGTAAAAAAAAAAGGAAAAGCAACCAAAATATGGGTGTCGTTGAGGAAATTGGCATTGACAAATTTTGGGGTTTCTCCCTTCACTTATAGGTGGCTATGTATTAAAGGACCACAAGCCTACGAGTAGAGCGGTAAAGGGAGACGTAGGCCTGGGTATCCAGTTTGAAAAAAAAAAGAAAGAACAATATATTTTGAAAACCAGAAAGCCAAAAGGCTTAGTGATTCCTTGCCGCTGAAATGTAAGGCCTTTTTTCACATTGACATTGCTTTGCAATGTTTTTCAATTAACAGGGCTCTATAATGTGCCCACAAAGTACACATGCAAGGCATCCAATCTTCCTACATTGAGACCCCCCTTGCCTGTTGTGAACCCAAATGACATTTGACCTCCACCAAAAACTTCTGGGACCATGTATTCACTATGTGCCATCTACAGGCAAGTTACAGGACCCTACAAGTGACCTTTCTTGAAAGAATGTGCAGGAAAGCTTGTCAGGCTTTGAACATGCTGACTCCAAATAAACTTTGACTTTCAGAAAATCAATAGGGATCATCTACTCAATATGACCAATCCACACACTAAATATGAGCACAGTCACATGTACCGTTCTTGAGATACTGTGTTTACGAAGTTTTGACCTTTTGACCTCTCATGACCCCAAATGACCTTTGACCTCCACCAAAAACAATAGGGATCATCTACTCAATATGGCCAACACACTCGCCAAATATGAGTATAATCACATGTACCGTTCTCGAATATTGTGTTTACGAAGTTTTGACCTTTTGACCTCTCATGACCCCAAATGACCTTTGATCTCCACCAAAAACAGTAGGGATCATCTACTCAATATGGCCAATGCACACACCCAATATGAGATTAGTCACACTTACTCTTCTTGAGATACCGTGTTTACAAGCAATTTCTAAGAAATTTACCTATTGACCTCTCGTGACTCCAAATGACCTTTGACCTCCAAGAAAATCAATAGCAATTATCTACTTAATATGACCAACCCACACACCAAATATGAGCATAGTCACATGTACCGTTCTCGAGATATCATGTTTACGAAGTTTTGACCTTTTGACCTCTTGTGACCCCAAACGACCTTTGATCTCCACCAAAAACAATAGGGAGCAACTACTTAATATGGCCAATGCACACACCCAAATATGAGATTAGTCACACTTACTCTTCTTGAGATACCGCATTTAAAAGCAATTTCTAAGGAATTTACCTATTGACCTCTCGTGACCCCAAATGACCTTTGACCTCCACCAAAATCGACAGGGATCATCTACTCAATATGACCAACCCACACACACACACCAAATATGAGCATAGTCACATGTACCGTTCTCGAGATATCGTGTTTACGAAGTTTTGACCTTTTGACCTCTTGTGACCCCAAACGACCTTTGATCTCCACCAAAAACAATAGGGAGCAACTACTTAATATGGCCAATGCACACACCCAAATATGAGATTAGTCACACTTACTCTTCTTGAGATACCGCATTTAAAAGCAATTTCTAAGGAATTTACCTATTGACCTCTCGTGACCCCAAATGACCTTTGACCTCCACCAAAATCGACAGGGATCATCTACTCAATATGACCAACCCACACACCAAATATGGTCATAGTCACATGTACCGTTCTCGAGATATCATGTTTACGAAGTTTTGACCTTTTGACCTCTCTTTACCCCAAATGACCTTTGACCTCCATGAAAATCAACAGGGATCATCTACTCAATATGACCAACCCACACACCAAATATGATCATAGTCACATGTACCCTTCTCGAGATATCGTGTTTACGAAGTTTTGACCTTTTGACCTCTCGTGACCCCAAATGACCTTTGACCTCCACTAAAAAAAATAGGGATCATCTACTCGATATGACCAACCCACACACTAAACATGAGTATAGTCACATGTACCGTTCTCGAGATATCGTGTTTACGAAGTTTTGACCTTTTGACCTCTCGTGACCCCAAATGACCTTTGACCTCCACCAAAAACAATAGGGATCATCTACTCAATATGACCAACCCACATACCAAATATGAGCATAGTCACATGTACCGTTCTCGAGATATTGTGTTTACGAAGTTTTGACCTTTCGACCTCTCGTGACCCCAAATGACCTTTGATCTCCACCAAAAACAATAGGGATCATCTACTCAATATGGCCAATGCACACACCCAATATGAGATTAGTCACACTTACCCTTCTTGAGATACCGTGTTTACAAGCAATTTCTAAGGAATTCACCTATTGACCTCTCGTGACCTTAAATGACCTTTGACCTCCAAGAAAATCAATAGGGATCATCTACTCAATTTGACCAACCCACACACCAAATATGATCATAGTCACATGTACCGTTCTCGAGATATCGTGTTTACGAAGTTTTGACCTTTTGACCTCTCGTGACCCCAAATGACCTTTGACCTCCACTAAAAACAATAGGGATCATCTACTCGATATGACCAACCCACACACTAAATATGAGTATAGTCACATGTACTGTTCTCGAGATATTTTGTTTACGAAGTTTTGACTTTTTGACCTCTCGTGACCCCAAATGACCTTTGACCTCCACCAAAAACAATAGGGATCATCTACTCAATATGACCAACCCACATACCAAATATGAGCATAGTCACATGTACCGTTCTTGAGATATTGTGTTTACGAAGTTTTGACCTTTCGACCTCTCGTGACCCCAAATGACCTTTGATCTCCACCAAAAACAACAGGGATCATCTACTCAATATGGCCAATGCACACACCCAATATGAGATTAGTCACACTTACTCTTCTTGAGATACCGTGTTTACAAGCAATTTCTAAGGAATTTACCTATTGACCTCTCGTGACTCCAAATGACCTTTGACCTCCAAGAAAATCAATAGCGATTATCTACTTAATATGACCAACCCACACACCAAATATGAGCATAGTCACATGTACCGTTCTCGAGATATCGTGTTTACGAAGTTTTGACCTTTTGACCTCTCGTGACCCCAAACGACCTTTGATCTCCACCAAAAACAATAGGGAGCAACTACTTAATATGGCCAATGCACACACCCAAATATGAGATTAGTCACACTTACTCTTCTTGAGATACCGCATTTAAAAGCAATTTCTAAGGAATTTACCTATTGACCTCTTGTGACCCCAAATGACCTTTGACCTCCACCAAAATCGACAGGGATCATCTACTCAATATGACCAACCCACACACCAAATATGATCATAGTCACATGTACCGTTCTCGAGATATCATGTTTACGAAGTTTTGCCCTTTTGACCTCTCGTGACCCCAAGTGACCTTTGACGTCCACCAAAAACAATGGGGATTATCTACTCAATATGGGCAATCCACATGCCAAGTATGAGATCCCTCGGAGTTACCCTTCTTGAGATATCGTGTTTACAAGCCAAAGCGTCACATACGCACACACACACACACACACACATACACACGACATCACCATCGCATAGATTCCTTGCCTGCCTACGGCAAGGAATCAAAAATTAGAAATTTAGTTTGAAACTACAAGGGAGAAAACAACAGTCTAATCTAGGAACGTTATAGAAGATCATGTGAACATTAATTTTGGAACAAAAAAGAAAGTTAAGGGATGCAGAGAACTTGCATGAGATGGTGAATTGTTGAAGAATCATTTGAAGAATTATCTAAAAGAATAACAGAAATTGTTGGTATTATTGAGACTTGCTTGGAAGATATTTGTATGTATTACGGTTAAACAGAGTAGAAGAGCATAAAGCAAGAGAGAGAGAAAGAGAGAGAAATAAAGCAGGACAGTTCGACGAAGGGCAAGGAACCCCGTGTAAGTATAATTAAGAAACATTTGTATAATGTGTGTATCATAGTCATTTTTTGTTTGTTAACATCACACAAATTCCATATACTTTACTTAATTTTGAAGGGAACTCGGAGATACCTGTGACACCCCCCTTCCCTTCCAACATTGATGTATTTGTAAATATATGATGCACTGTATAACATAAAAATAGAGTGTATAGACAGATTCGTTCACCAAAATTTTTATGGGAAGCTAAAAAAGCTATACTTGATCATCACTTGATTTTCTGGAATAAATGTTTACCGCTCATAGATGAACAATGTTCAACAGCCGTAGCTTTACATTGCAATACATTGTAGTATTAACCAGCCTCACCATACAGTAGCCATATAACAAAATTCGCCGCAGTTCACAAGCAAGAAAAATGTTGCACATAGCATTGGATATTGTTAATAACGTCCTCTTACTGTTTATAAAATACATACAACTGAAAGACAGTTCAAATTCCTTGACCTAATTTTCAATCCTCCATGAAGATTCTTCTTAGCACTCTCCTGTGTCGTATTGGCAGAAATTTGAGAGTTCTAAGAGACAATAGGCTTCGGCAAAAGTCAAATTTTGTATAAATATAACCTAAAATTTTTACATCTCCTTCAAAAGGAATTTTCAACTCAAACAAAAACTGAAGTGAAAAGGGCGACCAGTCTAACTTCCTTCAAAATTATATGGTATCATACAGTAACCTACCCAAAAGCAGGTACACAAGGTGAAACAGTCTGCCAATATTTTATAACATAAATATATTTATGTTATAAAATATTGGCGGATATGGCACGTCATAAGTCCCCTTAAATTTATTTTGGGACAGCCACTTAATCTCACAATTTTCTTGCAGGAATATTTCGGGATAAGAATACTGCACATTCAAAGAATACCAAGCAGTTGCTCCAAGTAAATTTCACAACTGGTGAGTAAACATATTTTCACATAACTCTAGAGATTCACTTATGAAATAGGATAGTCTAAAACACTAATTCAATTTGGGGTGACTACATTTTCCCTTTAAAAATAGAAAATCTGGTCACAGGTCAGGTGGCTGGGAAATGAAATCTCATGCATGTGCTGAGGAAATTACCCTCACATGTCATGTTACATGCACAGTATGAGTGTTAAAAATTGTGAGATACATTTAAGATTGTAAAAATGATCAGATTAATTATTGAAAGGATAATTACCTTGACCTAATTATGAAAGTCACACCAAAGCTTAGTTAAGTCTTTCCTGCCTTAGCAGCAGTCTTTCCATAAAAGCTAATTAGTACTAGTACCCATTTTAAGGACTTCCAACAGATAAAGGATATGGTTAAATATTATAAAAAGTACCTCCCCAGCCTGAGTGTAAAATTTTTGTTACTGAATTTTCATTAGTGTAAAGTGTATTACACCCAACTCTCTCTCACAACGCAAGAAACATAAATTACAAAACATTGTCAAAATATTTTTGGGGTAATGTTGGAAAGAGGGCAGTTGTGGCTCATGTATGCTACAGATGCTTTAGGAATTAAAAGGAAATATTGCGTTTGTTTTTACAAGGAATTTCATCCTTTTAAAAACCAATATTTTTTGGCAAAGAGTGATAAATAATTACAAACCAAGCAGCATGGTAGACTATTTTTCAAGAAAATAAGTTTTTCTCAAAAAAAAATTTGGTTGTTTGTTGCTCAAGAGTAACTTTTGTTCACCCAAACTTATTTCACAATTTTAATCTTATTCCTCTTCACAGTATCTGCTATAATAATTTTGGTTTTCAATATTGCATATTCTAGGTAAAGCAAGCTGTAACTCCTGGTAAATTTCACATTTGAAGTGAAAAAATATTGTCACATGACTCTCAAGAGCCAATCATGATATCGGTCTATTACACTACTTCATTTTGGGGGGACGGCTCTTGCCCTTTAAACAAAGTTATTGTAGTGACACGTGAAAGCCCTGTTTCTTAAAAACAAACCACAAGTGCTTGTATTTTTTTTTAAGTCATTTGAGTTTTTGAAAGTCTTGTTTGCATACTCCCCTAAAATAGTAAGAAAAGGCAATGAACTCTCCAACAAGTACCAACCTTTCATTTTCAATGTCAGCAATTACGGCCTCTCCAGTAGGTGTCAAAAGCCGAAAGCCAAGATGATATGAGGAAAACTCAAACTCTGAGAACCTGTTCAGACTCGCTTTCAATTCACTCTTGCTAATTTGAAGGACCTGTGTAAAATAATTGAAGACACATTATATGAGTGGCACATCTCTGTGTTTGCATGTAAGTGAAATGGACTGATACGCAACATGATGTTACCTTTAATTGCTGGTATGCAACTGTGAAAATATTGTTCACTGTTTCCTAGCATTAAATTTAAATTTGGATAATATCTACTTAAATCACACACTCAGTGGGATGCAGGAAGCAAAATGAACTTATGGACACCTGTTGAACTACAAATATGATTTCATAAATCTTGTTAACCTGTTATTATTGCAGGTTCAAAGGAGAAATGACTAAGGGTGCTAATTCATGATCACTGGATCAGTAACCTGGCTTAGCTAGCTGGTTCTCATGTTGTGTGGTCATTCAAGATGCTTAAAGGGGCAATGAAATCCTTCCAACTTGAAGTATTGTAGTAGAGAGGTGTCATGATTCATGATTGGCTCCTGAGAATCAAGTGACAAATATTTTCTCACCTCAAGTGTGAAATGCACCAGTAGTCGTTGCTGCTTGGTAGCCTTGGTTTACATTGAACATGCAATACTGAAGTGTAAACTGTTGTAAAATTTAGCTGCTACTTGAAAATAGGTTATTTGAAGGTACCTGCTTTGGCCCTTTCATCTCATTAGAGAATTCTGCTACTTGAAAGTGGACGTCATGACTTGGCTGATAGCGTAATGACTTGAACTTCCCCTTGAAATGTACCTCAACGTGAGGGTTATCATATGGGAACGATTGGTTCACATACCACAAGCTTCCACACGTAGCGACGAGTTAGTGTGTAAAACCGGCAGTGAAAATTCAAGGTTCATGCAACAAAACAGGTCATATCTAAACTTTCCTTACAAATAACTTCTTATTTCAATCGCTTTAGTGAGGGTTAACTTGTTTTAAGTATATTTACATTTCTTTCATAACTCTAAGTAAAAAAAAAATACCGTACTTTTAGGTTTGAAAAAAGTGATTTTTCAAAATTTTCAATGGAGAAGTTGCTCAAAATCCACAAGCCCTTATAAAAAACTCTTTCTAACTTGCGATCGGTACGCTCTTCTGTACTATTTCAAATGACCTTTGTAAGTCTATTTTGTTCATTACCATATTTCAAAGACTCAATTTGATTGGAGTAAACTAAGTACCGTACTTTTTCAAGACAAATGAGAAACGGTTGAAGACATTTACCTCTCTTCTTTACTTCTCTATTGAATTTGCTATGATGTCATTGGCCATTACATTGTTGCTTGTAGGGGGTTTCACACATAGCCAACAACACACGTCAAATACTTTGTTTTCGATACGAGTTACTGCGTTAAGTTATACCATTTTCAGACAAATTGGCTCACCTATATAACTTTGAAATATTTTTTGTATCATGAAAGTTGCAGTCTAGTAGAAACCGAAGACTATGCCGAACAATGGGTAACCGTTTCGAAAAAAATTACGATTTTAAAAAGCTGTGCATGGAGACTCAAGCAGAGGATGCCTAACGTTAAGTTAGGTCTATACTATTACCATGGAGTTCCGAAGTGGTAACTCCATGCTATTACTTATACAAAACAAAAGTTACGTCGCTGTTAGTCGTTTCGTGTAGCCCATTTTACCTTAAACCATGGACTGTTTTGTTACTGCCATTCATAACAGTTACTAATGGCGTCATGCTAGTAGATCTTTACCCTGCGTACAGTAGGCCTATATCGCTGCTTATAGCGTTCTGTACCAGCTTTCAAAAGAGTGAGATTATCCTTAGTAATGTCTTCCAGTTGTTACATGTGCTTTTTCACAATAGGATGAACGTAACACATAGCGTGTTCGATTTGCTTCCCTTGACTTACTCGAGCCTCGAGCTAGGGCTAAGATGGTCATGCGCAGTTGGGTGAAATAAACGAACGTTTTACGGTAATTACTGGATAAGTTGGTTCACAATAGCCAATGACAGAGCCCGTAGCTGAATGGCAGAGCGAACTCTGGTACGTGCGGTTCGCTTGTGCGATGAACGTAGACTCGAAACAATGCTCATTTGAAAATTCTCGAGAAATAACACTTGAGTGACTTCACTAATTCCGACATCAACCACTTTTCACAAGTCAGAAGTTTCATGTTTACCCCACTGTATTTACATGCTCATAAATTGTTCACGAATGCATGTTGTTCATTTAGCTGCCATGTTTTCCCAAAGCACGATGGGATATTTACCTAAGTAACCGACTCGAAGGGTCGCTCACTTGGGCCTGGCGCGAGTAAGCGCGAACACTGACGTCACTAGCTAATCGAACGTAGTCGTGCCAGACACGAGTTAACTCGGGCGAATAATCGAACACGCTAACAGTAACAACAACAATACATCTGTTCGCCGCGGCAATATACACGAACGCTACGCGATACCTATGAAAATAATGGTGTCGTCTAAATCTTTGTTTACATTTGACGATGCATCCGGTATCTGTTGCGCGATAGGTTTCTGTGTGAACCAAATCACCAGAATCGTTCCCATATGCTATGCAAACTTACAACTTTAATGCAAAGATTAGCAAATCAAGCTGCTCTAAATTTTCCACTACTTGAAAAGCAACGCCTTGATAATTCTAATAAACTTCAATGGTACCTTTCATTCATAATCTCAAAGAAGCAATTAGGGAAATGTCAAAGTTATAAAGAAACTTATGGTAACTTGTTGGCTCTTCGCCTGTCATGGTAACTTGGCGGCTATTCCCTTCTCATGGTAACTTGGCGGCTATTTGCCTCTCATGGTAACTTGGCGGCTATTCGCCTTGTCTGAATTAACATTACACTATAATTCCATGAAACTTTTCCTAAAAAAAGGCTGTATCTTCTAAAAATTCTTTGTATATTCTGTACACATTTTCCTCACTCAATTTTTTTTTCTGATTTTGTAATATTTTAAAGTTTTTGCAGAACTGACTCCAGCACAGAACATACCTTAAGTATGAAGGCTAGTACAGTATCTTTAACACTTCTATCAACTAGTCATATTCCACAATGAATGGGTGCTTAACACAACTTACCACCTAAAACATAAAAAGGAAAAGCAAAACGGAAAAGAAAACATACTAACATTCAGTGAACAGCAGAACTTGTCTCCCTTAACATGGACGCACACTGTTTGCCCAGTATGATACTTTCTCAGTGAATACAGTGACAAATTAAATCATGTCAAAAGTTTCAAATTGGCTCCAACAGTATTTGACTGACTGCTTCACCTTCTTAGCAGGTACAAAATGTACTCCTCTTTTGGTGTGCTGGTGTTACCAGTGCAGTCAAAATAGGTACATGCATGAGTAATACATGCCTGCTAAGCAGGCAAGTGACAGTTTACCTCTCTACATTTATGTATAATATCAGGTCATGTTTATATCTCATCTCAAATTTGAAAAAAATCTGCTCTGATGAACCAAACTTTGCCCCAATAAAGATTGAAGTTCATCAACTGCTTAAAAAATTTATCAATTTCTTCTCAAATCTTTTGCAAAATAAGAGGAAAAAAATGAAATTTGGTCATTTTGTCTTGAGAAAATGCTAAGATAAACATCAGAAGAGACAGGAAATTAATTGTGGCATGTTTGCAAAACTTTATCTGTTTCTAAGCAACCACTTGAACTAATCTGCCAAATGTTGGCAATGGGGTTCCTTGTAACTTCTGCACAAGAACATCTCCCGTCTTACTGTGCCGTACATGAAATTTTGTGGGATGCAACCTCATAGGAATTTCCCCCGTTCTTGTAGATCCAATGAGAATTTCCTGAATTCCTAATGAGATTAGGCTGTGACTAAGAATGAGATGGTTGGTTTAGTAGAAACATTGAAGGAATGTATTAATTAAAGAATTATTTCCTCTTGGCTTTTCTCATTTACTCCTAAAGTAATAAAGTCCTTCCAGTAAAACTGAAGGAAGCAAGTCAAATGGATGCTTCAAGTAGGAATTAATTTGACACATTTTAAAAGATATACCAAGATGAGGGACTGGAACTCAAAAACCACCATTGTTAACGTTAACCTTGTAAAAGATTACATCACGACCGATGCTGTGGTACATGTATGCACACAGTGAAACTAAAAGTTGTGCTGGACAGTTCTCAGTAATTTTGAAATGGTGCACAGCTGTTGTATGGAGTACAACAAATTCTCTTTTTTCTAAAAGTCCCCACGACTCTCTGGCAAAGAGCCAAGGGGCGAAAACCAAACGATTACTCCCAGAGGAGTTCTGCTCCCTTAAGGAGCTTAACGTCCCAAATGGACAGTGATGGCTGTGCTCAGTGATCTCAGCCAAAAGCCGACAGGCTTTTAACGAAACCTTAAAAGCTGATGAAGTACAACAAATTCTTATTTAAGCTAAGTACAATCTTAAGGTGATACTTGTATTTTAGTTCTGTTCTTAAAAGTTACTAGTGTTTCATCCCCAAAAAAGTTACACTTTAAAAGTGGAGAAAGTAATTGAAAGCTTCTTTCTTTTAATGTATCTTAGAGTTTCAGTAATAAATACTTAATATTGAAGATAAACAAATAGGCTGTCCTGTATAATATTAATTGTTTAAATCTACTATAAGATTTCAGTATTGCATATTCAAGGTAAACCAAGGGGTTACTTCTTGTAAATTTCACATTCAGAGAGAAGAAAATGTTGTCTCAAGAGCTAACCATGAAGCAGGACTGTCTACTACACTACTTCAACTTGGGGTGACTGCTCTTGACCTTTAAAGAGAATTGATGTATGAATTGTATGGAAGGGAGAGAGGAATCACAACCACAGTCTCATATAGCTCATTAAGAATCATACTTTTAATATGGCAATCCTTTACATAGTTGTCTGGATTAATTTCCACAAGGTGCATTACACTTGTGTAGTTTAAGGATATTTTGTGCTATTTGATAGACAAATGACACATGGTTATAACTGAAAAAGTTACAGCAGGTCCTTGAAATCAACTTATAAATGATGTGTACGCCCATTTATTTTTTCAAATCTTGGTTACAGGCCAACCAACCTCTAGAGGGCATGTACCCATCAGCTTACCCCACCCCAACCCCATCGGCCACTGGGGATGCAATTGCATTTCCATTGATCATGATGAAACCCTCCCTCTTACTTTTTGTTACATCTTCCTTCTCTGCCTGATTATCTCTTATTGCTTCAGGAAGGAAATGAAGCTCACTACATGCACGCTTGATATAGTCAAGTTTCACATCTGATAAATTGATGACAGTGACAGATGTATTGAAATGCACTAAAAGTTACATAACACTTGGAGCATTACAATGAATCTAGCTGGGTGGATTGGACACCTTTAATGACCATCTTCCAGTAAAACCTTTTGAGACACGTGGGCATTCCTGTGATTTTTTATTTACGACATTTATAAAAAATACTACTACATTCCAGTGCAGAGGCTTAGGGTAATAACAAGGTCGCCTTGAATGCCTGTGGTCAAATTTTATGAGGATGGAACGAGCGATCGCTTGGTCAGACCTCTGATATCCCAAGCGTCACAAAACTGTAATGGTTAGCTAACAGGCCAGTCAAGCATGTGTTAGTTGCTTTTTATGCAGTCTGAACAAAATGTAAGCATAGCTCATTTGCAGGCTCATATCACATAACAACCTCAAATACCAGTTACACCCCACACTGCCTTTGATCTACTGGGGTGCCAATGTCGCATTTTCAAGAAGAAACGTCAGGGCATGGTAAATTGAAAAAGAAAACAAAGAAAACACTACAAGAGAAAAAAGACTTACATCTGCAGGTGTTGAATAGGACATAAAAGGTCTTGTGTCCAACAATTCCCACTGAGCTGCCAACACTTCCAAGAATGAGCTTTGGTGGGCCAAAAGCGAAGGAAGATTAACCAGTCCCACAGCCACTGTTGAATTCTTTACATCAAGGACCAGAAAAGAGGAAGATCTCAGAACATGGACTGTTTTGCCAACATCATGTAATTCCCATTCTGTATGCAGTGTAAATGAATAGTTGCTTTCAAGAGGTGTCCATATGAAATAGTCTTTTATAACAAAATCTTAACTTTGAACAAATCCTCTCCCTCAAGACATTTCCAGTTCTCCTAACCCATGTGATGGACAAGTCCTTTAGAAGTAGACTATTTTGCTTCAGCCCACATACACAATGGCCTAACCCTTACCAGCTAGGATGTATATAATATGTGAGACATTATGTGAAACATCACTTGGTTGGTCAGGTTACTGAACATATAATGTCCATCAGGGGAAACGTTATGAGTTTAGAGGTTGCTATTAAACCATTTGAAGGGCCCTTCAGTTTAATCTTTACTGGACTTGATGGTCACAGCAGCCATGTCATGCAGAGGTTCCAACAGTGATTGCCTAAATGCAGAAAAACTGGGAACTTTGGCCCAAAATGGACTGAACATGAAGCTCCAACTCTTATAGATGGTATTCAACTGTCCTTGCAAAGTCCTGTTTTCGTTTTTCATTTTGTCATAATAGCTTAGCATATTTAAGTTTCATTGCGTTGTGATTCATACTTTATTTTGCCCAGTTGCATTGTTCTACTGTGTTTCAAGTAGTCGCATTCATGCTGTTTCGATTGCGGTAAAAAAGTTGATTTTCTAACCTCAGTAATCTATCGTTCAACTGAGGTATATCAAATTTCCAAACCTACTGCTGGAAGTCTATTATTACCACTTCACCGAGCTTCTAGTCCACTTAGGTTGCAAAAAATTACACAGTTCTTTGGGCAGGATTGTAATCAAAACCCCCTCTATGTGCTCTGCATACTGTGGCTAGGGTTTCTTGACTTGGATTAAATGTATTTGCATGGAGTATTACTGTCTGTCAATCATCAAATTGTGTAATTGGGCAAGGAAGGAAATCAAGTGTATTTTTTTACCGTAACCATTTCGTCATGTTACAAAGTAGGCACAATCAAATTTCATGGGGGTACTGTAATATATGTGTACTAGGTGAGTTGTGTAGGCATGTGATTTTGTTTCTTTTGAGTAGCGGTTTTTGATCAGTTGATGTTTTGTTGCCTGATGAAGGGTACTTAGCCTGAAATGTTGCCGAGCTTTCTCCTAAATTTAAGTATTCTTTATTATTTCAACTTTTTTATCAATAAATAGATATGTTAAACATTATTTCGTATACATAGTTTATGAACTATTGAACTATTTGGCAGGACACCTTTCCAATAATTTTTTAGTTGGGGAAGTAGCATCATTGTGCATACCTATAATAGACCCCTGAGAACCACAACTAACATTTAAGGCAGTAAAACAACTGAAAGCTATTCAAATTTAATTCCTGATATTTTGTCAAATTGGACAATAAAGAAGAGGGTAAAACCTACATTGTAAAAAAAAGTTTGCTGATACCCATACAGGCTGAAAATAAAGAATTTCAGATGATACTAACCATAAGGCCAGGTCACACTACAGCTATATCGCATCGTATTTGGCTCCAATTTTTGTCAGTTTTAATTAATATTTCCATATATTTGTTTGAAAAGAAACAAAAATTTGCCAACCTGTGTAAACATATGAATTGTATGGCAGGATCATGAAATTCTAAGTCATACCAATTATTCTGTGACGTCACATCTGCAGACAGCTTTTATCGGATACGAGTAGTCTGATAAAAGCTTCTTGTCAATGTGATGTCACAAAATAAGTAGTTTATATTTCATTTCCATGGTCCTCTCATATCGATCATAAATTTACACAGGATTCAAAATTTTCGGTTCTTTCCGACAATGGATGGAGGAGGAGATTTTAACTAAAACTCACAAAAATCGGAGAGTAATCCGATCCCATATTGCTGTAGTGTGACCTGGGCTTTAGACACAACTAACTGGTCCAACACAACTTGAAATTTAAGGTTAAATAGCATACAATACTTGGGAAATAACCTCTTGTTGGTCCATAAAAGGCACTTTCATTATCATCTTGTAGAAATTTATTTCTCTATTCAAAATTTTTATCTCACCTTGTGTTGAATTTTCACTGCATCTTAATATTAGAAGACAAAGCATCTTGGATATTCTTAGAACATCTGCAAAGGAAAAGAAAATTTGATGTCCAATGCAGTACTCAGGTTAGTTTTTAAATGGTAAAATGCAGTCACCTAAGTTTTGATTTAGTGTAGTAGGCTATCCTATTTCACGAATGGCTCTTCATGTGACAATATTTTTCTCACTCAGTTGTGAATTAAGCATGAGTTCTTGCTTGATCTACATGAAAACGCAATTTTTACCAGTATGTCCTGAAAAATAATGGAACAGTGGCGTAGCCATGGTTGTGGTTTTGGGGCTGAAAACCCCCATGACCCAACCTTGCAATGTAAAAAAACACCTAAAATAGCAGTGTTTCCTCTATCTCATTAGACTTTTCCCTCTCACTGAACCCCCCCCCCCCCCTCCATGACACAATCCTGGCTATGTTACTGTCATAGAAGATACTTACAAGAGAACAGAGCTTGTACACATTTAAAGGCACATTTTCATCATCCCAAACAGTTCCAAGTCTCCCAACCTACTTACTTCTAGCCCCTCCCACATTTATCTAAAACTCATCTTTATCCAGACGCAATCCTTGCTTATTGCTTCATGGCTTTTCCCAGTGGCCATACAAGTCCATAATGTGTAATCAAGACACTCTCAGTGCCCATGCTGTGTTATTTAGCTATGATGCACTGTTTCAATGTGATGCCAATCAAAGAGCTGTACCAATTGAGAGTTTTAATATATGCATACTGAAACTGTAATTTAGGGTGACGAATGACTGCCTTTAAATTAAATGACAAAATTCCATGACTTTTCCATGACACTCAAGAACCCCAAGCGACATTTCCAGGACCTTTAATAATAGCTAGATCCCATACTGCCACATAATAACACATCAGAACATGAAACAAGTTAAGACAGCATGTAGCAGGAATTGGCATATAGTGCCACCAGTGAGGTTTCACTGCCAGTAATCATTCCACACTTGATGAACAGTCCAACAGATTGTTCCATGCTAGATAAGTAGGGGCTCAATACATCCCACATTTCTATCTTTTAAAGGTCAAGAGCAGTCCCCCCAAACTTATTTTGAAGCAACAGCTAAATATCACAATTCTGATCTCATTTCTGTTCAAAGCATCTTTCATAATATTTTATTACTTCAATATAACATACGAAAGGTAAACCAAGCAGTAACTTCCAGTAAATTTCACATTTGAAGAGTAAAAATGTTGTCACATGACCCTCAACAGCCAATCATGAAACTGGACAGTATACTACACTGCTTCAAGTTGGGGTGACTGCTCCTACCCTTTAAGATGGAACAATGAGAAAATTGGAAAAATGAGTATCAATTCCAAAATTCCCTGATTTTTCTGGGACCTTTAGAAAAATTTCTCAATTTTCCATGAGTTTCCAGGTCTGGATATTCAAATCAATTTTCCCTGACTTTCCAGGACCTGTACCAACCCTGAAGAAATAGGAGGAAATTTTTGAGATGAAGCTATATATGGTGTTGAATTAAATCTGGGAGACTGCTGTTGTTTTACCAAGAAAAATTGATAAAATGCAGTACTTTTTTTTAGGATTCTAGGTTTCCATCCCTCAGGCCTTTTTTGAGTCCAAAGAGAACAATGACAGTAATATTACGTAGATATACACTAGGCATGGGTTTATCCCTGATGCTAATTCAGAGCAACCACATATGTCCCAGGAGTTAAATTGTGACTTGAGTTGTGACTGCAATCAAGTTTTCAGCAATCCTATGAAATTTTGGACACTAATCACAGCTTGATGAGTTGCATGCTAATTGCTTTGGAGTTTTATAAAGTATTGCAGCAGAACTCTTGATTTCAAGTCATGAGATTCCTCTTCAGTTAACTCATCCTCTGATGTTAGCTGTTTTTGTTGAAGTACTTTCCCAAAATGCTTTATGGTCACATAAATGAGTTATAGGTCATCCACGGAAACTCCTCCCCAACCCATAACCCTACCACCCGTTCATTAAGTCACACACTCACCTAAGTCACAATCACCTTTCCTTTCCGAATGAAATGGATCCCTAATTATCCCTTTCATCATGAAAGAAGTTCTTTCTTCCTTTGGTGTGATTGTTTCTTGAAGCAGGACACTGCTGTGAAGACTAAATATTACAAGAAAATCATTTCTGGACAGGGGCTAGGCTGAATAACACACCTCTAATAACAAATTAAGAGAAAACTGGGCCATGATGACAAGTACTTTACCACAAGTTAGTTCCTACAGAGAGCTTCCTCACTTGGACTGATGGCAGCTCTCTGGTTTCAAACAGGGAGTAAAAACATTCTTGGACAACATTAACATTACAATCTAATAAAAGAGTGGTTTTCATGTTTAATGCATACTAGTAAAGCTGTGAAACTGGGAGGAGTGAAAATAATTTTACCTATTTGGGGAATTCATTCGCAGAAGTGCATACCCTACCATCTAACCACATCTTTGCAGATAGCCTTGCGAATAAACTGAGGTTCTACTGTTCTACCTTTGATTCGGGCAGTGGTTATTCATGAATTTGAACTTCTACACAATTCTGGAGACTCCAAAATGACTCAGACAAATTAAAAGCATAGGTCAATGGAGGCCTGCATGCATGGAAACCTGAGGTTTGCAGTCTTCTATTTTCCACAAAATTACAAGTAATAAACATTTTCTCTAACTTTTAGGCACTTATATTCCAATTTTTTATTTGTTTACTTGAATACTAGAAGCAATGCAAACTGTGAAAGAAAAGATTTATTGCGGCAGTCTCTATGTACCCACCTGACCAATCCATTAACCCTTTCCCTACCACTCTCTCTGACCGCAACAAACACAAACTCAATGAACAGACCAATTACGGCGATCCGCAACTATCTGATAGTCAGCTTATTTCGAGGTGAAATATTCTTGTATACAACTCTTTATTTGGAAGCTGTGTTCTATCGCACAGAAAATGGAGTAATATATCATGTGGAATATAACATGACATGTGTTCAACTTGAGTTGTTTGACAAAAGTCAAGTTGAATGTCATCAAAGTGGTCTCACATGAAGCCTATACCCATATGTCCATCTTTGAGTTTGATTCTGAAAAAGATTAATTGAGCCATGAATGTGGGTGGTAAAGTGAAATTGATGACTTTATGTGCATCAAGTGAATTGGGAGAAAAGTCTGAGCAATTGAACAGTGAAACAAGAGCCTGATGTTACTCCTTGCCCCACAGTAAGTTCTGTTAGGCTAGGTTGAGGACACAATGAGACAATTAAGTCACCAGGTTAGGCTATGCATGGACCTTGCAAACAGACAAGAGTTACATCACATGAAAGATTATGTTACATGGAACAACTTTTATGTTTTTATGTTTATAGAAGGTTATGTTAAAAGGGTTAACATGAAGAGTTATTTAGTAATTACAAAGCCAATTCATTCTAATGGAATACAATTATGATGTACCTTGGCAGAGAAGTGAGGGCAGCATACAGTGCCTGGTAGTGAAAGGGTCAAACAAAAATCAGCATTTGCAAGACAGACTTGGATACTATAATCCTATTACATCTTAATATTTTATCAAACTGAATTGAATTGACTAACCTTTTACTCTTCAGAACAGTTCCTTGCATAGCACTGAATTGTGCAAAAGTATAGGCAAGTACTAGCACCTTTGAAGGGCTGATGACAAAAACTGAGAAATGTCCTTCCAGAAGTGTTTTTGCATCCTTCAAAAACAGGTAAAAAGTATTTTTAGCATGATTCAAAAGTAGCTAATGCTTTTTTGATGAAACTGAGCTAAGAACAAATATTTCTGAGATTAAAGCTATCCCCTACTAACTGCTACATTTTTGTTTGCTCAATGGTGATATTTTGTCAACAACATATGCATCAACTTATTTTTCAGGAATTACTACAATCATGGATAAAACAGTTGGAATACCTTCTGCCATTAGTTTTTATGTCATATAAAATGTGTGGTGCATAATAAAGGAAACCATAGTCCCTAGTTTTATCTCTATCCCTAGGTACTGTACCTCTGTCCCCAAGGACAATGTTGATCGCAAAGAAAATCCTGTATTGCAATGAGATGAAGGTCTTGTTGCAGGATTTCACTGCAGTCTTCTTCTTCTTCTTCTTCTTCTTCAAAACGATGAGACATCCAAAAGGACAATTATACACCCTGCACATGCCGTGTGATCAGTCAGGTCCTCAAAGAGTTCATAATGAAATCCACTGGCTTTGGGTGACTTATGGCCCCCGCAATTAGACTCTCTAGGAGGTTATTCCAATCCCGAGTAGTATTAGGGACAAAACTGTACTTAAAACAATTAGTCCTAGCAGAGGGGGGTGAAAGTGCAAAGCATGCATGTTACGAGAACAACGCGTAGGTTTACACAGATTAGACAGGGGGATGTTAGTTTGGCCATAAATACCTTTGGCAAAAATTGTGAGTTGGCAATGTCTCTGGCGGTCAGACAAAGTATTTAGACCTAGATCTTTGAGGAGTGCGGTCATAGAGCCAACTTCACGGGAGTACTCGCCGGATATAAACCTAGCAGATCTTTTTTGTACTCCCTCCAATCTATCTTGGAGTGCAAAGCATGGGAAGGTAAATTAGGAATTGGAACGAGGGACTCACTTGGTTTCACAAAAGCAACAGCTTGCTGAAAGATTATAAGTCTTCCATGTTGTCTAAAGGAGCTAATTATGAAGTATAAATTGTTGCCAAACCACAGGTTCAGTGGATCATTGCACCACCAACCAAGGACTGAAAACCAGATACCACTTTTCCAAAAATTAATATTGCCATGAAAGACTGCATAAACCATACTGGATTGACACACACATTCAGTGTATTTTCTGTTCATTTAATTATACTGATGAGACCTATAAGGTTAGTATAAGAGTAAAAAGAAAAGGTCCCATACTCACAAATAATGCCAGAAACAAAAAAAGAAAGTAAAAAAGTTGATCCTACCCTTGGCCAAAGTTTTAGGTGGGTTTGGCAGGGATGAGCCTGAGACTTCCAAAAAAAAAGAGGAAATGAGCCCAAGATTTCTTAAAAAAGAGGAAATTGAGAGGTAGGCACCAGGGCTGGGGGTCTAGGGGAGAGCTTAAGTGCCCCTTAGGGCATTGATATCATTCCAATTTGGACTTCTGATTGGATAGAACTCTGACGGATGTTTGTATAACTTTAATAGCTGAGATTTATGATACATCTATCCAAAAAGAGGAAGCATCTCATGCCTGGTTTGGGGCAAAAGCTCTCTTCAAGTTCCCTCTAAAGTGCAATTTGAAGGGTTTTTAAACTGGGCCATTGATTTATGTAGGTTTAAAAATTGTTGCAAAGGTGTCTCCTCCTTAAGAAACCAGCATAACTGAAATTTATTTTTATGGAAATGAAGGAAATGGGGAAAAATTTTACCCTCTTTCCTCTGGAAAGGAGGGAGAGGGAGACAACAATCCCCTTTAATCCCTGAGACAGAAACCCTGCATACCTGTATGTTCTTGTCAATGTGGAGCTCATCTGCAGCCAGAAGGTACTTGGGATGGTCTTTTCTGACTTCCAGCAAGTTTCCAAGGGCACCAGCAAAAAGAATAGTCAGAGGATGGAATGAAAACAGCTGAACTACTCTTCTGTGCCCTGACAAGAGACAGCATAGATTTATCAAGAAAGATTTTACAAAAGAATAATTCTATAGTAACAGAAGGATTGATGAATCTGTCAAATGTATATGACCCACTTGAAAGATACATTTTGTACAGTTACATGCCATTTATGATTCCTAGTCTATCTATTCATAGGCAAAAAGAATGCTGTTGGGCCAATGTTTCACATTTTCTCCAAATTTCAGGTCGCTACATGTACAGTAAAGAGCCCTGCACCCCCCCCCCCCCCCCCTCCCTCCAAATTTATTTTGAAGCAACAGCTAAATATTGCCATTTTCTTTTTAGACTTCAATATTGCATAATCAGGGTAAATCAAGCAATAAATTTTACATTTGAAGAGAAAATGTTATCACAGGACTCTCAACAGGCAATAATGAAGCAGGACAATCTACAACACTATTTAAAGTTGACGTGATGGCTCTTGCCATTTAAAGGGCCAGTCCTCTCACCCCAAAATACAATTATGGTGGTGGTTAAGTGAAATTCTCAATCAGCTCAGCTGTTGTGACTGACAGCTAATTCAAGCAATGCACAGTAGCAAAGCTTATATTACACAGCATGAACACAGCATTACTGATTACACAGCATGACTGAGTACATGTGCTGAGTGTGTTTTGATGGCAGCCCCCTGATTATACACATTGAGCCTTTTTTAAACTCATCTGAAAGCAATAAACTGAGATTGTGTCTGGATGAGGATGAATTTCAGACAATTGTGGGAGGGGCTTACGTAAGAAGGTTTTAGGAGAATTGGTACTGTTTTGGGTGAGAAAACTGGGCCTTTAATATTAGGAGAGGACAAGCAAAAAAAAAAAAAAAACAGAGGGTGAAAAAACTTGAATCACTCCAACTTAAACAACTAATGGCCCACGGTACTCCACTAGTCATTTTGCAGGTGCATAGCCTAGACAAACTGGGAAGGATGTCTGTGAGGGCCTGGTCTTAATGTTACCGT
The DNA here is from genome assembly GCA_037179385.1 of Holothuria scabra. NCBI lineage: Eukaryota > Metazoa > Echinodermata > Holothuroidea > Aspidochirotida > Holothuriidae > Holothuria > Holothuria scabra. The sequence continues at coordinate 42,220,887 of CM074185.1, forward strand.
CTGCACAAAATCTTTAGTGCCAGCACAAAAATATTGCTCTCACTTTGGAAATGTTCAATTCAAATTTAGCACCATCTAGCCCACTTTATGCAAGCAAAATTTTTTGAAAGGGATCCTTCCCCTCAAACTCCTCCTCAGGATGGCCATCAGTGTCATCTGCCACTTAAGACACAAGTTTGTGGACAAAATTTGAACCACTGGAGAACACTAGCTGTTATTGCCTTTGCAAGTTACTCCAACCAGCTAATCTGGTCAAATTAAAATTGAAGGGGAAGATGTAGGAAAATGCAAAAGGATGGTCTTTTTTGTCTCTTGGAATAAAATTTGTTGCCTCTGAAGTCTTTCCCATTTCTATGTAACGATACATGCTTCGTCAGAAATCCTGAGGGTGATAGGGGTGCACAGTAATAAATATCCAAGCTTTCTAGAAATGCTCTTGTTCATCAGCTTTCATTCTTTCCCCACAATGCATAATGCCCTGAGACCCTATCACCACTTGTTCACTTGTCCACCACTGCCTGTCAAGCCAGTGTATACACTGTAAGGTGTCCGATAGCACATGACTTCCACAAAGAGTCCCACGAAGAAAAAATTCCTCTGCAAAAATTAAACTGTTTTCTATGGTACCATCTGAGATAAACCTACAAAACTTGTGGAAGGTATATAGTGTCCTCACATCTTTCTAGCCCTAGTGTAACTTCTGGGTCAAGTTGTTTCAAAGTTTAGGAACAACTTCAGAGAAACCTGTCCAACCACAATAATACTTCCATGGTAAAACTTCATGCAATGCCCAATCCTTAAAGGTAAAGAGCAATCCCCCTAAACTTTTTTTTGAAGAAAAACCTTTAATAATAACACAATTTTCATCTTATTTCTCTTCAAAAGATCTTTCATTACATTTTATGACTTTTCTATTGCATATTTAATGTGAACCATGCAGTTATTTATAGAAAATTTCACATTTGAAGAAGAAAAACCTGGTCACATGACTCATTACAGCCAATCATGAAACTGGGAAGTCTACTACACTACTTGAATTTGGGATGACTGCTTTTACCCTTTAAGTTACCATGGAAGAGCATATAAACTGAAATGATCAACCCAAGGGATCGGATACAGTTGAAAAGGATGATAAACTGAATTATTGCACTCACCAGCCAAAGTGAAAAGTACTTTGCCCTTTGAAGTCAAGAACACCAACCAATGATCTTTAGAAGGATAGCATGACACTACCCTTTCATCTTTTCCTAAGTCGAGTACTTCTTTGAAGGTGGTCCCTCCATCACCGGTCCTCAGAAGCTGCATAAACAGGAAAAAATGACTTAAGTTTCTTCCTCTCTGACACTCAAGATGTGATGTGTCATTGTTTTCTTTGGTACGAAACTTCATAAAGTGACAAATATCATACCATTGGTTTTGATGGAAACAATTTTATTGCTTTTCTCAAATGAAAACAGCAGATATATTTTACCTGGGGCAAGTGTTATGTTTATCTTTTAGACTTCAATCTACATGGGTGAAACTTTTAATTTAAATATTTTGGTCTTCAAGGACTACTCTTGAAATTTTATTATTTTAAACCAAGAAGGGTCTATTCCCACTGAAATAATAAGTTAGCAGTGATATTCACATATCAAATCACACATATGGGAATATGTATCAGAGATTAGATTTGGGTTCTTTTATCAAGAAGAGAGTCACATCCAAAAGCACTGCAAAAAGAAAAATATTTTCTAAAATGTACCATCTCCTCTTTATGAAGTCATGAAATGTTTTTTTTTTAAATCATGAAATTCTCTGAGGCATTCATCTTGGTAACACTTTGGTAATATGTCTGAGTTAATGTCATTGAAATGACTGAAATGTGTGGTCTTGAAATATTAAATGAGAAAGCACACAGCATCTGCAGCTGCCCTTTTTGCAGTGTTGTAACAAGTCACGACTCGAGTCACTTCCTCTCAAAACGATAATGACTCGATAGAATTCCAGAGTAATTTCCCCATTGAAATAGTACAGTGACTCGAGTCCCTTAAAAGTTTGAAAACTGGTGACTCGATGGAGTCACTAATCTAGTGACTAGATTACAACAATGCCTTTTTGTGACTAGAGGGAAAGCACTTCCTTTTCTAAAGAATTAACTGTGCATAAATTTATCTCTTCAAACAAAAAGAGTGAATTTTCATTTGTTAAATGGGTGAAAGTTGTAAAGTTCGTTCCAAACTAAAGAGTGGAAATTCACTCTAAGGAGAGTATAATACATTCTAAAAGAGAACCCCCCCTGTGGACTGGGGGTTATAGAATGTGCCCACGATATTCCCTGCCTGTTATAAGAGGTGACTAAATGGGAGGACTTGAAAAATATTTGAACAGTATGACTGTATGACACTATATGACACGTTTGTGTTGGTGTGTTGTTAGATCTTACCTAAAGTTACTTACTCCAAAAGAGCAAATTTTACTCTTGATGGAATGCCTACACTGACCACTCTTAAAAAAGTAGTGATCCTTGCAGGCACTTGTCAATGAGTGAAATTTCACTCTTCTTGGAGTGAATTTCACAATGCTTAGAGTGAATAATACTGATATGGAGTGAATTTACGCTTTTCACTGCGGTGACTAAGTCCACTTCATTTTACAGAATGTAGAAATAAAAACACAATTTCAGGAGAGCTATAGCAAACTAACAGAGTGTAAATTCAGACAGATCATTTTTGGGAGGAAATCAATGCTAGAAAACATGCTAATTCAGGCTGTCCTGTCCCCCCCCCCTAAGAAAATGTGGGTTTGGGCCTGGTATTCTTCCTTATTAAAAAAAGGTGCTGACATGAGGCTGACCATGTAGACTGCGTAAATTAGGAGGAGCACAGGGATATAAGGAAAATTGGTTCAGGGGGCACATGAACTTTTGTTGGAAGTAATTTTGAAACAAGGGCCAATTGTTCTAGTTTGTCTACTATAATTTAACTTTTAAAATGCTATTAAAGTTGACTTTTTCTTTTTTTTTGATGTTGGTAAGTCTCCATAGACCTTTGGAACCAACAAAACTGTTTTCAGTTGTCACTAAAAGCTACAGACTGATCTCTGATGAAGCATATCAAGTGATCCAGTGAAAAGTGAATAATATGTAGTTAAAAAAGATCATGAAGAATTTGAATTACAAATATCCTGCTTAGCACAGTCACTGTAACCCACATTTGTCAAAAGAGGTTTGTTGTGGGGCATAAAAGAAAAGCCAAGATGTGACGGGAAAGCACACAGACACAGCATGTTCCCCAGCATGGAGGGAATTATGACATACAAAGAGACCATTGAACAGAATTCCAGGTACAATTAACTCACAGAAGTGTGGCTCAACATGATAGTATACCAGGCTGAGGCAACTTGTCCCTTTGCAAAGTTCTTTCAAAAACTATTTTTAGTCTTTCTCTCTTTTTTTCTCATATTTATCCTTTTCTGGATTTTACTACCTGAAAAGCTGACTAACCAATTCTTGTATTCAATATAGCAATTTGTACTACAGATGAATTGCAACAGTAAAGTGGCAGTCTTATTTAGTTAGGCAAAACTGAGGTCCATCGGATGTTATCTTTGAATTCTTGCTTCCCTGTAACAAGGATGACTGTACATTAAAATACACCTCGATTCCCTTAATTTTACTGAATATGAAGATTTAGAATTTCATTAAGACAATAAACTTAAGATGTTAAGGCTAATGGACCCCACTCCTATCAACTTCACTAGTTGCTCAGATTTGTCTACAGGCTTCTGCACCGTAGTTTGTACTGAAGGGTATGTTTTGGCCAATGGCTGAAGTATAAAGCCAAGGTCCCATTACAGATCAGATTCTGAACTGATTTTGGAAGTATTAAAGTCTTCTCCGGCATCTCTGGTCGAGGGAAGTCTCCCCAACTTGAACTGTCCTGTTTCATGATTGGCTCTTCAGAGTCATGTGACAATTTTATTTCTCCGAATAAGAAATTTACTAGCAGTCACTGCTTGGTTTACCTTGAATACCCAATATTTAAAGGTCCAGTTCTCTTACCCCAAACAGTACCAATTCTCCTTACCTTCTTACTTAAGCCCCTCCTACAATTGTCTGAATTCATGCTCATCCAGATACAATCTCAGTTTATTCATTCAAGGTGAGTAAAGACAAACTCAATTTATATAATCAAAACACTCTCAGTACCATTCATGCCGTGCAATATAAGCTTTGGTACTCTGCATTGTTTGATAAGCTGTCAATCAAAGAGCTGAGCCAATTGAGAATTTTGGTACCACTGTACCAAAATTGTTGTTTGGGGTGAGAGGTTTGGCCCTTTAAAGGCAGTCATTCGTCACCACAAACTACAGTTTCAGTATACATATATCAAAACTCTCAACTGGTAAAGCTCTTTGATTGGCATCACATTCAAACAATGCATCATAGGTAAATTACACAGCATGGGCACTGAGAGTGTCTTGATTACACATTATGGACTTGTATGGCCACTGGGACAAGCCATGAACCAATAAACTAGGATTGTGTTTGGATAAAGATGAGTTTCAGATAAATGTTGGAGGGGCTAGACGTACTGTTAGTAGGCTGGGAGAATTGGAACTGTTTGGGATGATGAAAATATGCCTTTAAAGTCATTAAATATTGTAGAAGATACTTTGAAGAGAAGTGAGAGTTAAATTATGAGATTTACTTGTTGCTTTAAAATAAGTTTTGGATGACTGCTTGACCTTTAAAGTATGCAGCATTATAAGTAACAATTCAAAGATTACAGTCAGTAGTTAAGAAAAATGGTTTTTATACTTTAACAGATGGGCACACTTGGTATGAACAGGCTAAAATTTTAAATCCTGTGATAACAACTAAAATTTCACATCTGCAATAATAGCTCTAAGGCAAACTCCTGAAGGAATCATGTATTAAAGGGGAATATTTCTTGAAGAAAAATTCCAATCATAGCATTAACTGACTGGAGCTTGGGTACAGCAAAGGAAAGCGAGTCACAAAATACAAAATATGCTGCATCCAATCCAGTGCAAAAAAAGGAAGGAAAACCTTATCACTCCTAGCTGTGCAGTGCATTAACCTAGGTAGCACTTTGTCAAATCTGAGTAACAAAAATGACTCTGTTTACTAAGATCAATCATCTATTCACTAAGAAATCATGCTATAGGCTAAAAGGTGAATTTATTATTGACCCAATTTTCTTTTTTGTAAATCACTTCTGTTTATACCGATGAATATCAAGTTACGTTTCATACAATATAAATCTGACTGATGATCAATACGCTTGTCATTACATGTTTTTGAAGTTGTGTCAGTAACTTCATGGGAAGATGAAAGGAGAAGTTACAGGTGAAAATAAGGTGAAACAAAGTAAGCCATTCAAGACTTTTGTTTTCCCTAAGCTTCCCAAAGACATCAAAAATGAGTGATATTGATGTTAGAGAATTCCCATGACATGGTATTCATGTAACCTTTTTGATAAGATTACTCAACGAATAAAGAGAACATGCAGGGTTCAAAACTGCACCCATAATACAGAATTTGTTTGCTTTGCACATAGCATTATCAACAGAGGTGGGAGTTTAATGCCATCTGGTATCTGCATGCCTTGCAAGTTATTCATATAGTCAGTTAAGCCTCGCTGTAAGCGTTAATGAGGCTTGTGACGTCATCCTCTAAAATGGAAACTCCGCCCACAAGAGAAAATCATGAGTTTCTCAGAATAGGTACCTAACATGCTGGGGGAACTTCAAGCTTCTGAATAATGCATAAAAAGGCATTCCTTGTTGTTGTATCCTTGATCATTTAAAATCTTAAAGTCTTTTCTTTACTAAAAATATCGTGAGGTATTGTTTCTTTCGCAATTTCACAGAGAAATTTTCCATCAGAAACAGGTCAACTTTTGGTGGTTTTTTTTGACTTGCCTCAAATTTTGCGAATACCTGACCGTATTCAGGATCATTGGGGTGTAAAACTTCCAAAATCGAGTGTTTGAGACATAAAGCTTACTACTGATACCTATTACACTACGAGCAAAACAACAACATAGTCGCACTAAACGTTTTTGCAAGTTGGAATTTTGCACTTTTTGGCCACGTAGAGCATCGCACAAGGCGGTAACGTTATGGTTAACATATGGTAAACTATTGTCATTGTCTTTTGATTCTATGCTGCTAACTAGGATACTATTTTAGTCATTATACCAAGTAATAAAATGAATTTTAATACGACTAACATATTGTAGGCCCTTTTAAGGTTTTAAACCACTAACAAATAACATTAAAATTTTACAGACAAGCCTATACTAGCTAGGCCTTGGCCTATGCACGCTAAAACTGCACACTATGGTACATATAGTGAATGTTTGAATGCGTATTGATGATCTGTGATCATCATACAGATACTACTTTACTAGTGCTTGCTTGCTGTATGAGTGAGTTTCCATTCCAGAAAAAAGCTTGTAAAAAATTTTAAGAGGCCTGTAGCACACAATTATTGTGTCATATGCACCTTGTGAGTTGAATCGGAGCAATGCACAGTACCAACGATGAAGATGAAGAACCAAAATAAGCAAATTATAGTGTTACACTTACAGGTCAATTGCAGGCTATATGAAACAATTGATATAGCCATTTATTTACACATACACTTTACCAGCCTGTAGGTTCTTTCATATGGTTTTACAAGACAAAGTCAAGAATTTTCAAAAGGGAAATGACTTGAGGAATATACTTAGAGTATATGGAATGCACACCTATAGCTCCATCAGTTTTAGGATTTTTTTATTTTTTTTGCCTCGGCCATTGTTCTCAGTTTCTTACTTACTGTATTTTTGTACTGTTATACTGAATCATATTTCTACACAAATGAATAATTTGTACCTTAGTTCTCAGCCTGTTCCTGTTGAAATGTAATTGCTAGTTATAGCACACCAGTACTACTTACTAGTGCTCTAGGCCCATTTGGGGGTTAAGGTCAAGATTAGAGCTTGCATTGCTATACCCTTTTCTTGTATAATGGCACAAATGGGATTCTGAGTCAGTGTACTATCCTACAGGACAATTTTTTCTCTACACAAGCAAAATGCCAATTTACTGACTAAAGAATTTTGGTTGTGCACTTGTGTCCTGTATCATAAGCTCTTAATTCTGATGGATGAAATCTCATATGTTCTTCTGAGACTGCCTTCTCATTTGAAGTATAAACTGTTGTCATTTTACACCACTAACTGAGCAGAGGAGAGATGAATAATGTAGCAATTGCCCCATCATGTAGTAATGGCATGTTACAGTCAAAGGTTTTGTCACTAACTTGAATTAACTTGATGGCCTGTTGTTACCTAGGACTCTCAGTTGATATGCTTCCAGTTGTGCATGGGGGTGGGGGTTGTGTACTGAGCACCCAGTTCCCTAAAAAAACTTAAGAACCACCCAGTTCCACATGCTGTTCACACTTACATTACTAAACAAAGTGTTTCTGATCTTCCTTTCTTCAACCTCACCATCTAAGGATAAGGACTGACTGTATAGCGTTAATTACCCTAGAGTTCACCTACAAGCCTAACAAGAGAGCTATACATTCCAATACCCCTCCATTTTACCTCTTTATTGTCTAGTTTAATGCCACAATTTTTCTGTCATGTTATTGTTTGCAATAATTTATGAGTCTAGTACAACAACTATGATTTACTGATTGTGTAATATGGTAACGTGCAAAGTGTATGGCCATATATGTCAAAAGGTTACCATGTGTCAGTCAATTAATAGGTGTTGTACATCTTGCCGTACGTTGTATTACACTGTGGTGATCGACTCAAGGTACTAACGTACTTAAGATACAATCACTATAACCCTTGCATCGGTAGCCACTTAATCGTTACAAGGTTTTCAAAAATTGACCCTCAATGTAATTTTCCTGCTATAAATATATAAATCAAACGTAAAGGAAGACTCAATGAGGTTAACATGATTAATACTTATGTGGAGGATATTTTCTCGCTTGGTGTAGTTCCATTTTCGCGCAACTAATGCAAACACCTCAGTACGGGAAATTGGGCTTTTAACGTACGGTGCACAGCAGTGTCAATACCTGCTCTAAACTTTGCGAATACCTGACCGTATTCAGAAATATTTCATGGTAATGTTAGATTTTTTAGGTGGATAAGGAAATTTCTGATGTACCCTCTTTCTGGCATACCGTGCCAAAAACTCATTTTCGAGAAAAAAACAGATTTTCCGAACAGAATGAAAACTGTTTTTACGAGTTCAAAAAATCATCTCAAATTCATTGCTTCGTGTATTAAATACTTCAAAAATGTTGCAAAACTATCAGAAAATGTGTTCTCTGTTAATTTTAATGATGATTTTGTAAGATGATGTGTTTTTCATGTCGAAATTTGGATTTGAAAATAGTTTTTGCTAATTATATATGCAATGGCTGTGACGTCATGCATACTCAAATTAGAAAAGAAGCGACTTTTGGTGGCTGTGAGGACTGGCTGTAGTTTACTGCACACAGGAAGTGTGGAAGCATTTTGTGAAATGAGGGTGTGTGTGTGTGGAGATTAATGGGGTAGTAAAAGGGGTTTGAAAAAAGGGATTGGAAAGTAATACCTATCGGTAAGTTTCTAATAGAATGCATAGCAGAAAAAGCAGAAAAGGAATTGAACCTGTTTTTAATGGGCTCTTTAAAGTTTGTCAGGTAAGGTTTCATGGCTCAGTTTCAGTTTAAGTGGGGTCGGCTACAGCCTTTTTTCAGTGGGCTCATTAAAACAAATAAAGACAAATTGGCTACTAGCCTGCACATAGTACCGTGTAAGTTGATGTCCCTGTGCAATCCAGTGTATACTAGGAAGGTACTATACTTTGTACTGTAAGCAGTGCAGGTCAGGTCATGATAATGTGACCTCTACAGTGTAGTCTTCAACTCCAGTCACACATAAACAGTATTTAAGTTGTTTGAGGGGTTAGAGATCTTATTGTGGCGCTATCGCGATCGTTTTTCCGTAATTTTGAAGGACAAAGCGCATGCCCATAGTTACTACAAAAATCCATACAAAATACGGGAAAACCATAGTGGTTGGCATCTCTGTATTCTGTTGGATTTTATGGGGCGATTTGAAAAGTATTGAACAGTACGACACTATATAACACATTCGTGTTGGTGTGTCGTTAAATTTTATCTAACTAACCAACCTAAGGGGTGAGAGGATCAGACTGGTGGTACTCTCACACGAGATGTAAACATGAGTATCTTATGAAATATACCTAACTGACTGATTTGTTGCTGACTTGTCAGGAGTTCTCAGCTTTCACACCGTACTGAATAGAAAGGTAGAGTTCAATTTTGACCCCTTTTGTCATAAAAACGTGCAAAGTACAGTACCCTTTTCTCTAGTGAAATGTGTCCCAACCACTAGGTGGGAGTAAAATTGTAGGTATTATTCTTCCACCAAAGCCTAACCTACCATACTGTTAAAACAAAGCAAGATATACAAATGTAATAACAGCAAGCCCTGTGGGATATTAGCCTTACATGTAGACCAATTTGTTTTTTTATTGCTAATTCATACTTTCTCTTGTCTCAATCTGTCATTCCAGTGGATCGAATTAACCACAAAGTTTATAATCTGACAGACTGATAATTGAAATGATAACGTTTGTTTTAAAAGTCTTGTATGTCACTCTACCAGCACAAAATTACCTAACACCTAACAACAGCAGGAACACAGGAGATAGTTGTCATCATTCTTCCAGCAACTTGAACTTTAATGGCAAATATAACCTACATTTGGCATTCCACACTGTAAATTCAAATCCAATGCCCTTGAATTTGAGTCAAGTGAGTGCCATTTCACAGGCATCACTCACCTCAAATCAGAAGGGCAAATTTTTGCACACCAAGGTTAAGGAGGAAATTAAGGTGAATGTATCAAAATTGAGGAAAACAGCACACCTACCACACTTCTTAAAGGGCAAGGGCAGTCCCCTCAACATGAAGTAGTGCCTTTGACGTTTCTGTCTTACGACTGGCTCTTAAGAGTCATGTGATGATATTTTTCTCCTCAAATGTGAAATTACTAGACATACCTGCTTTGCCTTGAATGTGTAACATTGAAGTCCTAAAATATTGTAAATGATAATTTTAGGAGAAATAAGAGGAAAATTGTCAGATTTAGCTGCTGCTTCAAAGCCAGTCTGGAGCCACTGCTTTTGCCCTTTTATTACCTGAGGAATGTCATCTGCAGCACACCTGGAAAATTTGAAACTTAAAGGGCTTGTCCTCTTACCCCAAACTACAATTTTTGTCGTAGTCCATAGATACTTTCTATTGGCTCAGCTGGTCTTTGATTGGCAGCTAGTTCAAACAATACAGAGTACCAAAGCTTATATTTCATATCATGAACTGTACTGAGAGGTGTTTTGACTACACACACCAATTGAAGCAATAAACTGAGATTGTGTATGGATGAGGATGAATTTTAGACAATTGTTGGAGGGGCTTAAGTAAGAAGGTTAAGAGAATTGGTACTGTTTGGGGTGAGAGAACTGGGCCTTAAAGGCCAGAACATAACACACCATGAATGCTGACCAGTATTCAGTAACATTTTTTAAGAACTTGTTAAATACATTATACAAGTGATTTCAGTAATATTGGCTGAGCTGACTACTTCCAAACTACAGCATGAATGGGATTATTAAATGGCTTGAATCATGATTTCCATTTGAAGGTGTCAAACTCTCACCGCAAACTTTAATTCCTGTAGTAGTCCACAGCACTTCTCAATTGGCAAAGCTGTTTGATTGATAGTTAGTTCAAAAAATGCAGAGACTGTAGCTCATATTACACAGCATGTACTGTACATTTTGATTATACATGGAAGCCTTAATTGTATACTCACTGTGAAGCAACACACTGAGGTTGTGTCTGATGAGGAAAGGGCTTGACTAAGCAATTCGGAGAATTGGAACTGTTTAAACGATTAGGTCGTTACAAATAAGTAGGTCCATTCCTCCGGATAATGTCTATAACCCCCCATCTCATTTGTCCCCTGTCCCATTAGTCCAGTCTCACTAGCCCCCTCCCTGGTATTCAGGAGATTGTGTACCCTATTCTTAACCAATGACAAAAAGTAAGCCAACTGGGGGAGTAAGGAGACCAGTGAGATGGGGACACTACATAAAGAGCATGGTCCTGTGCAGGTAACTTTACCTGCTTTGTATCACAGAAGTACTATCTCTGAGGTTGTACTTCCATGCTTGCAAATTGGCAGTGAACAGTATTATACAAGTGGGATGCAAGGCACTTTCTCCAACATTAATATAATGCACCAGGTCACAAACCCTGCACCTGTGATGTGATTTATATGGAACACATCCTCTGCTAGTTGCAGGGAAATACAACCATTCTTCTAAGGCATAATTTATGCAAGTGGTGGATCTTTTTGAGCGGTAATGACAAATACATTCCTAAATCATTTTTGTGAGAAAAATTGGAGAATTAGAAACTTGACTCTCTATTTGCTCTTTCTCTGACCATGATTTAATTGGCTGCTTTACTTATAAATCTTGGCAACTCAAAATAAAGAAAAATAATTCCTAACACAACACTAGCACTGGGATAAAATAGTTAATCATATATACTGTAATATCACAATTCATTTTTTATAAATTCTGAAATTTCTCACTGCCTTTTCTTTCCCCTAAAGTCTTCCCACTTACCTAATACATTAAATCTCAAATTAATGTTCTGTCAGATATGTACCTCCACCTACCCCAAACCCCAAGTTGATAAAATTCTGTGAAATTCTTCCTTCCCCTCTCCAACCCTCAAGTTAACTAATTCTTCCAGAAATTTTTCATTGTTTAAAAGAAACATTTTTTACTGTTTATGGATAGAACATAAGCAATCGGAGAAATGGAAATTACTTTAAGAAACCTTCAAGCTGGAAATTCACAGAGAAGAAAAACCTGCATGCTAAACACGTGGCATATGGATTTCACTCACTAAATCCTAGAACAGTGTCACAACTGAAACATTGTTAAATGTGACAGCTCCATTGAAAAGTAGTAAAATAAGCTCGAAGATCCATTTTGTGTTTCAACCACAAAAGACCGCTTTCACACTTGAGAGCTGACCTCGAGGTGAGGATCAGATCCGGATCAGATCCGCGCGGTGGATCGAGCCCCAATCAAGCGATCAACAAACAGGAAGTGACGCAATGAACCTGCCTTATCCTCGTTATCCCGCCATTGCTCTAACTTACTTTCGCTTCCCGCGAAATACAAGACACATTGGTAACATCGAAACCTTCACGGAGCTAAAAGAGAAGCAAAGGGATAGCTTTTTTCTAAAAAACAGCCGGGAAAACTCTCGAGTGAAAAGTATTCTTTGAAACTGGAGAAAGACGCTCAAAGTTCAAGCCAATCACTAACGTCAAACAGAGTAGCCTACATAGTAGGCCTATGTAGTATGTGTATATACACTGTGTGCACTGCCTGCAGTGCAGGCCAGCTGTACATACCGCAGCGCTGCTGTGCAGAGCAACGTTCGTATATGTTGAAATGGGAAGTTACGTCATAGGTCATGTTGATCTCGGGTCACCTTAATCCTGCGAGCTTTCACACACAGTTTTTTGATCCCCCGCGGGAGATCTGATCTGCCCCGGTGGGTGGATCAAACTCTCCAGATCTAATCCTGAGTGCGAGAGCTTTCACACTACAAAGTTGATCTCGAGAGGCGGATCAGATCCGGATCTGCTTGAGATCAAGTTTGAAAGTGGTCAGAGAGTATGCTTTCTTTTCTTCCTCTGCATATAAATGGTCATGTTACTTTGCCTTTATGTGCCTATCAACATTTTCCCCAACTTTATGACACTGAACAGGTGGTGATCAGATGGAACTATCCTATACATCACAGAAGTCTTACTTTTCATACAGGGATAACTTTAAATATGTTGGATAGAATATCACATTTTTGCAGTGTTTATTAATTCCATCACCACCTAACCAGTATAAAACTGCCACTACAGAATCAACACATTCCTTCCCATATATATTACAAGTAACTGCTATGACCTACAAGTGTTAAGGCATTTATAAACACACCATGCATGCCCCACAATGAGTAACCTCTTCAGCACTCAAGTATCTACACAGGAAAGTTTTATCCAACCATAAAAGTTCCAGAATCTGAGTGCTAAAGCCAAGACTTGTGATTGGTCAACCAATCATCACTGCTAACCAATCAAATGTCTCATCGGAGAGTCTGTGAGGAAGTTGCTTATTACTGCATTCATTGTAGCAGTAAGTAGAGCTATGAAGAGTGTTGTAAGTTGGTAATGTTTGTAGTCTACAGAACCATGTGCAAATGTGATAGGATACTATGTGAAACACAAGCTACTTGAACTAGTTCACTCAAAGTTGCACTTTTTGGTCAGAGGGCAAAAAAGAAGAATTTTTCAGAGACTTTTTTCAGTAAACTTACACATGGCATGGTCAAGATTATAGTGGAAACCATCTGAATATCAAAGTAGAGCAATATTTACCTCTGTGGCTAATAATTGAAATAATTGTTAAGTAAAAGGACAACTGACATTGGAAAAAATAATACATGTGTCCTGAAGCAGGATCTTTACTTTTTTTGCATGGAATGATCAGGATCGCTTTTCTTGTCCTCTTATGGCTCGATACCCTTCCTTTTGACGTAAAAAAAGAAAAACATTTGTTGTTCAGGATGATCATTTTATGACACACCATAGTCTGTGCATACTTGGATTAATTAAAACCTGCAGGATTACTACAGCCCTTCAGAGTGGTTTGAGAAAATTTTTCACAAATTGTTCTCACATAGAAAGATACCAAAAAATGGTAAGTCTAGACTCCAAAGCATAAAGGTTTAGTTTAGTGAAATTTTGTGCCTCACTTTTAACCGTCTGGCTTAATCTAGCACCATCCCACAGCCTTCTTTCCAGTTATAGGACACTGGGTTGGTTTACCTATACCTTGCTTAGGATTCAGGTTTTTGTGTGTTTTTATTAAAATCTTCTCCAACTTTGGTCGGAAAGAACCCAAAATTTGCCACTCTGTGTAAATGTATGAGTTTTACCACAGGATTATAAAAATTAAATTTATACTAATAAAAAATATTCCCAAATGTCACACTGCTAAGTGTCAGGGAATAATTTATCCAGTATCGCATCGCAATTTGCTACACAAACAGGCCAACATGAGGCTAGAATTCAATAGGAGGTTTTAGCCATCAGGCGACATAAGACATCTATATATTTCACCCGAGAAAATGGCCTTTTCCCGGGGAAGTTTGGCTAAACGACCCTATTGAATTCTAGCGGCATGAGTTACTACATAAATGAAAAATTGTGTAGTAATTTTTTGTGTGCATAACCCTTGCATTTTCTCAAAAATTGTGTAAAAGACCTCAAAAATCTTCAAAACTGCCATGCAAAATTTGACTCCTAAATTATTCCGTGGCCAGACAGAGAGTCTATGCTGCCAGATGAGAAATGTATGCTGCAGTGGCATAACGAAAAAAACAAGTAAGCATTTTTTTCCCCATAGACATGAGATGTAAATCATGTAGTTACATGGGTTGACATATTTTTTTGACTCTTCCCAACCAGAGATGGAGAAGATTTTAACAAACATTCACAAACATTGTATTGGACTCCAACCCAAATTTGGTGTAGTGTGATCACGGCTTTGGAATGGCAGGAAACACTAATTAAGTAGGGGAGGGGGAAGGGGGATGGGAACCTGCATTTTCCCTTTAAATCATTCAATAAGTAGGGTGTCTTTGTCTTTATCTGATCTTTTCTACTAGTTTCTCCCTCCTTTACTGTTTGAGTCAGGAGATGAATCTTTCTGACATACTTTAGCTTTCAAGGCAGTCACATATCTCATCCCAAACTACAATTTTTTTAGTAGTAGTCAACAGAAAGTCTCAATTGACACAGCAATTTGACTGAAAGCAAATTAAAAAAATAAATTGCAGAATACTGTACCACATATGACACAGCACGTTCTCCACTAAGAGTGTTTCAATTATACATTGCATGTGGTGAATACTCATCTTGAAGCAATAAACTGAGATTGTGTCTGGATGAGAATTAATTTTAAATACTTGTGGGAGGAGTTTATGTAAGTAGGTTAGGTGGGGAGATAGAACTGTTTTGGGGTAAGAGGATTTGGCCTTTAAAACTATTTTTACTTTTCACAATCAAAACCATTAAATATTATTATTTCAAAGGTTGGGATGGTAACCCATTGGGTTAGATAATTGGTCTTTATAAATGTCAATGGCAGCTGCCTATCTCGTAGCATACTTTGCTAGCGGAGGGGGCTGGGGGAGGGGGAGGGGAGGATATGGGGCAAAATCAGCTTTCATATGATAATATTCTTGTATGGGAATAAAAACAACTGACTCTTCATCCTCCAAAAGCTTATGGCACTCAACTTTCTAAAACATAGACTGTACATAAATTAGCCTCAAAGTCATTCTTTATTTGAATTTACTTTAACAATCTCTAGTATCAAACAAGGGAGACAATGAAGATATATCTGTTCATGTAGGGTTAACATCAGAATTTGCTAACAGGGTAGGGAAGGGGAAGCAACTTGGAGCAATTACATTAAAGGGAAATATTGTGTTTAAAAAAAAAAAATGGCTCAGACACCATCCAACAATTCAGTCTTAATCATAAAGCCCAGCAATAGCTACATCTCTTCAAAATACTGTGTTCAAGAAGAGCCATGGACATTGCATCATTTGAAATGTTGAAAGTTTGGGTGAACAAATTATTATTGAGTGGCAAACAACTGAATTTCTATCTGTGGAAAACTTACTTCTTGAAAAGAAGGCTACCATACTGCCTTATTTTGGATAATCTATCAACCAGTGTGTGAATAAATATTAGTTTTAAAAGGATAAATTTTTCTGGCAAAACAAATGCAATATTTCACTTTAAGGGAGAAAGAGGACAGGCTGTCCATGGACATCAACAAAATGTAAAATTTTCAATGCACTTGCTGCATGTTTGGGCGTCTCTTTACTAAAATAATTGTGCGTTTTTTACTGTCACTCTTTTCATCAATGATCTGATCAGGGAGGCTCGTATTAAACAAAAAAGAACTATATTTCTACTTTTGCCAACTTTGTGAAGTAATAACCCTAATGGGAAGTGTATTCCAAAATTAAATGCTTCAAAAGCTATGAATTCTCTTCATCTAATGTAATTCCCAGGTTATGGACTGTTTTTTGGTCAGAATTTATTTTTGAAAACTGTTAAGAATAAGACTTGTTTCCTGTTTTACTACATACATTCAAGACTACATATGGGTGTTACTGAGTAAATTGAGCAGCTGGATCTTACCTGAATTAACTCTTTTACACTTAACATCAAAATGTTTTGCTTGCTTCAGGTGTGTACCAGAAGTTGTGGTAATACAGCAGTCTACCATACACCTTGACCCCATTAAAGAAGAACTCTCAGGGAACTATCATTGTTGTAATGATAACTTAAAGGGAAATATTGTGTTTGTTTTACAAGAAAATTTGATTCTTTGAACCAACATTTATTGGCACAGAGTAATAAATAATTACAAATAAGGCAGTATGTTTGCCTTCTTTTCAAGAAAGAAGTTTCGCTCAGATAGAAATTCAGTTGTTGGTTGCACAAAAATAATTTGTTCCATTACTCTTCTTGTGCATAATATTTTGAGCTGATGAAGCTATTGCTGGTGTTTATTGTTGAGACGGAATGATTTGAAAATGACTAGAGGTATTTACTTTTAACGATATGTTGAAGCATTTTATATGCAATATTTCCTTTTAAATAACCCCAGTAAATCACACACAATGACCCTTTTCCCCAAAGATTCTTGATGAGGTACCGAAGCTACCACCACATATACATTTTTGATGCTCACATGTGTGAGAACCCCATCAGTGGGCTGACTACCCCTAGAGATAATTAAAAAGTTAATTATATAGGCCACAATTCAGTCAAAATCTTCATATCCTCTAAGGGAAAGGGCTAGACCCCTTGAGCATTGGTCCACAAGGGCCCTTGGCCCAACCATGATACCCCAGTCCTGCACAGTGTTTTAAAGAAAATTAATGAATTTTCTGGAATTATACATCTGGTGTGAAACATGTTCATACTAATAACATCCCAAATCACTAATTCAACAATTAAACTAACAAAAGCTCCATTCATCAATATAAATCACCATAAAATAAAAGCAACTCATTTCCCCTCACAATGGGTAAAACTGATACCCTCAAAAGACTATGATACCCCATGCTCCAAACTGTGGAGCCTAGCTTAGTTAAGGCTTATTTACTGCAACATAAACCTCAGTGATGGCAAATTAGAGAAGCATTTCCTGAAACTTAGATATCAAGGACTGTAGATAGACCTGGGTAAGGGATCTGAGGGAAGGATTCCTCTTTTTAAAAAATCTTTTCACATTTAGGAGGCTGAAATACAAAATAGACAATTCCCTTTTTCTGATTTTCAAGTTTTTCATGCATGCAGTACATTAAGATACAGAAAGATACCAAGATCCTAACACCTCTCCCCACCCATGGAAATTTCAAACATGGTGATCATAGCAAAACTCTTTATCTAGCAAACGGACCTCCTGAAAATTTTGCTGGATACTTTCAATTCCAAAAATAAGGAAATATCCTGAACTTGAAAATGAAGAGCAGGAATAAGTACTTGAAATAATTCCACAAAGTCATTTCCAGAAAATTTCATAGTAAGTAAGGTATCAGTTTGACCAATCCTTTCACTAAAAAGACCATGTTAACCATCTTAGTTATGGCATAAAGGGTACTTAAGATGGGAGTTTTATGGCCCAGTTTCTAATCAGTTGGCTTAACTTTAGGTGGCTGTAGCCTTTTTCCCAGTTGTGGCTCAATGGGTTGTTTTCCCTACTCCATTGCTTATGCTGAGCACCAAGCACAATGGTAGAAGGTTCCACTTTTAAAGCCTTTGGTATGACCCGGCCAGAATTAGAACTCCTGACCTCCAGACTGCAAGTCTGATGCTCTAAATACTTGACCATGAAGTCAGTCTCATGAAAATGAAATTGCAAATCACTCATTGTCAATACTTTCCCAAATGGCAAGGCAAATAAAAGAGAAATGTTATGTGAGAAATGTGTCAATGTCATGTCATGAAATTATTTTATTAGCTCAATATGGGTTAAGTGATGTTTTCCAACTAGAAATTTATCTTAAATAAGATGGTTACACTGAAAATAAATCTTTCAATGAGAGATATTTGCAATTCCTGTATATGTTACATCTTAAAATATTTTGAGTCAATATTTCTTTTCAATTCTTCATTCAATTCACCTTTACAACCTTTTTCCTTCAAGAGATTTAGTAGATAAAATATTTCACAGAGCAATTGACCATTACCAATTTGAAACTTCTTCCCTTCCAAGCAAACCCCCCACACCTTCTAAAACCACTTCCCTTTAAATAGAAATTATTTAACAATAATAGTGGAAATTATATACTTCCTTAAACTACGTTGATGACCAGGAAGTAAAGATAGGCAAGCACAAAAGGATACAAAACCAGATTCCTCAATCAGATTAATAGTACTTGACTGGAACATACAAAAGCTTGGGACAGGAAGCTATTGTTTACTCTGAACATCACATACTATCTGGAAGCTGGAAGGGACAAATTATTGTTAATTGCATTACGAGAATCAGAGCAATGGCAGAAGTTTAAACTTGCAGTACTTATCTAATATTTGGTATAGATTCTAGAAAAATGAACTGGAATGAAATTCTATCAATACTCATATTCTCATCTCAAAATAAGTTTCAAGTGTAACCTGAACTTCCCTAAACTCACAGGGAAATGCACTCCCCCCCCCCCCAATTTGAATTAGCGTACACCATCATGCCAATAGATGATATGAGAAATGTTCCCATGCATGCAATGCAATTGGATCACTGGTGAAGTTGTACCTCTGCCTTTGAAGCAGTTTTTGTCCCTTTATATGCGACATATCTTAACTAGGCGCATTATGTACGCAGATCATGTCAGTGCAGGAAAAATACACTTAGCTGAGTGGCATAGTGTAAAGTATGAGAATACACACAAGTCCAAAAAAAAAACCCAGTTATCATGGTAAACTTGACCTTGTTGCCCAGACCATGTGCCAAATTCCCTGGGCCCTGGCCTGTATTTGAGAATAATTCCTGAATAAAGGCCAGGGGCATGTGCCTCTGGTAAAATTCTGGCTCAAAAATTAATTTTACTTCATATTGCATTTAAGCAATATTTACATGTCAGGAGTGAGGTATTGGTGTTAATTAATGGATAAAACAATTTGAACTGGCTCCGAAATGCTCTTTCTGGTGATTTGGGAGTTTTTTTGGCAGAAAAATTACCAACTTTGCCATTATCCTTACTGAGGGTCATCAGTCAAATAGTTTCACATGATTTAAAAATTTACATATCTTTCTCTCAAGCTTTTTTAAGATCCAGTTTGACTGGATAGAGAAAACCATCATCATTTTGACATCGAATTGGAAAGAAGCTAAAAATTTTTTTAACTCCTTCACGTAATATCATTTTCCAGTGCAAGCTCACAGACTGATTTTGTGAAAAATCCTGCTCTGTGCACTTTAGAGGTAAACATTTCTATCTCTAAAGTACCTGATCTGTGTTCCATTACTCAAATCAGCTTCTTCAATAAGCAGCAGTTTTAGTGACCATTCTAGTACAACAGAAGTCTAACAACGTTGGGGTTCAAATAGAAACCTACAACAAAGTGCTGTCAAAAGGCCTGGAGACCAAGCTACTTTTTTATGATGCAGAAGGGCTACAGTATGTCCCCTTTCCATTTACTCTGAGATAAACTGCTATCAAATTTCAACCTTCATGGCCGTTTTCAAATGCTTAAATGAGCATATAATTGTTACTGAGAACAGTTCTTGATGAGGTTAGGGATAGGTTATTTTTTCCACATGTACTTAGTACAGGAATGTAAGGTTGTAAAATAACTTTGCAAAATGAACTTAAATGAAAATATAAAATGAATTTAATAGGACTATACTACTTTTTTAAAATTAATCTTGCACAACGGGTAATCAATCATCTCATTTGTATGAAGAGGTATTTATTTTGGAAGTATGCCACCATCCTGCTCCTTTACACCTGAGATTCTGTATTATAAATTGGTTAAAAGTAACAACCCCACACAAGCCATTATTTCTAGTCTTTTTTGTGCAACAACTTTTTAACAGTTGGATAATTGGAAACTTCAAGTTTGATCTTCAAAGTTATAAATTCAATTAATGCATTTTATTCACTGCCACAAGGTATTACACTGTGAGTGTACTTTTTTAATGGAAGGAAACAGTTTTACATACATGTGTAAGTGGATAAATTAAAACGGAAGCTGAGAATTTTTGTGGTTAAAACGCAACAAGTCATTATTTAATTACACATGGACTGATGCCAGTGGAAACTTATGCATTTATTTAGAAGTGTATTTCTTGTGAAAGCTTTTTTTTTTTCTTTAAAGCGGCTCATTGAGTTGGTTCATGAAATTCAACATATTTTTCCAAACCTACTAAGTTTTCTTCACATACCAAAGACCAATGGTCAATCTTGGACAATCCCCATAGCCTTCACACAAATAACTGTTTTATGAGTGAGTGCGTAACGATTCAAGTCAAAAATTTGTGACCAGACACTTTTTCAAATTATGTACAAAACCGCTACAGTCAGGACACAGGAATTTTCAAAATTTTAGCATTTTCTGTGACTTTTGGACTTGAAACTTGACTTGTTATGCTAACTATAAGCATTGTTATGTGATAGTGACCCTTTGAAACTCTCATTAAGTTATCGATATCAACTCAATGAGCCTCTTTAATAGACAACATCTACTGTTTGCATCAATCTGATGATTACTAGGCAGATAATAAAATTTTTGTAAGTGGTTTCAAGTTGAAAGTTTTCTTTTCCTTAACTTTCTTTAACAGACAGCATCTACTGTTTGCATTAGTTAAAGGCATGTTCTGGTGGCTTTTGGAGTCTGTCTTGTGAAAAACGAAAATATTCCACATGGTGTCCTTCCCTATCCCTATCCCTTTCCCTTCCCTATCACAATACCATTTTCCTAACTCAAGATATCTTTCTCCAAAGATTAGTTATTTCTATTAAAAAATATCTCTGCTTTTCAACAAAGCCACAGAAAGTTATGTAACGTGGGCACATTGCTTCAAATTTCTTTTGTTTTTCTTTATAATTGAACATCCTGTTTGTCCTTGAAATTTGATACTGTTGGAATGTTTAAATAGCTTTACGTGCAGATCTAGTATTACCGTTCACCATACACAGAGCACAACCAACAATGTTACTTAATAATGCCTGCAGCAGTATCATAATAATAAATAAATTGAATGCACTGTGAAATTAATGTGCCACGATGACATCACAGATTTCCCATGATGCACCAAATCCCTTGAAAAATTTGCAATACTTTAAAAATTTGTATCTTCCGAATGCTATTAGCCATTGAAATGTAGTTTTCACCTTCTGAAAGAGAAAATTTTTTTGCTTATTTTGAAGTGAACGAATTTTGTCTCCAGAATATGCCTTTAAATGATGACTCGGCCGATAATAAGATTTCTGTAATTGTTTTGATTAACTGTTTTGATGAAACAGCAGCTAAATCTCACAATTTCCCTCCTATTTCCCTGCAAATTATCTATTATAATATTTGAGGACTTCACTAGTATTCCATATTCAAGGTAAACCAAGGATTTACTCCTTTGAGGAGAAAAAATATTTTCAAATGACCCTCAAGAGCCAATCATGAAACAGGACAGTCTAATACACTACTTCACGTTGGTGGGGAGGTGGGGGGGGGGGGGGTTGACTGCTCTTTTCCCTTTAAACACAGCATTCTTTATAAACTAATTAATCCTAAATTAACAAATCCTCAAATTGTAAACTTCAACAAATGTTCATGCTGCTTTTGTGTTTTTCTGCTTAAAGGGGAAATGGAGCCATCCCAACTTGGAGTGGTGTATAGTAGCTAACAATGCTTTATGATTGGCTCATGACAGTCATGTGACAATATTTTTCTCACTTAATTTTCAAACAATAAGGCCTGATTTTCTCATCCCAAACAGTACCAATTCTCCTAATCTTCTTACTCAAGCCCCTCCCACAATTGTATAAATAATTCCTCCTCATCCAGACAAAATCTTAGTTTATTGCTTCAGGGTTAATACAAAAAAGCTCAATTTGTTTAATCAAAAAATCCTCAGTACAGTTCATGCTGTGTAATATAAGCTTTGGTTCTATGCATTGTTTGAATTACCTGTCAATCAAAGAGCTGAGCCAATTGAGAATTTTGGTGAACCCATACAAAAATTGTAGTTTGGGGTGAGAGGATTGGTCCTTCAAGGAGAGTAACTCATTGGTTTAAAATTAAATCCGCATGCCCTTACAAAAAAAGGTGAGGCAATTGGTTCCAAATTCGCAGGTTTTGACAGGTTTTTCCAGGGGTTTTCAACAGTTTTTGCATAAAAACCCATTTTCCCTTGACATTGACGCAGCTTGATCATTTGCCACAGGTTCGACACAGGTTTGCCAAGGGTTTGACTCAGGTCTTTTGTTCAAAAGGTGTGGTGATAAAAACTAGGGTTAACAAAGAATTTTTCAACAAAACCTGTGGCTTGATATTAAAGGCAAGGAAAGGTGTGCAAAACCTGCATCAAACCTGTGAGTAGTGGGTCCCAAAAATGCAGGTTTGCCACCCAAGAACACACTTGATTTCCTTTGTTTTTCCACGCGTGATCACACATGGTGCAGACACAGGTTCACGCACCTTTAACTTCTCGCCCACAAACTACAACTGCAGAGTGCTGTTCACAGTTCACATTACACAGTATGTACTGTAGTGAGAGTGTTTCTGATTAAATATTAATCTTGTACACCCACTCAAGGTCAAGCAATAACTGAAATTGTGTCTGGATTAGGATGAGTTTTAGACAGTTGTAGGAGGGCTTTAGTAATTAGATTGGGAGAATTGTAACTGTCTGGAGAGAGATAATAAATGACCGAAAATTCCTTAAATATCATAAAAGATACTTGAAAGTAAAATAAAAAAAAATCTGTAGAATCTGGCTGTTGTTTCAAAATAACGGAAGTTCGTGGCAACTGCTTTTGCCCTTTAACCTAAAATAAAATTGAACATAATCCTCTCAACTGGTAAAAAATATTACCTCCCCAACAATGGAGTGGAGTTTAGTGATTTTCAGTTCATTCTTGAAATAAAAAGCACCATTTCAATTTATATGTGGCAAAACAAAAATGTTTTGGTGATAAACTTTTTACATCAGAAACATATATTACAAACAAAAACATTTGAGAAAAACATTCCTGTTTTATTCCGTTTTTGTAAATAACAAGAGGAGTTTAACATGGGTGTGAGAGGTCAACTTACTAAAACTTCATTAAATCTTATACACCCAATTGGACTTGATATGAACTGTGCTCACCAAAGTGTTGTGCTTCAAATGCAATGGTTTGAAACAAGACAGAACATGAAGACAATGGGGTAATAAATGTAAAACATATGAAGGATATACAACCTGACACCTACATTGTATTTCTGACATCAAATTTGTGGGAGATTTCTAGCCATGGTGACAGACAAAAAGTCAGGTCACATAAATCTAACTTTCACATATTTAGTCTTTCTTCTCCTTCATCTAATGTCCTTTTTCCTTGTATTGTCATTCAGGAACCAATTTTCTTTGCCATCCTAGTGGAGATGCTTTGTGTGCATACTGTTATTCATATATATGACAATTTACTCCTCCCACATTCCTGCTGCTACTAATATTTCAAGCAGTTATGTATGGAGACAAACCACAGGTGTGATTCCAAGGAAGATTTCCCAGATTAACTACATCAACAATAAAAAAAAAATGTGAAATCTAGCAGTACTTCTATCAATCTAGGAGAATATTCAAGGGTCCTCCTTTTTCAAAATGTCTGGGCCTGCAACCAAACATTCCCTCTATCCTTGACAAATGTTTTTCAATAAATTGTACAGTTTATGAGGAGTATCACTGTTTTACCTGGAATGCAATATTAATTACAGAAGAAATGCGACCACCCAAACTCAAAGTAGTATTATAAAATGTCATGTGTCATGAGTGACTATTGAGAATTAATGTGACAATATTTATTCTACTCAATTTTGAAATTTACTAGGAGTTACTGCTTTGTTATACCTTGAGTGTAAAATATCCAAGTTCTAAAAATTATGGAAGAGACATAAGAAAATTGTAAAATTGTGCTGTTGCTACAAAATAAGTTTGGGGTGGCTGCTAATTTTGCCCCCTACAGGGATTGCAAAGACAAGGGCGGGCCTCTAATTTCTGTCGCAGGCATTTTGGGCCACCTGACATTGCTAGTATATTGTTGCACATATTGGGCCCCTTTGGTGGTTTTAACCCCCCATGGCACTTCAAAATTTGCTCCATGGTCCATGCTCTAAGTCTCATAATATAATGAAAGACTGCATGGAGGGGGATTACAAATTGATGAGTAACAATGTAACTGTTTTTATAAAATAAGATTAGGACAACTGCTGGCCTCTGATGGACAATCAAATTAAACTACAGTGTTTACAGGATAATTTAAGGGAGAAATGCAGTCACCTCAACTCGAAGTACTTAGTGTAGTATATACTGCCCATTTCATGAATGGCTCTGAGAAGTCAAGGGCAATATCGATCTTTACTCCTCAGATGGTAAATTTACTATGAGTAACTGCTTGTTTTACCATGGTATGAAAATAATGAAGTCCTAAAATACTATAAAAATACTTTGATGAGAAATATGAAGAAAATGGTGAGATTTAGCTGTTTCTTCAAAATAAGTCTGAGGCAACTGGTCTCCATCTTAATAGGGACAAGATGAGGCAAAAGCAGGTTTCCAAGTTGATGGTCCTTGATGCTTCTCTTTTTGCCCTAACCACCTGAACCTCAGTTCATCACACCTTTAACCCTTTAAATATGACATTTTCATACAATATTTGCCATCATATCAACCATAACTGAATTTTCTGAAACCACAAACTTGAGATTATTTGTGGTACAAAGAAATTTGAACCCTCACTCTATTTTTAGCAACTTTAGCTGAAAGGGTGAAAGTTCTGCAGGGTTCACATTGTATGCTGGGAGTGAAATGCTTCAAATCTGTGTTAAATGAGAAAGCCTGTCTGTGGGTTGTACATGTGTTGCACTTACCTTGCATTGCAATATGCACTCAGACAACTGGAAAAAGGCTGTGGGCACCACTAGATTAAAGACCTGATCCTCTTACCCCAAAGCATTATAATCCTCCTAACCTATTTACTTCAGCCCTTCCCACAACTGTTTAAATGTTATCCTTATCCAGACACAACCTCAGTTTCTTGCTTCAGGGTGACTATTCAAGACCACAAGGTGTAATCAAAATCACTCTCAGGTCAGCACAAACTGTGTTATACCAGCTATGGTACTTTGCATTGTTTGAACTATTTGTCAATCAAGGAGGTGAACCACTTGAGAATTTCTGTTAACCCCTGCAAAGTATATAGTTAAATCCTGTCTTAATATGGTAAAAAACCAAAAGATGTCATCGATGTGTCATTTGAGTCCTTCAGGGATGTGGCTGCCCCCCAACCATACTGTAGGCAGGGGCGTAGCCAGAAATTTGCCAAGGGGGGTGCAAACTCGTGGAGACTATCTAAGCGGAGCGCCACCATTGGTTGGCGCGGAGCGTACAAGAAAATTTTTAGTTTTACAACCCCCCCAGATGGCCGGAAACAGCCCTTCCTGAGTCATTTTAGCTGCAAGAATCTAGCCTTGAAATATAGATCTCATTTATACAATTTCTCAATTACTGAAAATTACAAGTAGTCTGTGAAAAATGATGCAATGCCCCGATGAGCTTTAGAAACTTTTAACTCTACAAATCACTCAGATTGTAGAAAGCAGCCTTTTCTTGATGTTTTACATGCTTAGCTCACATAGCCTACATGCTCCCAACCCTGCACCCCACCCCTGCTGTGGCAACATCACTTGAGCATTGCACCACCATTGGCTTGGCGGAGAGCATCCAATAAAAATGAGCCGAAAATTTATAAACAAATGCCTCTAGATCATTCCTGCCATCCTGCTGCTGCTATTTTAAAATAGTGGCGCTATGCAGTTATGTATTTCTTGTGCGCATCTATAAAAACATTGCAGAAAATGAGGGAATTTCTATTTAGCAATATTGCGGGGAAAAGGAGAGTGGGTATTTCTAGCGAAGCCCGACTTGCCCAAGGGGGGGGGGCGGTCGCCCCCTTCGCCCCCTCCTTGGCTACGCGCCTGACTGTAGGCAACATCATCGGTGGTACATACACACCCCAATTACCAAAGTCCGGCAGTTCATCCATCCATTCTCATACCAAGGTCCGAAAAATTAAAATTATTTGCAAAATGGAAAAAAGTACAAGGAGTGCTAATAGGAAGTTTTAAAACTTTTGATTTATTTCCAAGTGTTTTTAGACTGGGAACGTTCCAGTGATGTGAGCTGTCACTGATACCGTATATTCCCTAATAATCGCCCACCCTCTAATAAACGCCCCCTCAAAATTCTTAAGAACTGTATAGGCTGCGTGCTGCAAGCCCAAACCACAGATTAACAAGCTACTTTTGTTAAGTTAATGTTACAACAGCAGCCTAGTGTCAAAAACAGTTAACCTTTTCACATGTCGAGGTTTTAAAAACACAAAACTAACAATCATCACAATTCACAATAAAAGTTCCAAAATGAACACAGCTTGTAGTTTGATCCATACAGAAGTTTGCAACACATGTAACATGTAACTTTTATTTCCATCACTACGGCTATTCTATTGACATGAACCATGAGGTAGCGCATTGGGATTGTAGTTTCTAGCAGCAAGTTGAATTTCTTTGTAAAATACACCCTCAAATAAAAGCCCCCTTTTCAAAAATGTAATGCCCCCGGTAGTAGTGTAGTATTTGCTTAGAATGCCTAAGTTCTAAGATTCTATATTAAAAGGGCCAAACCTCTCACCCCAAACTACAATTTTGGTAGGGGGGTACCAAAGTTCTCAACTGGCTTAGCTCTTTGATTGACAGCTAATTCAAACAATGCAAAGTTCCAAAGCTTGTATTACACAGCATGAACTGTAGTGAAAGTGTTTTGATTATACACATTGAGCTTTTTTATACTCATCCTGAAGCAATAAACTAAGATTGTGTCTGAATGAGGATGAATTTCAGATAATTGTGGGAGGGGCTTAAGTAAGAAGGTTAGGAGAATTGATACTATTTGGGGTGTGAGGATTGAGCCTTTAAGAGGAGACTAGACCATTTTTCCATTCATTTGTACACATCTAGCATGAGGGTTCAACATCAAATCATATCAAATGAATTGAACGAGGCAAAAGTCAGTTCTTAGTGAACCCCCTTCTCCCTCCACTTAGTTGTCTACTTGAAAATACTGATGATGCTCTATGAGAAACCATAGCACAACTTCAAGTTATTGGAAACAGAGGAATGAGAAGGCAACCCGTCACAAAAGACTTCTATCGAACCAAAGTGAAAAAAAAAGAAGCTTTGATAAAGTAATCATCAGTTTATTTAATCAATTTAAAGGGATTCATCTACAAATCAAATTATTTCCTCATTGCTTACAGCAATTTGTCAATCCAGGATGTACTTAACGAGGGGATGGGATTTTGGTGGATCCTAACTGCATAAATATTATTGGACAATAATAGTGTCTGAGTCTCTGAGATCACATTTGTGAACATAGCAGTTATAGCTGTTTGAATTTTGTAAGTAAAGATTCTATAATCACTATTATCAAAATAGATGGTTCTTTCTTCATTTGAGATGAAATCCAAAAAGGAGGGATTAACAACCAAGATAAAACAATTCTGAAAGACTGATTTCCCAGTGCCTGAATAAAATGTAAGACCAGTGTACTGAACTTTAGCCTATTATGTTTCATAAAATAGCTGGAATATTTCACGAACCACCAACATAAATATGTCATAAAGTGTAAACTTGATAAAAAGTGTTTAAATACAGGTAAGTTCAAGTTTGGTTTCAAATACAGTTTTTAAGTCCTTCCCTTTAATTGCATAAAGGAGGGGGAAATAGGGGGAATATTCTACAACCCCTAATCTACAGGGGGAAGCCTAATGTTCAAAAGTTGAATTTTGGTGGTAAAAGAGGAATCAGGTGGAATGCATTTAAAACTTCATGAGACAAAAACTGACTGAAAAAACATATACACTAGGTAACTTAGAACCAGAAATACTGATTTGTGTTCTTTTTTTATGATTACTATATATGATAACTGTATACTCTAGAAAATATCTGGTGAAATTTAAATTTCACCAGATTCTGTATCAGTATACACCCACACAATCCTGGTTAATTAAACAGGAATTTTAATTCAAATTAATGAAGAAAATTGTTAAAAACTAGAAGAATAACCAGTTACTTGGTTATTAAAATTCACCTGTGTAAAAGTTAACATGACCATGACTCCCTGGTTAAAAAATAACCAGGACTGCGTATAGGTGCTATATCAACACAGATGCTGGTGAAATTTCACCAGACGTCTTTTAGAGTGTATGCTTATACATACCAATTATTGTGTCATTTTGATATACCAAATGGTTCAAAATTCAGGTTTCATGATAGCTTCATTTTCAAGGGAAAAGATTTCTTTATATTCAGTTATGTGCAGATCATGGATAATTTGTTCGTCTAAATTTGCTTTCACAATGTCAGATGATGCAGTACGCTCATTTAGTGCACACTAATGTACATAACTTGGGCACGATAAGGGTTAGGGTATTGTTTCAGCTATTACTGGTAAGACTGAATTTTCTGATTATATTTATATATCTTACACTACGGGCTGCGCTGTTGTTGGTGTGTTGTACATGCAGCATTACTGTAATTATATAACTCTGTTGGTAAATCCCGGTAGTACAAATGTATATATTGGTGAATTACATTTTTAGTGTTTTAATGGGGAAATGCAGTGAGCCCAATTTGGATCAGTATTGTCATTTGCTCTGTTCTATGATTGGCTCTTGAGAGTCATGTGACCATATTATCTAATTTTTGCAATTTAGGACAGTAACTCACTAATTCAAGAGAAAAACTTATCAGTTGAAATTGAATACACAATGCTTGAGCCCTAAAATATCATTATTAGGAAACTGCTTCGCATGAAGACCTGGGTGATAATGCTTCCGTCAAACTGGGTGATACTAACGTCACAAAACCACAGGTACTGAATGACTTGTTTGCTTTGCAACTGCACACTGCTTATAGTGGCACAAGTTCCATGGAAAATTTCATCGATGTTTTAATGAATTCGAAACCAATTTTACTGCTTAAAAGTCTGTTCTGATACCGATTTGTCTGCTGAATTTAACTTCAGCAATCACAGAGTTATTAAAGGGGAAGTTAAAGCAAAAATTTAATTTTCACACGTGAAAGTAGAACCAAATCTACACAATGTGGTGAAATTTTCATTTAAATTGGATATGTGTTTCAGCATGATCAGCAAATGAAGTTACAAGATTTGTGTTCCAAAGTGAACTTGAGGGCAGCAGAGATTTAATACATCAGTTCCTTATATTGACAAGGAATGCTTTGTTTCCCTGTTTTTTCAGACTGCTGTGTTGACCTTGATTTTAATAGGAATAGGACCTCCTCATGGAGATTGCAAAATCTGGAAAGTTCTCATGCCACTTATGCAATCATATTTTGATAATATGGGACTGTTGAGGAGAAAATAAGCTGTAAAGTTTAAAGGAAAACAAAAGATTGCCCATTAATGGCGGGGTTATGATGTACATCATATGTGCTTGCTTTAAGTTCACTGTTAGTTGAAAATGGGACAACTTTATTTGTACATATCTTGAGAACCACCCACAGGAGTTCAATGCAAATTTCACCAAAATGCTTAAAATAAGTACCCCTCTAACATATTAAAACTTGATATGACCTTAAACCCTTCTTTTAAAGTCAGTTTCTTAAAATGTTCTGCGATACTTGTCCACTGAAGGTGAGTGGACCACAAAACTGTTTGTGTTCTGGATAACTTCTTGAAACCAAGGACAAGCAGACTTGTCAAACTTTCACAGGAGCAAAATTTGTAATGTGAAAAATCCTTCCTAAGTGAAATAAGAAATTTGGGGAACTGGCCGTACTTTCAAAATACGTTTTGGAAGACATGCTTTTGCCCTTTAAAAGAAACATTGTGAAGTGACCAAAAAGACTTCTGTGAATTATGTAACACGAGAAGTATGAATGTTGTGATAGCTGCTGCTGGCCTATTAACCCATTTCCCTTTTGGTATAATCTAATACATTACAGGATTTCAAATTAAAAATTCAAGCTCAATATAACGACCTAAAATTTAAGTTTTCCTCCTGTGTGGGCAGACTTTTATCATCAATATCCAACAACTTGGTAAATTGATACCATAAAATGCTGTCTGCTGTTTACCAACCTACAACAGATAAAATCGGCATGCCTTCAGATCATCTAGAATAAAATCCATAAAACCGCATGCATGTGTTAATACAATTTACCTCATGCAGTTTATATGCTTGTAATTCAGATTAATTCTTTCCCACTTTCAATATATCAGCATTCATTTCTCCCTGGTGACCAATCGATTGAAGGCAGGTAACAGAGTCCAAGCTAAGCTGAGTCATTAAATTAGCCAATTTTGGTATTTCCTACCCATTGTCTTTGACAGGGAGGCCTCAATAACTAACCATTTCCTGATTTAGGAAAGTCAGTTTTTTTTTCTCAGAACACATCCAACTATATACAAAGTCAACACTCAATAAATACTGCAGTAAATACTGTAGTTCCCATGAAATACAAAAAATCAGGAGGTTGAAAAGCCATTGTAACAAGTAATTAATAGAGCTCTCCCTCTCTTTTCATGATATAATGATGTAACAACAAATTCAAACCAGTGATTTGAGTATGCAGTCTTTTGAAAGCTTCTTCAGCAATAATAAATGAATTGGTATGGTCCCTTTAATTCTGAAATGCACCCCTTACATAGTTGTATTGCTAAAAACTTTAGTATTTGGTTCAACCCAAGGCAGCTCATATCCATTTTTAAAGGGTCAAATATTTGTAGTTTAAACACTTTTTATTTCAATCCATATATTTCTAAAAAATTTAGTCTAAAATATGTTACTGTAAAGCAAAAAGAAAAAAAAGAAGAAAAAAACATGGTATCTGTTGACAAAACAGAGCTTGATTTTATTTCTGGTTCAAGCTTAGTCCACAAAAATGGCAAAAATTGGGACACCCATGAAATACAAAAAATCAAGAGGTTGAAAAGCCATTGTAACAAGTAATTAATAGAGCTCTCCCTCTTTTTTCATGATTTGAAAAGTAGACATAGGTGAATTGTGAAAAGCTAGCACAGTATTTCTCTGCAGAGCTTCATGTTGTATTAAATGCAGTCATTCATCACCCTAAACTACACTTTCAGTATACATATCAAAACTCTCAATTGGTACAGCACTTTGATTGGCATCACATTCAAACAATGCATCATAGCTAAATTACACAGCATGGGCACTGAGAGTGTCTTGATTACACATTATGGACTTGTATGGCCACTGGGACAAGCCATGAAGCAGTAAACTAGGATTGTGTCTGGATAAAGATAAGTTTTAGATAAATGTGGGAGGGGCTAGAAGTGAGTAGGTTGGGAGAATTGGAACTGTTTGGGATGATGAAAATATGCCTTTAAATGTTGGTCACTGGCAGAAAAATAACCTGAGGAGAAAATCAGCAGACACAATTCTATTTGCTTAAGTTCTCTTTCTTCTTCTTTTTGTTGTCTTAATTCATTATTTTAAAGCAAATAAGTTTCAACTGCCCCATAATCTGATAATACACAATTTCTGTGCCATTAACTTTGCCATAAGCAATAATTTGCTTGTAAAAAGGTGAATTTTTGATTGCTTTAACCCTTTACCGTTGTTTGGGTCCTTTTGGACCCATACGGAGAGCTTGGCTGTTACCCATGTTTACTGTTTCACGCGGACCCTGAAACTGCGAGTAGCTACCCGAAAATTCGGCCACAACAACGAGAGACAATAGTTTCAGGTCACGGGGTCAATGGCCTACAGAAGCTGATGTGGGGTTTGCTACGTCCTCTTTTCTACCCACTCCCGAGGCACACAAATATGTCTTGATCGGAGCACAACGGTAAAGGGTTAATCTAAAGTATCTGCACCACTCAGCTGTGCACACACGCAGAGACAGTGGCATCAGCTTTGCAGTAAACACACTCCACAGGCTTATTTTAACCCTTTACCATTGTTTGGATCCTTTTGGACCCATACGGAGAGCTCGGCTGTCACCCATGTTTACTGTTTCACGCGGAGCTCAAAACTGTGAGTAGCTACCCGAAAATTCGGCCACAACAACGAGAGAGACAATAGTGTACTGTCACGGGTCAATGGCCTACGGAAGCTGATGCGGGGCGTGCTATGTCCGCTTTTCCGCCCACTCTGAGGCGCGCAAATATGCCTCGATCGGAGCACAATGGTAAAGGGTTAAATAGAAACCGCATTTTTATGCTTTTTACATTCAGTTAACAGATGTGATATTTACATCTCTCCAGACGTTTAAGAAAACTTAAATGTCAGTACCTACAGCACTTCACTAAAGGCAGTTTTCCATCACTCCTGACAATTCCAATTCTCCAACCTAATTATTTTAAGCCCCTCCCACAACTGTCTATAACACAGATTGTGATGTTTTCATTAGCGAAAGGCACCATTTCAAAATTGTGCTTCAGCAAGGTCAAGTATCCATAAGACTAACTTTAATCAAAATAGAGGGCAGCATTTTTAAGACTTTAAAAAGTTTTTTTTTCTTTTTCCAGGTACACATAGAGAAAAGTGTTATGTGGCTGCAGTTTGTAGTTGGTTTAATAGGTTTCTGCAGTGCAAGACCGAGAGACACTTCTTCAGATCTTCCGAATAATATTGATCAGCAGATGTCCAACCTTATAATCACAATGGCAGGGAGACTGAACATGCTGGAAGCACAAGTAGAAGATTTGAAGAAAAAACAGACAGAACTAGAGAAAAATCAATGTAATGGTGGAACTTATAGTGAAGAAGTATCTAGAATAGGTAAGCAGTGGTTGATATATGGTATGAAAGATGGCCACATACATAAATGAGGGGGAATCATTGAGGTGATTAGTCTGTCTGGGAGAGGGTTCCTGGGGAAAGCCCTCCCCTGTGAGAAATTTTTGCCATTGGGGTCTAGACGCAAAAAGGTACAAGAATTTTGACTCTGACAGGATAAAGCTCAAAGGTTCAACTGTGATGGTTTATTGGGGTAATATGGTTTTTAACTGCTAATTTTCAAGACCAGTTTTTGAAGTTATTTTACTAGGAAAATTTGGGAGCTTTCCCAGTCTATGGGTCTGACGTGCAGCAAAAGTGAAGGCAGCTGGAATTTCACATTCTGGAAAATGGTCACCACATATTGTAATTTCCTGTCCACATTTTTCCCTCTTTCGCTTTTAAGGCTTTGGTGATATCATTATTCATTAAGTGGAGATTTGATTGGCATCTGTAGTTGGAGACTGCAGATTGTCACTGGAAAAAGCTATACGACTACAAAAAAATTAAGAGAACCTTTAAAGCATTCCCTGAAGATAACATGTTAACTGAAATTAACTTTACAAAGGGTGAGAGTACTTTCCATGTGGAGGCAGTATCAAACAGATTGCCATGAAAACTGGTCTGTTACATGTAAAAAGAATGATGAGTTTTGAGTCCACTTGCAGTTGTGTGCATGTAAACAAGGATCTTTTTCTCAAATCCCCTCCATGCACTCTCTGGCAAAGGGCAATTCGACAAGACCAAAGTTTTACTTATGAAGTAATTCTACTTCACAACAAAGCCACACAATACTCAGTGACCAATCGCTCAGTCTTCAGACCATTTGCATGAAAGGTCAAGAGCAGCCCCCCCACACTTACTTTATTAAATATCACAATTGTCCTCTTATATTTTTTTCAAAGTTTCTTTCATCATATTTTATAAATTTAAAATTGCATTTTCAATGTAAAACAAGCAGTTACTTCTAGTAAATTTCATATTTGAAGGGAAAAATTGTTGTCACATGACTTTCAACAGTCAATCACAAAACAGGACAGTCTACCACACTACTTCAAGTTGGGTGACTGCTCTTGCCCTTCACTGGCAACTAATCATGAATCCCATGGCCATCTGTAAGTTATTATACAGCCTGAACTTTGGCATGATCACACAAATTGCTGGAAATTATATGATTTAAAGGATATACAAGTGTATGCTTAATTAAGGGTGTTAATTAAAATACAATAGGAAATTAAACTTAAAGGCTAGAGAAAGAAAGTAAGTTTTGTAATTTTCTTTGCATTTCCTACCAAAAGAGCAACAATACTTTAAAGGCCCAGTTTTAAAGGCCCAGTTCTCTCACCCCAAACAGTACCAATTCTCCTAACCTTCTTACTGAAGCCCCTCCCACAGTTGTCTGAAATTCATCCTCATCCAGACACAATCTGAGTTTACTGCTTCAGGGTGAGTATAGAAAAACTCAATATAAATAATTAAAACACTCTCAGTACCATTCATGATGTGCAATATAAGCTTTGGCACTCTGCATTGTTTGAATTAGCTGTCAATCAAAGAGCTGAGCCAATTGAGAATTTGGGTACCTGGGTGCCAAAATTGTAGTTTGGGGTGAGAGGTTTGGCCCTTTAAAACACTTACACCTAAGAGTCTCCTTTGGGAAACAGGAAACCTAACCAATGGGGTTATATGCAGACTGAAGGTAATTCGTAGCTGTACCTGTATCATTGATTTAATACTCATTGTTGCACCAATACTTCCATGTATTAAAGGGCCAATACTTTCACCCCAAATTAAGCCAACAACTTAAATTAGAAACTGGGCAGTATCTTTATTCAGAAGAATTAACTTTAGGTAAATGACAAAAGTATTTTAATATTTCATGCCCCAATACTTTGTTTTTGGCCTCTTAGCACTGAACCACAACACTTTTTATTAGCCTCTTAGCCCTGAACCATCTCTCACGAATGTCAATTTCCTTTTAGCTCTTAGGAACATGGAAAATATTTCAAAAAAAATTTTCTTCATTAGGCATCACAAGAGGCACCAGATTGGATAAAAGGACACCACATTCTTCAACAATTTGCATCTAGAGATGGGGCAATCACCTTCCCTTAAATCCTGTATTTAGCTTCCTAGTTTGATCAGATATAACATCACACCAACACAAATGTGTTATATATTGTCAGTCAACTCGATAAAAAGTTCACAGTTTAAATTTATTTCAGGTATAGTTTAAGTTCAAGTTCAGTGACCCTTTAGTCTCCTCTAAGGACAGGGGGGAAGTACCGTGGAAACATTCTACAACCTCAAGCCCACCATGGACCTTAAACCCCTGCAATCAAGTATATCCCATGTACAGAGTACGAGGGTGACTCATGTTTGTACACCTATTTTCAGTGGCGTAGCTAGGATTTTTTCCAGGGGGGGCAAAAGTATGAAATTTCCCCCAAAATTTCCCGGTCAATGTGTATGTATTTCATATAAAATATGCAAACTTACAAGTATAACAACATTACCATGTCCTTTTGTAATATTACCTGCATTTTAATCTTAAAGAATAACATAGAGCAATCGGAAATAACAAAGTATATTATTTTGGTAAACAATATCTGGTTTATTTGTATGTACTAACGCAGTGGCGTACGCAGGATTTCTCTGAAGGGGGAAGGACATGCAGTATGGTCAAGGGGAGGGGTGTCCGGAAATTTTTTGACGTTTTCAAGGAGCCTACATGCAAAATGGTGCAAGAGTTTTGACTTTGACAGGGACAGTGTTAAAAGTTGAATCGTGGTGGTTCATGAGGATAAAACTGAAACTTTTGTACCTTGACATGCATTTCTTTTTATGCCATTTATGCAACCTTACGAAGAAAAACTTGTCATAAAATTTGCACACTTTTAGGAGTCGAAATAAAAGAGCGTTGATCGGTATTTGTGGTTTTTCTTGGCCACAAAATGTTATTTTGTCATAAAGATTATCTAAGCGGAGCGCCACCATTGGTTGGCGAACAGCGTAGAGAAAATTTGGAAAAATTAGACCTCTTAGATGGCCGGAAATAGCATTTTCCAGGCTTATACGAAGAATCTAGCCAGTCGCTTTCTGCTTTTGTCGTTTGCAATAAAATGCTCACTTCAAAATATGTTCGTAAACTGCAAAGTGATCAGAGAGTTAAGAGCAAATTTTCCCCCAAATATGTTTTTTGCCCAAGAGACCGAGCGAAGCGCCACCATTGGTTGGCGCAGAGCGTAAAGAAAATTTCGAAAAATCAGACCCCTCAGATGGTCAAAAGTAGCGTATTTATGCTATGTAAAGAAAATCTAAGCATGTAGTCTTTTGATAGATGCCACCAGTGGGAAACAGAGTCTACCTTTTCTAAGTAAAAATTGGGATTTGACAGAATTTGCCTAGGTCTATTTGTAGGAATTAAAAAAAATTGGCATCACTGAAAGACCTTGCAGGGACAATCCTTCCCCTTTGAAAATTTTTGAAAAATTGGGTGTCCTTATAAGCAATCTGGTGCCACATATGCTATCTTTTGATGTAAAATCTGTGTTGATAAAGTTAGACCACGTATTTTTTAAGAACAAAGAAAAATGGCATCTGTGAGGGGGGCATGGCCCAATGGTCTCCCCTTCGCACGCCACTAAGGAGGCCTAATTGTGGCTCGATCACACACGATATCCTGTGAGAAAAGCAGTCTGTTAAGTGTAGAAGGCCACAAGGTACTCATTGTCCATTTATTGTTACACTCAAAGTGAGCAGAAAGCTATTTTCCCGAACTAGCTTGTAAGCCTCCAAGGATTAGGCTAAGTAACAAAATCTAAGTGTGCCAACGGATCCCGTTAATTCTAATTTCTAGACTAACTTTAAGTTTATCGTTGGGCATGGATTGTTTCAGTCCCATCCGTCGTTATGTACACAGAGTAAAATCGTACAGCTACTGCTAGCTTATAGAAGAACATAACAACCTCGGGGTCTACAGTAGTGACTTGTCAGTTTTCACGTCCTTTTACTGAATTCCCAAAGTATCACCTGAATAACAGCGATCCTGTGCACTGAAATGCACTGATCAAAACCCCCATGCTAATACAAGCACAAAAGAACATTCAATCTGCTACGCGGCGAGGACATTTCTGTGGAACGTGAATTGGGCTGGTTCATGTGACACTGACGAAATCTGAGTTAATTGTTGCATGAAAATACGAATTATGTATGAGAAATGTCTCACAATTTCTTATTCTAACAAAAATTTTGAGAATTTTTTGTGAAATTTTTGTAATAATAAGAAGATTCATCAAATTTCCCCATTTTCATCAAATTTCCCCAAAAAATTTTCCAGGGGGGCAACTTGCCCCCCCTGCCCCCCCAGTAGCTATGCCACTGCCTATTTTACCCTCCTCCACTTAAAAATGACACTATTATACCAGTTGAGTGTGAGGGTGAACCTAGGGCTCCTGGAGTGGTTCCACCATTTAAAGAATCAGGATTAAAATCTGGCCGAACAATATACCTCTCTTTATTATTTTTCTACCATATTTTTCAGTGAGGGATTTCCTTTTACTTCCTACCTACAAATTTTTTCCATATTTTCTGGTTTAAATTTCCTACCATGAAACTAATAATCAGAACAAAGAATATTGTGCCTATCATCTTTACTCGCACCCATCACACCTGTTTCCTGTTTCTCTCTGATGATCATTTTTTTTAAGCATT
This sequence comes from Holothuria scabra, assembly GCA_037179385.1. Classification (NCBI taxonomy): domain Eukaryota; kingdom Metazoa; phylum Echinodermata; class Holothuroidea; order Aspidochirotida; family Holothuriidae; genus Holothuria; species Holothuria scabra. The sequence goes on from CM074185.1 coordinate 42,258,889, forward strand.
TTTTTAGCATTTTCCAAACAGGCATTACATGCCCACCATGAAGTAGGGAAAAAAAGCCAGCCAGCCTCAAAGCAATAAAGGCTGTGGCCAGTTTGACTTAAAGGGCAAATGCAGTCACCCCAATATGAACAAGGATAGTAGTCTATACTAGTTTGTGAATGGCTCTTGACAATCATGTGACAATGTGTTTTTCACTGAATTTTGAAATTTCCAAGTAGTTATATCTTGGTTAACCTTGAATGTTGAATGTTTAAGGCTTAAAATATTCCTAAAGCTTCCTGGAAGAAAAATGACAGAAAAATAGCAAAATTTAGTAGTTGTTTAAAAATAATTTTGGGGCAACTGCTCTTGACCTTTAAACCAATAAGTATAGAAACTGAGTTGCAAAACCTCATTTATTTAAGTACAGTATAAATGTACATCATTTTTGTGACTTCTCTTCTCTGCAGCTGGGCCACCACCCCTGGATTGTGCTGAAATAAAGAAGAGAAACCAATCAGCAGAAAGTGGGGTTTACTATATAAAACCAAGGGGCACGATGGATCCTTTTAAAGCTTTCTGCGATATGGATAGTGATGAGCATGGGTGGACTGTGATACAGCGAAGAACTGACGGGTCAGAAGATTTCAATCGCAACTGGAGGGAATATTCGCGGGGATTTGGAAACTTGAGTTCAGAGTTCTGGCTAGGTTTGGAACCCATGCATGATTTATTACAGCAATACCCATACAAGCTTAGAGTTGATCTTACAACCTGGGACAGAAGTGAACTTTACGCTGAATATGCTGGCTTTATGTTAGGAAGCAAAAAAAGTAATTACAGGTTGAGACTAGATGACTTTATTGGGGGAAATGCTACGAATGCATTGGCGTATCATGCGGGTAGTCCCTTTACAACTGTGGATAAAGACCATGATCAGAGTAGTTTGAACTGTGCTGTGGTCCACCATGGTGGCTGGTGGTTTAGGAGTTGTGACAGATCAAACCTTAATGGTTTATACCGGACTAACCCTCATTACAATGGGCTCTGGGATGATGGCATTGAGTGGAAGCAAGAGGATGGACCACCGTTTTATTCCTATCGTACCACCCAAATGAAAGTGAGGCCAATGGAATAGTAGGCATGACAACATCAACAAGGATGAAACCATCACATAAAGTTATGAGGGTGTTCTCTTGACTCGAGTCCAACCCTGAGGAAAAATCTGCTTCATGTTGATGGGTGGAAAGGTGGCAAAGCTACAAAGTCCTTCATGTGCAACAATAATAAGTCTCCACTCAATTTATCTATGAAGTTTTATAACAGCATACAAAATATCTGTTCTTGCCAGCTCAAAAACCTATAAATATCAAATATATTGAAGGGACCAGGAACAATGCATAAAAGGTAAAAAAGATGTAGAAGGTACCTGAATATTTAGTACTTTACATAAGTGGTGCAGTATTACAAAAATGACTTCTTTTCATATCATTCCAGTAGTAATTCTTTCCTTGTGAATATTTGCTTGTTTGAAAAGAAGACTTTGCAATATCACACATCCAAATCTGATTTGAAAATCGGCATTTTGGAGCAAATAGTTCCAAAGAAAGCTCTTAAATGTCACAGATGCAAGTGTCAAGTGCTCGCACTAAAAAAAAAAAAACAAAAATGTGTCCATGAGTCCCAGCCTTCCTGTACTACCAAACATGGCAGTTGCATAGCCAATTTCACAGCCTGCAATATTTTACAAAGAATAAGCATTAGGTATAGAAGAACTTGGACATTAATCATGGGGGTTTCCCTTTTTTTACTTACAAGGAGAGGGGGAGTTTGGTAGAGTTTCATTTCTGAATCAATGACTCATTTGCAACTTGTTTGAAAAAAAATATGCATAAAATATTACATGTCTGCAATTCAATGTAAAGGCTGATCTATGGACCTTTAACTGCTTCAATTAAGTTCTTTTCAAAAACATTCTCAGCTGAATGGCCTTCTACTTCTTAAATGGCACAGCCATTATTCATTGTCAAAGTTTTTATGGTACCATGAAAGATATCTGCTACTATTTTACAGAAATCTTATGTTATCTTACATTTGTACTTATGTTAAAATGTAAAATCTCCATAACTTGAAATCTATCCAATACTCATGCTACTGTCTAATAGTCAATATGTGATTTTAATTTTCACCATGTGAAATTAGCACATTAATGCAAAGTATTGCACATTGCACTGATGAATCCCTTCATTTCATAAATGTCCATACTCCCCACTAAGAATCACTCTGTTAATTAGAAATTCCTGGCAGTAATGGCCCCGCTGGGACCACATGTCAGACATCTCTTTACTTCAGACCAGGGCATGATCTTCCCTTTGACACACTTCTGTTACAACACTGTCTTTAAAAAAGTTGGCACCAACAGGCATCAGTGTAAAGGCTCCAGCACCTAAACTGATGGTGCATACAGCTGTATGGGAAAAGTCAAGCCGCAATAAAGTACAGGTGACTTTTGTCACAATGATTTGCAAAGATTATGTCCAACAAAACTGAAAAGTATTTAAAATTTAAGAGGTACAATATGTTTCTTCGTAGACTGCCATATGTGCTATTGGTATTGTCCCCTTATTTTAGCGAAATTATGGCAGAGATACAGTGTTTATTTATAAATTAGACACATGCTGTGACATGACGTTTCTTTTTAAGAATGCAACACAGACCCCCCAGTAGATCAAGGGTGGCGTGGGGTGTAAATGGTTTCTGAGTTTGTTCCATGATCTTTGCCATCAAGTGACCGACGCTTTCAATGTATTCACATTGTGCGAAAAGCAATTAACATATACTTGACTGGCTTGTTAGCTAACACCAAATGTTGTGTACCTTTTTGTTTATTTTAGTGTATCTGGTACTGTCAATCAATTAACCACAAGTAAACCCTGACTGTATCAAGTGTATGTGTGGTGTTTCATTTACTTAATGTTATAAGATGTACCGGTAATCAGGCAGGGAAGAATGATGTTTTAAAAAATAAGAAAGGTTTCATCATGAGTAAAACTTGATGTTTTTGGTACTACACTTGAATGTAAGTATAAACAAAATTAATTTGACTAAAGCGGAATTTACCTTTTAGAAAATAGAACATTCACGTTTGCATGAAATAATGCTCGTTTGTAATTATGAACATGGTCTTTGGTAACTTCTGAGTTCAAGATGCAGAATTGTCAAATGTATGCTCTTTTCCCAACTTGAGAAACATGCCAATAAAGCCAACAAAGATTTCAAATTTTAGTTTTAATTATAGGCAAAGCCATAAAATCATGATTAGGGCTGTCCATCAGCTGGCTAGAGTAATATTCAGTTTTTGTGGGAACTTTCCATGTAAAGGAAATGAGCACATCATAAATTTTGACCCCTTTTAAGTGATTTCCTATTTTTTATGACATTTGTTGACTCAACATACATGAAATGGAAGATGATATTCAAACAATTTTTAGGAAGGCTGTTGTAAGTTTTCAAGTGCCAAGTACATGTCAATATTACAAAGCTATTTGAAATTGATGTCTTTCAAAAGGCAGTTCATTGAACAAAGGCATTCAAGTAGTTGGAAATTAATAACGAAAAGATTTTATAATGAATATGTATTTATTATATTGACAAAACAAAAACTAAAACCAAAAGTAAAATAAAATGTATTATTTTAACCTATACAGCAACTTTTTTGTACCCTCTGTTATTACCTTATATTATTTTTTCCATCCTTATAACCACCAGCTCATCTACACCACCCACATAAGAAAGTCCTTACCAACAAAATAAGGTTCTTAGCACTCATTAAGTGGCCTAAATGTTGTTGGCCTATTTTTAGTAAAAAAACAATGTCTCAAGCAGTAATGTAAAATTCAAGGTGGTTCATCATATATATTGATATATTGTGATCATTACACAGACTTTGGAATCATGGGTCTCTCCAAATTTTTGGAAGATTGGGGAGAGCAGCTACTGAAGCTTTCCTATTGGAAACCAAAAAGGGAATGCTTTATAAAACCATCCCCACCCACACCCTTATATGCACCAATGAAATATATATCAACAGTATTAAAATTAAAAAATACACTAGAAAATTTGCAATGATTTAGAAATAATTTGATGATTTAATCATATGTATTCCAAGGCCAGCAGGTAACTAATAACTAATCAGTACAACCTCAAAAGATTCAGTAAAATTGGAATTACCACCAGGATACAATTGGTCCACTTCATAGGGAAAAGATAAAGAGAAGAGTAAAGATAGACAAGAAAAACAAAGGAATTCAAGGTGCTGGGATTGTCAGTTAAAAACTACAAAATTTTTGCACTTTAAAGACTCGGTTCTCTCACCCTAAACAGTACCAATTTTCCTAACCTTCTTACTGAAGCCCCTCCCACAATTGTCTGAAATTCAACCTCATCCAGACACAATCTCAGTTTATTTTTTCAGGGTGAGTATAGAAAAACTCAATTTATATAATCAAAACACTCCCAGTACCATTCATGCTGTGTAATGTAAGCTTTGGCTCTCTGCAAAGAGCTGAGCCAATTGAGAATTTCAGTACCTGGGTACCAAAATTGTAGTTTGGGGTGAGAGGTTTGGCCCTTTAAGGACAAGCAGTTTTTACTAAATTTGTTTCTTCCACATACAATTATTTTTTTTTATGAATTACTCGTCACAGCCTTTCTTTCAAGCTTACTGCACTGTAGCCTACAGCTGCAAATTAAAATTGACAAGGGATAATTAAGTCAACCTCCTTTGCTCATGTGACAAAATATTGTAAATTTGTATCTTCCCTAACATAAATGAAAAAAGTTCAAGAAAAGGTACTGAGTAACACCACATCTCACTGTTGATCAATGTAACTACTTTTTATTTCGTAGATCAATTGCAATTCACAATGTTGAATCTTAAGGGGTTTTTGTTCACTTTATTTTTCATGTTTTTGACAGGATGCAACATGTGTTTGTGGACATTTTCATTGTGAGATTAAAAACTAATGTATTCAGAGATAACTTAAGGTTCAAAGTGTTTTCATGTAGGTGTTCGAATAAGAGATGCTTGCAGTATCAGAGATGCTGGTATCGTCATGTGATCAATTTGCATACATGTAGATTTCTTGCTGCCAGATGTTTATAAATGATTAATTAAGTCAATAATAAAAAAGGCATATTTTATTTATATTACAAAGAATTATTCAGAAACTTGACACTTTTAATGTTAGTTTTTAAGCATAGCTTGGAAGAGTCATATTTTTTGGTCTTTATGAAGTATAAGTTTCATGGAAATGGGTAATTGTTTATACAATTATGAAAGTAAGATTCACTTAATACATCAATATTATTAGAGACTTATCATAGGGAGATCAAAATTAATGCTGAGAGGTTGGTCAGTCTAGTTTTTTATTTTTTTCATCTAGTCAACTTTTGTTTTGTGATCTTTCGAGATGCAGCTCCTTCATGCAGAGCTTGGGAGCAGCATTTTGATAACGACGCATGGCTCGTTTGCTAGTCAGTCGAGGGGAAGGGGGGTGCATCAATAATATCCTTAGTAATTCACCAAAGACTTAAGTACTGGGCCCCATCAATCAGATGTCTGTACTTTGTCATTGGAGGTTGCACTGATGTGCACCCAGTCCTTTTGTGGTTGAGTACTTTTTCTTTACGGTGATGCCATGTACAAAATGCCCGTACAAAAAATCTGTATTTATTAGCCTCATCAGCATATTTTGAAAAGGTGTTAAACGTCAAAATGTAGTCGGAGAAATAATTGCGACACTTTAATAAGAGAAGGACATATGGATCCTATGGAAAACTTATCTTAGCCTCTTAGGAAAAATTATATACACCATACCACTTGTGGTTTACATATATTTAAAAGGATTGGTATTGCATGATGTACTCGGGCCAGATGTGTCTGTCCCTCAGGCTGAATATTTTAAGTATAAGATTAGGGGGAGACTTGGGGTCTTTTTTTCTTTTTGGTGAGAGGTGTACAGCTGTTTTGTGCATTTATGCTCTGAAACTTTGAAACAAACAAAAGTGAAGGTTCTTCAGCAGGTCCAGATCCATGATTCTAAAAATAGGGAGTGTAAGTAAAGTAGTGGGGTTGTGTGAAATAGCGTTAAAAAAAATACATCACTCTGCAAAAGTATTGGTGTATAGACCATATGCCATGCCATATCCAACCCAGATCAGGTATATGACAAATAGTTTTTGTAGATTGCACTTCTTTCTTATCAAATCTTGTCAAAGAGACTATATATACTCAACTTCTCCATCTCAAACACAAACCAGGCATCAAAAGGATTTGATCTCATAAGTAACTTATATGTGATGCCAGTGCAATTTAATTACATTCAATTATGAAAGTTTGATACCTAATCACTTGCATACTAGTATTAAAATTGTTAAGGTAATTATAAAGCAACACTTTTTTCATCTGATCAACACAAGGCTTTGAAACAGATAGCTAGGCTATAGCATGTCTGTATTTGAATCATGTGCAAAGTTGTCAACTATATTAATAACATGCTTAAACATACAGGGGTAGTGGCTAGGATTTTTTCGACAGGGGGCACACTGAATTTACATTGGAGGACAAATTGAGGCCTAATGAATTAAACACAATTCATTAGGCTGAATGTGCCATCCACCCGCGGGGAGACACCCAGGGGAGGGGAAGGTGTTATCCCTCTTAACTATGTTACTGTACAGGGGTAATGTTGTTAGCAAATGACAGCATCTGGTATTGCTTTTTTTTAAAAGCTACTTTTTCAACAAAGATTTTGTAATCATTTACTTCTGGCAAGCTTTCTCATCCAATCTACCCCTCCCCCTGCTCCCTAGAAACAAGCCGTTTCCTCTCTCAAGTATGTAGGAGGTCCTACATTTTGGTGATGGTGTAAAACAAAAAAGAAGACTTAAGTTTTCTGCATGTGCATGGGGAATTCCTACATGGGGAGAAGCAAGAACATTTTTCTCTTGTTCACTCCCGCAAGGTGTTCTTTAAGTTGCGACCAAAGATGTTGACATTTAGAACATGCTTTTTCTATTCAGTTTTTGAAGTCAAAAATATAAAGGTTTCGGTAATTTAATGGAGACAAAATATAGTGGCGCAAGCGATGCCTTTATATAGTATATTACTTACGTTGCGGTAAATGCTAGATGAAATTGTAAATATGACATAATTTATGCCGATGTATCATAAGTGTATGTTGCTGTTCTGTAAATAAATCACTTATATGAACAGGCTGAGTGTATTGAAACTGTAATTTAATGGTGAATAGTAAATAAAGATAACTAAACATGTACAAATGCTGCTTTGTTGGTAGTTTTTTCTTGGCATTTTTTCTAGTTTTTGTATAATTTTTAATTTGATTTGGATTTCTCTGGTCCAAGTCCCCTTCTCCCTTGAATAAAGGGAAAACAATTTTAATTTAGGGATAACTTTTCTAAAGGGTGTCAACAGTTAATTAAAAAAAAAATTGTGCATGAGGAGGCAGGTGTTCTTGGAAGATTTATCACTTTTTGGGTTGTGGTTTAAAATGTGTGATTTCACTTACAGATATTTTTATCACTTTATTGGACTTTAAATCAAGGATATCTTGGGTGAGAGACTTGTTGGGGCTCTCCCTTACATTGCACTTGACTAAACATTATTTGGACTTCCAGCAGAATATCCCCATTTCTTCCCTTAAAAATAATTCTTAAATGTTTCATGGTGCAAAATGTACAGTGTATGAATGTAAAACTGCATAGTTGTGGTTGCCCCCTTGCTAGTCAACATTAAAGTGAATTGAACAGACACCTACTGATCAGGCCTGTAAGAAGTGCAATTTTTAGCAGACTTAGTTCATAAAAGATTGGGGTTGCTGGTAAATATACATCAAATTGAAAAAACAGCACACCAACCACACCCCTTAATGTTCTGAGGAGTATGATTTGTAGCACACCTGGAAAATCTAAAATTCAAGGCCCAAATAATCCTACTCACTTCACACTGTTCAGGCAATTCATCTCCCTTCAGTTTGGGATAGCCTTTTTTACTTACCTCACTAAATTCATTGCCAAATAAAAAGATCCATATAAGGATAATGCCCTGCAAACTTGTAAGGGCAAGAGCAGTTGCACCAATTTTTTGAAGCAATAGTTGAGTCCCACAATTTCCTTCTCAATTCTTTTCAGAGCATCTTTTATTATATTAAATATAACTTCAAAATTGCATATTCAAGGTAAACGAAGCAGTAACACCTGGTAAATTTTACAACTGAGGACAAAAAAAAAAAGAAAAAAGAAGAATATTGGAGAATATTGTTTCAAAATAAGTTTGGGATGACTATGGTCACAATTTAAGCCGCTTCAAACTTCCACATTTTAAAAGTTGCAGAGCTCTGAGAGCACTACAAACCACATGTAGTCATCTTGGCTTGACAAACAGCAAAAGTACCTCTGTGCAAAGCAGTGTTTACCTTTGATAGCTTCATTACACTGTACTGAAATGTGAAACAGACTTCAAGTTTACTTTCTGGGGATAAAAAGGTCAACTCAACCTCAACATCTGAAATATCCCTCAGGATGTGACTACATCCTATTAGGGAAGCCTGAGATAAATTTAGATGACTGTATTTCACTCAGTCATCACCTGCCTTGCAGCTTTATTTTTCTAATGTCTTGGGGGTGGCAAAGAACTTACAGACATTTTCTAACGAAACAATCCAGGGTCAGAGGTTCATTTTGGGAAACTAATAATTGGTAAATGGCCTTCTCAAAATTAAATCTGCAAAGGTATAACCATAGCTCACCTGCCACAAAATTTTAAACTTTGCAATCACCATGGTACCATCTGGTGGAAGTCTTTGGTTGAGGAAATGATTAGATATAGCAACACTGCAATAACCCTCCTCCACTCTCTAACACAGAGCTGAAGGGTTAAAATTAATCAACGTGAATTTTCCCACCCCTCAATACCGTAACAAAATTCAATAACACAGTTTGTTCGAGATGAATGTTACTGCTCTGAGTTTTTCCTCACCACTTTCCAAGACCCAATTTTCCAACTTCAACTGTATGTCTCAAACTGAAGGGCCTTTCTTTTTCAGAATCTCCCCCTCTCCCTCTTAGTTTGAATTTCTCCTGCCCTGGGTTTTTTTTTTTTGTTCCAGCTAAAGATGTATTTCCACCTGAGCTTGTTTAGATTTCTCCTGCCAAACTACCTATTTAAAACATTAATCATAAATGCAAACAAAAAAATTCCCCACTTCTTCAACCATATACACGAATCCGGACAGCAAGTGATGGTCCGATTTCAGTCGGCCATAACTGGGGTCCATCACCTTTTAATCTTTCGATTTCCTTGCAGCCTACAGTCACTAAAAACAAGCGCTAATCGGATTCGTCTATAATGCAACAGCATAACATACACCCATATCAACAAATAAGCTGTGAAGTACAAGTGTAAGTAAGTACATGTACATACTGATGCAGTGCAAATATCAATCTACTGTAGATCTCAATACTTCTGCTGCATAGCTGTCTGCACACAGAGTTGCAGTTTCCACATTACTAGCAGGTCCAGGCAGGAGAATTTCGAGATTAAACAGTACTTGGGTTTGGAACTAGCCTGATGCACATTTTTTGTTTAAATGCCATAATTCAAATATCTAAATGTTTCTTCTACTTTCAGTTCATTTTCCAACATTTGTCTGATTGAAAGCAGTTACAAAATTGTAAAGCAAGATATATATTTCATGAAAGAAACACTTATAAAGAAATGTCTGTTGAATGTTAAAGGAGTCATGCCATATGTTCCCTGCTTGCTCAAATGCCTCCTTATAGACTACAGACAACATAAATCACAAATGTGAGGTCTCTGGAGATGTAAAATAAAAGGGAAAGTTGTAGCAGCTCTGTGAGTTCATGCAAGCTTCTTCAACAATGCTCTGTGAAATACTACATGAAATAAATGTTGTGATATAATTCATGTATATGTGAACACCTATCAATACTGACAACAAACGTAAAAAGGAGTACATGTGGTAACCACATGACATTTTATGTCCATTTTCAATTTAATCTTAAATATTAAAATTTCTTTATGGCAAATCAACCCATTACATTTCACACACTTTTTTTGGTTGCAAAATGTGATAAGTGAAATAAAACTCAATATGAAATGCTATATCTGGGAGGAATCACTGATAAGGAAACAAAGCCCTAATAAATAACACTGACAGAACAATTACAAGATTGATTACTACTGTCATTGCAGGGAGCTTTCTCCATTGACCCTTTTCCAAATAGCAATCACAAAGGATTGTGGGATAAGTTTTAGGTATGCATAAATTTTGTCAGTGACATTTTACTGTAGTATAAAATAACAGACACCAACATTCTGTCCTACAATCCTTTGCAAAAGCTATTTGGAAAAGTGTCTATGGCAACTCCCTACAGTAGCACTTGCAATCTCTGTCAGCTTTTCCATGCAACTGTACCACAATAAAAGGCAGGCCCTACCTACAGCCTCCATTTTGCAGAAAGGTCCTCTCAGAATAAGTTCATATTAACAATTAATTAGTCCTAAACCAAAATTTAAACAATAGTCCTCTGAAATCCCTTACTTTCTCCCATAAGTGTACTGGAATTAATTTTTTTGCTTTAGCTAGCAGGGCAACTATTTCCTCATTCTTGGGAGACTTTCAGCTGCACTTGGGAAATAGATTATTTTCAAAGACCAATAAAATGCCTGATTCTGCAAAGGGTATATGGTCCAGAATGTCCCAAAGGAACTGTCTTACTCATGTAAGCTGGGACCAGTAAATCAAAACCATACTGAACAGTTAATGAAATGATTACAAATGACATATCTTAATATTTTCCTTCCTCTGAGTTACATTATTTGCATAGTAATCATCACCTGCTTACATAATCATCACATGTGGACAGATCTCTGACCTTCATTAACTAATAAATAGTGAATGACACAGGTATGAAGGTGAACACATTAGCTTCTACCTCACAAGAAATGTTTAATCAGAAATGGGACATGCCATATGGTACCTGGTGGGGTCTAGGGGCAAAGTCCTTGAATGGGTTCAGAGGGAAAAACCCCTGGGAAGTAACTGGGTTTTTTTTGTCATTTTAAAGCTGCCATTTGTTACCCCAAACTACAATTCTACCAGTAGGATGCAGAACTTCTCATTTGGCTCAGCTCTTTGATTGACAACAAATTAAAAAAAAAATACACAGAGGACTAGTTCATATTACCCAACATGTATTTATTAAGTTACACATGGGGCTTTGTATATTCACCAGGGTATGAACTGTTTCTTCATATTGTTTTCCTTCTTAGATGATGTGCAGGATGCCTCATGACTCTTTCTTACTTTTATATAAAACTCTCGTCTTACCTGTGCTACTGTATTGTGGTTCTATTTGGCATCCTCTTAATGTTTGTCATTTAGATCGTATTGAGGCTGTCCAAAGGAGGGCAACCAGAATTTTGTATCGAAGGAAATTTCCAAATGACTTGGTGTCTTACGAAAACAGACTAAAGTATTTTAATATTATCAGTATCAAGCACAACCTTGCTTTACAGAGGCTTGGTCTTGGTCATAAAGTTGTTCATGGGCATAGTCCAGCTGATTTTAATGAGTTTATTAGACCTAGCATTCATGCACCTGGAAGGCTGCTTCACTGGACTCCTAAGACTCAAGCTTTCTTTAATTCCCCTTATGTTCACTTTGCAAGACTTTGGAATGATCTTCCTTTGGAATTGCAGGAAATTCCATCTGCTAATAGCTTTCGTAAAGGACTGTCCAATCATTATATTTCAATTTACTAGGTCTTCCTTAGCTAGGGTAAGGGGTGCACTTACTTCTCAGTGAGTGTTTCAGATCTCTGGTCTATACCCACTTACCTGGTACCTTCACTTTGTTTGTACCAAATATGTAATGTAATGTAATGTAATGTAATGTAATGTAATGTAATGTAATGTAATGTAATGTAATGTAATGTAATAAGCAATGGAATGGGGAAAACAAGCCAGTGAGTCACAACTGGAAAAAAGGCTGTGGCCTGCTCGACTTGAACCAATAGGTTGAAAACTGGGCCGTAAAACTCTATCTATACATCTAACATCTAACATCTATATCCTTCTTAGATAAATACACCCCAGTTTGATCCTTCTCTTCCCAGATCCCTACCCCAATCCATCAACCCCGAAACCCCTTTGCCAATACCTACAATTTAATTTGAGATGATAGCCCCTGAACATGTCTAGAACCTTGCTTGTAGAGTGCCTTCACTGACATCACAGGCCCTGCCCCTATTGACAGGTGAAATATGAAATACCTTTACCTGCTTTACCTGGTGTACATTACAGATTTCATCCCCTTGAAGGAACGACAAAATTGCCTTCGCCTGCTTTAGGGATTATATCTGCAGATGTCACACTTCTGCGGTTAACTCACTTGCAGTGGACAACAAGTGACTCGAAGCATAATGACGTAATTTTAGGAGTTATAGAAAATTACTCACTAAAACTGAACTTCATGGATAAGTTGACATTAAAGCGAATTTTAAACCAGAAAAATCGGTCCAGGTTTGGTGGTATTATAGAAAAATTTTAGCACCAAAACTGTAACAGAACAATGGTCAGTTCTTGTTTTTCATGCCGGGTAAATATTTGCGCTGACTAAGCAAACAATCTCTTGTGGTTAAACAACATCAAAAAATCGGCCAGTTCCTTCCCTGGTCGGCCAGTTCGTTCCGCCGTTCTTCAAGTGGACAGATTTTCTCATGAGCTAGCTGAGAAGCAGCTGAAGAGCCATGTGTAACATGTTGCCCTAAAACACTTGATTTTTGACCACACAGTAGGTTTGTCTTTAAAAGAAGGTTGAAGGTCATATTTGCACTGAAATCTGATGTGTGCATGGTTCTCAAGATATGAGCAAGTAAAGTTGTCACATTTTCAACAAAATGTGAACTATAAACAAGTACGTGTAAGTCATATCCTCACATTAATGGACACTTTTTCTGTTTTTCTTTCAACTTTAACATCCTATTTTCTCCTTAACAATGTCATATTATCAAAATGTGATTGCATAAGTGGCATGATAACTTTACAAACTCTGCACTCCCCATAAGAAGGTCTTGTTCCTATTAATTTCAAGGTCAAAACAACAGTCATGAATTTATTTAGTTAGTTAGATGGGGTTTAGCGACACCCCAACACGAATGTGTTATAGAGTGTCACCAAATTGGACAAAGAAACAATGTTGGGGTAAAACTACATACAAAAGTAAAACGTAAAAGTAAAAAGAATGGTGGGGTCAATTTCTTCTAAAAAGATAGCAAGGCGGAGTCATGTCAGAAATTTCTATCAAGTTTACTATCTTTGAGGAAGCTAAGAATAAGGGAAGAATCAGTTTGTTCAAATAAAGTTTTAAGTGGGGCATGGTGTAGTATTTCTGGTGAATATGGGAGTGTTCAAAACAGTTGAAGAGAATATGACTGACGGTGACAGCACAGTCACAGACTCACAGGGTATACAGTATGGTCTTTCATCCCTGTGAAGTAAACAGGCATGTGACGGATGTGGGAACAGTCATGAAAGACAAAGGGAAGAAAAGCATTTCTTGTCAATGTGAGGAAGTAACGTAATCTGTCTGCTGCCCTTAAGATCACTTTGGAACACAAATCTAGCAACTACATTTGCTGACATCTCAAGAAATACATGTCCAATTTGAATGAAAATTTTACCACACTGAGTAGATTTGGTTCCTCTTCTACAAATAAAAAAAAAAGAAATTTTTGCTTAGACTTCCTCTTTAACACCAATTGGTGATTTTTGTGAAAGCACTCTATACTTGTAGCATGAAGTTCCTCCTTAAAGTGACTTAACTGAGTTCTATGTAAACATCACATCCAAGTTAGTTCTTCCATGCTTATACCATTCATGATCAGTTATGTTTTCAGGTTGGCGTAACTTTGCCTATAGTTGCCTATAAGTCCTCAATTTAAAGAGGGAGTGCTCCCATGGGTCAATAACTCAATGAGGGTGGCAAAATTTTCAGTCCGGTTCTTTCACAGGTCAGTTTGTGTAAAAAGGACATTCATGCAACACTTTCAGTTACGTAGGTTTCAGCAAAATGCTTCAACTAATTACTTCCTTTGACCTATGTGACTACTGGCAACTGACTTAATACACATCCTCTCAATCTCACTAACAGCAAAGAAAATACTGCTGCCTACAAAAGGACACATATGGCTTAAATTACACAAAGATTGACCCAAAACTGATTAAAGTATGCCCTGGAATCCAAATTTGATTGGTTCCTTTCATAATGTGTCAGTAGTTTTGTTTTTGAGATTTTTACATTCAGTATAGATTTCTCCTTTCCTTACCTCTAAAACTTCGAAATTATTGACACAACAAAAGATTGCATACACTAGATTCAAATGCCCCTCCTCCCTCCCTGTACATGATTCGGTGTGTCAATGGCAGTGACCTCCAAATAAGTGTGGTTAAATACTATTGACCTTGGTTCACCACTACAAATTTTGATCATCTGCATGGAGTCTGATTTTGCCTATTTCAACCAGGATTAAAATCAAGCAATCATATCCAGATCTACTGTAGTAGTATAGAGACTGCATGGGCACCCCCCCCCAGGGGCGGCCCCTGCCCCGTTTTTTGGGACGGCCTCGGAGGGTACCCGATAAAGAGGGCGCCATTTGGAAATCAATCTCCGTGCTACGTGTTGCTATAATTGCGCAATAATACGATTGTGTTGCATGAGAATACATGAATTTCAGGTTTTTTTTTTTTTTTTTTTTTTACTTTTTCTTTTCATTATTTACTAAAGCGAACAGGTCTTAACATGTTGTAATATCGTCATTGTTTCGTATATAGGACTATATATAAAAAGGTTTTGATAGGCTGTATTCGGCATTAGCCTATATAGTCACAATGGGTGAAATAGATAAAATCGCACGAGAACTTGGAAGGAATTTTGTAAATGACGAGTTAAACCCTCACCCTTCCCCTTACATGAAAACCCTTTACCGTGTGGGAAATGAAATTGATGAGAGGTTCGAAACTTCGCTAAATGATATAGCAAAGCATGTTACGTATTTGTCAGAAAATGAGCCCAACGATATCGCGAACAAGTAGAGGATAAACATACTATTGAAAAACTCTCACAGTCTGCTGGAGAATACGTTGAAGACCGTTGCACTCAGTGGATCGAACAACGGGGAGGTTGGGTAAGTATAAGATCATAAGTCTGCATTTATGAGGGGTGAAAAAATCTAACCGGTGTTTTAATCGATTCATGTATTGTTTGGTTTTAACAGGATAACTTTTGTGAAACATTTACGAAAAAATCACACAACAGCAGAGTAACTGCGATCAAGATGATGGTGATAGCCTTGGGTGATCCTGACTCTTAACTTACAAATGGATGCCCTTTCTTTGAAAGACGAACAAGCATAGGTGAGGATGTATGGTATAAGAAGACCCAATAAAAATAAAAACAACGACTTACTGTGCATGAGATGTTTAAAAGAAAAATGAAGCATATCCCGACAAGAAAAACCAGCAGGCTAGTTCGACAAGGATACACACACAAACAGGTGAAATATACACAAAATTGCTACTTTTCCAAAGATTTACAGAGTTGACTACGTCATGTTACCTAGCTACACCCCATTAACTAACACGTAAAATGGAACACATCATAATGAAGTCGTGGAATCTAGATTGTTGACCAAATTGCAAACAATGCATCTTTGAAAGAATAATTCAAACTGTTATAATATGGTTCAAGAGCAAAACCTCGTCCGATAAAGTCCTTCTGGACAGGAAAAATAAACGACTTTGGTTGAGAAGAGCCAAGCATCATCTAAAAGGAAAACAAATTGTTGGTATGGGGAGCAAACGTGGTCAATAAGGTCCTACTGGACAGGAAAAATAAGCGACTTTGGTTGAGAAGAGCCAAGATATTGTGTAAGAAGTGCGTCCCCGAAGGAAAACAAATGACAGTACAGGAAGCAAAAAGTGGTCGATAAGGTCTTAGGACAGGGAAAATACGCGGCTGTGGGTTAAAAAAAAAAAAAACAACTTAGATATAGTAAAAACTGTGCATCCTCTAAAAGGAAAACTAAGCGCTGATATGACTAAGAACCAAAAAGCTTTCGATAAAATCCTACTGGGCAGGAAAAATAAGCGCATTTTGAGAAAAGACAAAGATATCATTAATGAGCGCACCCTTCGAAGGAACTGAAATATAGAAGAAACAAAAAAAAAAAAAAATTAGACAGAAAAATTGACTGATAAGGGGAGAGGTGCGTGGAGGTTTAACTGTATAAAAAAGGCTACCCCACAATGTACGAGCATTCTGATTCAGATTCTGACAGAAAACCTTACTGTACACGTAGTGTCAATAAAATTTTACTTAGGTCTCTGTCTACCGTGAGGAGGAAGGGTTCACAGTGTTGTACCCCATTCTTGGCGGTGTCACCAACGCAGTTTGTGAGTGTGAAGAGAAGGGGCCAGGGAAGTTGGCCGATTAACTCACGTGTACGTGAGCGTCGTGTCATAAGGACGGGTCTTGCTCACTACTGATGAGTCACTCTCAATCGATAAAACACAAAGAAACAGGGAAATTTCCCGAGTGGCCTGTAGAGGGTGCAACGCATTAAAAACCATCTCTCAAACCCCTCATATTCGACGAGGTAAATGGGTGTATTGCTACTGAGGGCGCATTTGTATCCATGAAATCCTTCCCTCATGGGTTCGCTTGGACTCGAGTCATTACAGCACGGAGAGAAATGAATCACTGCTTGTTTAGCAGAGGACATGTTGAGTGGAAAATGGAGTAATGCTTTGGGTTTGGGGGATTGCACACCATTTCTCTTTCATTTAAGGTCGGCCTTGAAAGGTCTCAGCCAAAAGGTGTAATTTGTTCTGGCTGTAAGAATTGAATACGGTACAGTTACTCATCTCAAGAAAAACAGTTTACACTTTTTTAGGTTTTGCTGTATACGTGACGACTGGAATATAACTTTGAGAAAATTGACAGATATGCGATTAACATTGAGATGCTCTCAGTGTGCTCAGAGTCGTGCTGCACCTGCTCTAACTGCTCAGTACGCACCAAGTCATGCTCGTCAGTTGCACTGGCAAGGCTCTGTACTGCTCGTGGGTGCACCCCTGCTGCCCTCTCGGCTAGGAGCTACTAACATCTTGATAGGAGCAATGCTCACATTGCTCTTAAATGTGCTCCAAGAGCGCAAGGCAATGTCTGTCCATACACTTCACAGACGGTTGAGCCTTGCCAGTGCAGCTGACGAGCATGACTTGGTGCATACTGAGCAGTTAGAGCAAGTGCAACACGACTATGAGCACACTGAGAGCCACTCAATGTTTATCGTATATCTGTTAATTTTCTCAAAGTTGTATTCCAGTCGTCACGTATACAGCAAAACCTAAATAAGTGTAAACTGTTTTTCTTGAGATGAGTAACTGTACCGTATTCAATTCTTACAGCCAGAACAAACTTACACCTTTTGGCTGAGACGTTTCAGAGCCGAGCTTAAATGAAAGAGAAATGATGTGCAATCCCCAAACCCAAAGCATTACTTCAATTTCCACTCAACATGTCCTCTGCTAAACAAGCAGTAGGCTAATTCATTTCCCTCCGTACTGTAATTACTCGAGTCTAAGCGAACCCATGAGGGAAGAATATCATGGATACAAACGCGCCCTCAGTGGCGATACACCCATTTACCTCGTCGAATATGAGGGGTTTGAGAGATGGTTTTTAATGCGTTGCACCCTCCACAGGCCACTCCGGAAATTTCCGTTTCTTTGTGTTTTATCGATTGAGAGTGACTCATCTGTAGTGAGCAAGACCCGTCCTTATGACACGACGCTCACGTACACGTGAGTTAATCGGCCAACTTCCCTGGCCCCTTCTCTTCACACTCACAAACTGCGTTGGTGACACCGCCAAGAATGGGGTACAACACTGTGAACCCTTCCTCCTCACGGTAGACACAGACCTAAGTAAACTTTAATTGACACTACGTGTACAGTATGATTTTCTGTCAGAATCTGAATCAGAATGCTCGTACATTGTGGGGTAGCCTTTTTTATACAGTTGAACCTCCACGCACCTCTCCCCTTATCAGTCAATTTTTTCTGTCTATTTTTTTTTTCCTTCTATATTTCAGTTCTTTCGAGGGGCGCGCTCATTAATGATATCATTGTCTTTTCTCAAAATGCGCTTATTTTTCCTGCCCAGTAGGGTTTTATCGAAAATTTTGGTTCTTCATATCAGCGCTTAGTTTACCTTTTACAGGAGGCACATATTTACTATATCTAAGT
This sequence comes from Holothuria scabra, assembly GCA_037179385.1. NCBI lineage: Eukaryota > Metazoa > Echinodermata > Holothuroidea > Aspidochirotida > Holothuriidae > Holothuria > Holothuria scabra. Next base: position 42,277,283 of record CM074185.1, read on the forward strand.
TTTTTCAACTTTTAATCCACAGCTGCGTATTTTTCCTGTCCTAAGACCTTATCGACCACTTTTTGCTTCCTGTACTGCCATTCTGTTTTCCTTCGGGGACGCACTTCTTACACGATATCTTTGCTCTTCTCAGCCAGTCGCTTATTTTTTTCTTTTCAGTAGGGCCTTTATCGACCACGTTTGCTCCCCATACCAGCAATTTGTTTTCCTTTTAGATGATGTTTGGCTCTTCTCAACCAAAGTCGTTTATTTTTCCTGTCCAGAAGGACTTTATCGGACTAGTTTTTTGCTCTTGAACCATATTATAACAGTTTGAATTATTCTTTCAAAGATGCATTGTTTGCAATTTGGTCAACAATCTAGATTCCACGACTTCATTATGGTGTGTTCCATTTTAGGTGTTAGTTAATGGGGTGTAGCTAGGTAACATGACGTAGTCAACTCTGTAAATCTTTGGAAACGTAGCAATTTTGTGTATATTTTACCTGTTTGTGTGTGTATTCTTGTGGAACTAGCCTGCTGGTTTTCTTGTCGGGATATGCTCCATTTTTCTTTTAAACATCTCATGCACAGTTAGTTCTTGTTTTTATTTTTATTGGGCCTTCTTATACCATAGCCTACATCCTCACCTATGCTTGTTCGTCTTTCAAAGAAAGGGCATCCATTTGTAAGTTAAGAGTCAGGATCACCAAGGCTATCACCATCATCTTGATCGCAGTTACTCTGCTGTTGTGTGATTTTTTCGTAAATGTTTCACAAAAGTTATCCTGTTAAAACCAAACAATACATGAATCGATTAAAACATCGGTTAGATCTCCCCCCTCCCTCATAAATGCAGACTTATCTTCTTATTATACTTACCCAACCTCCCAGTTGTTCGATCCACTGAGTGCGACGGTCTTCAACGTATTCTCCAGCAGACTGTGCGAGTTTTTCAATCGTATGTTTATCCTCTCCTTGTTCGCGATATCGTTGGGCTCATTTTCTGACAAATAAGTAACATGCTTTGCTATATCATTTAGCGAAGTTTCGAATCTCTCATCAATTTCATTTCCCACACGGTAAAGGGTTTTCATGTAAGGGAAAGATCAATTTCATTTCCCACACGGTAAAGGGGTTTTCATGTAAGGGGAAGGGTGAGGGTTTAACTCGTCATTTACAAAATTCCTTCCAAGTTCTCGTGCGATTTTACCTATTTCCCCCATTGTGACTATATAGACTAATGCCGAATACAGCCGATCAAAACCTTTTTTATATTTAGTCCTGTATACGAAACAATGAAGATATTACAACATGTTAAGACCTGTTCGCTTTAGTAAATAATGAAAAGAAAAAGTAAAAAAACAAACAAAAAAAAAAAAAAAAAACCCTGAAATTCATGTATTCTCATGCCACACAATCGTATTCTTGCGCAATTATAGCAACACGTCGCACAGAGATTGATTTCCAAATGGCGCCCTCCTTCTCGAGTGACCCTCCGAGGCCGCCCCGAAAGACGTCCCGAAAAACGGGGCGGGGGCCGCCCGGGGGGGGGTGCCCATGCACCCTCTCTACTACTTACTGTGCATTTACACAACAAAATTGATCTTGAGCAGTACTTGTGGATCTGACCCTGCGCAGGCAATCAGTTCTGAATCTAGAGCAAATGCCTAAATGGACTGAAAGACTTGTAAGGAAAACAAAAATTTGTAATATTTAGGTTGCACTTATATAAAAAATATAATGGGGGTTAAGAGTGTATTTCCAGTAAGTTCCTAGGGTATATTAACACTAAAGCAGTCACAGGCCTGATTGTTAAGGAAATCTTCGGTTGCCAATCGGACAAGTTGGAGTCAATTTGAGGTTGTTTCAAAATAATTTTGGTTGACCATATGAAATTTAAAACCATTTTACAAACAATAATTGTTGCCCCTGCCACAGACAACATAATACATATTATTAACTGTGTATTTTTCCATGTCCTTCTGTTTCAGTTATGAATGAAATGGTCAACACTATTGACTCAGTGCTAATTCTTTAGGTCAATTATGCAGCATTCTTCCCTGCAGATGTAGAGATCTAGTCAATAACAAATTATACTTGTCCAATCTCAAAGAGAAATCATGCTGTTTCGATCCTGGTAAAAAAGTGGATTTTCTGACCCCAGTAATCTATTGTCCAAGTGAGGTATATCAAGTGTCCAAACCTACCACTGGAGGTCTATTATCATCACTTCACTGAGCTTCTTTTCCACTTAGGTTGTAAAAAATTACACAGTACTTTGGGCAGGATTGTAATGAATGCATGCACATGCACAATGAATACTCCCTCTGCATGCAGTGCATGCTGTGGCTAAGGTTTCTTGGGAAGGATTAAGTGTCTATGAACGGGGTATTATTGTCTGTCAATCATCAAATTGTGTAATGGGAAAGGAAGGAAACCATGCATATATATTTTACCGTGACCAATTCATCACGATGGTCCAAAGCAATTTCTACTCATCTCGGACGAGAGGACAAGTGATAAATTTCAGGCCTGAGTCAGCTACAGGACGGGACTGGAACAAATACCCAATGCAGGTGTTTCACTTTTGACCTATCTCCCCTTCAAATTGATTGACACATTCAGGTATCTATCCAGCAAGCTGCTGTGGTTGTATTTCACAAAACATAGACACCATTACCTCTGATCCCTCCTAAGGGCCAAATTTTCTCACCTCGGACCATTCAAATTCTCCTAACCTATTTCAAAGCCCCTTCCACAATTGTCTTAAACTCATCCTCAACCAGACAAAGTCTTAGTTAACTGCTTCATGGTGACTATACAAAATCCAGTGTTTCCTCAGTACAGTACATGCTGTGTAATATGAGCTACGGTATATTTGCATTGTTTGAATTTGGTGCCAATCAATGGACTTAAATACGTGGACAGAGTATGTAACATGTACGTCCTATCCGAAGAGTGTCGCCACTGGCTGGGACAAAAAAAGGCGCATCAAGATGGCCGCTGTGAAGCTATAATTTGTATGATTTAACGACGGCTCTGTAATATTTGAAAAAAAAGTTAAACTTGAATGGGAAGCAATATCATATTCCTGCCATAAGTGTGGTGGTTTTGATCTTACCGTGCCATATTTCAAAAATATTTCAACTTTCTTGCATAATCTGCCAATTGACTTGAGCAAGTCCAAACTTTTACACAAAATCATAGCAAACAGCCATCTTGGTGCACTTTTTCTCACACGTGCTGTAGCGACAATGTACCCTGCAGTATGCTCTGTCCATGTATAGGAAGTCTGTGGGCCAATCATAGAATGGAGTAGTTCCATAGACTTCAACCAAAGTTACAGGTTGAGGGGGGGAGTTGACTGCCAATAAGAGAGGCTATGTTGGAGGGGTACATTTCAGGTACCGTCTCCTTTTATAACATGTAGGCCTATGGTTAAAGACCATTAACAGGTAGTGTGACACCAAAATGACAAAGTTGGGTATTTGATATAATAAACACTTAACACCATTAAAATTGCTTATGCAAGTCTTGTGATGTCTACAGAGGGTCATGCCATGTATGGCTAATGCTATCCTTTGAGTTTGCAAACTTCATTTCAAGGACAGTTGTAACATTTCTTTGTCCTGAGGGTTTTATTTTAAATGTAGAAATTGTGTCCTTATAACATCAGTATCAAATACCAAACCATAAACTATCTAATGAGTAATAAAGAGACAATTAACATACGGTTCACAAAAGAAATGCCAACACTGTGCAACACTCATTATCATTACTTTTGCGTAAGCAAAAAGTTGCTTCAGAAACATTGCAACTTTGAAGAGTTTTATCTTGAGAACGGTAAAAAATACTGACATAATTCCAATGGATTTTTCCTTAGTTGACCTCGCTTTTCAACAATCAAGTCAAAGGCAACTAGATTTAGTACCCATTCATGTAGCCTCTTCCTGTGAACTTAGGCCTTTTACGGATCCCACTGCTCATTTAAAACATTTAGTACCAATAAATATTACCAGATAAGAAATTCATGTCATGTCATGTTGTAACTGCCAAATTTCGTGTGATATTTCAATCAAGTGTATTAGAATGGTTTGCCTTTTGGGGGGACCCCCAAGTATAAAACATGATCACTAGTCTCATAAAAGCAAGACAAAATTCAAACCAAAAGAATTTCTTCATTAACAGGCTTTTAAGACTTTTTATCAATTCATATCAATGCTGCATGGAAACAGAGGGACAGGTGTAAAACACATCTATACCAGATGATCATTATGGATGAAAAATGGTTATATTCATCTCCAGAGGAGAGAAAAGGAGAGCAGAACAGCTGATGAGGAATCAAGTCTTGATTCGAAAAGCTGTCTTTTTCCCCATGTAACTCCCCTTCATCATTGGAAATGGTTACGAACCCATCAAACTTATTAACTATAATAAGACTGGTCAGAATCAGGTAATGGACTATGTCAACCACCTAAAACACTAATTTTAATCCCCCCAAATTTTCAAGTGGTTCTTCCAGGATTGATCTTGGAACCTGAAGTATGCAAGGGAAGAACACTGGAACCACCCAGCAAACCCTACCCTAGATGTAGCTCTCTGTGTATGGTACTGCTACCCCCCTTAGCACTTACAACTTTTTATTATTTTGTTGCCCACCCACAAACCCCCTAGGATCTAATTTTATTGTCCAAAACATTGACTCCTCCTGTGTGCTGGAGGTTGTAGAATATGCCCTTGGCATTCCCCCCCTGTCATAAGGGAAGACTAAAGGGAAGGACTTCAACCACATTTGAAATTTGCTTTAATTACAGCCATGCAGTTGATACTGTAACAAAATGTGATTTTGTTTTCAGGGTTTTTACTCGTTTACCTCAATCAGAAGGGAAACACTTATTTTTAAGCTACAAAGGCGGAATTCATCGTCTTCCAGCATCCCAATAGATAAGAGATTTCGTTTGACTCGTGAGACCGGACATACGTAATTTAAGTGCTTTAAGAAAAGTTAGGAAAGAATCCAGTGAGCATTAGGCCACTGGTTGAATGGGTAACTGCGGGGTCAAGCAGTGCTGGGATAAGCTATTATTTTAGCAAGGGATTGGAAATGTGTTATTGCTACATTTTGAGTTGATCGTTAATTGGGAAGTTAAATGAAAATTGTATGTAGGTACCTGTTTGGCTTTCGATCAGTCCTAATAATGCAAGGCTGTGAGTGGCTAATGGAAGTTTACGTAATTGCAAAGGGGACCGTTATGTGCTGTGTGAAGTGGGCTACCGTAGAGATTTCGTAGTGGTTAATAAGGTGAAACACGAGAGAAGAGAAGAGAAGGGCTTCTGTCGTCTACCTTGGGTTACGATTCATCAAATCAAACAAATTAGGGTAGATTTCTCACTTAGACATTTTTTTGGAAAACTTGAAGCAGATAGTTGCTTGGAGCCACCTAAATTGCGCAGTACGTGTGTAGACCTATTTAGCCAGTCAATAGTTGTTACGCCGTGTGCTGGAGAGCTGTAACCGGCGTCAGCGAAATTTAGCTGGTGAAACCTCTCTACGCCGTGCGCCGTGCTCTACGCCGGTGTCCGCGCAATTTAGCATGCTAGCCCTTAGTGCGCCAGGTACTCAGTCCTGTATCACTGTATGTGTCAATTGATTCTATTGGTTGGGGGTTTTGTATGAGGCTTTGTGATTTACCCATTGTATATATTCCATTCATAATGTAAATAGTTTTAATACGAATTCAGAAAACTCCAGAAACCGTGTCCTTCTAGTTTTTCCCTCCTCTGTGTATTTACTCTGCCGCGCCTGCGTCTCTGAGATTGCGCATTCTACAATTTGTACAGGCTTAGTCTAGGTTCAAGCCTCACCATCGCCAGCTTCTCATCATCTTCATCATCATCATCACGCCTTCAGGTAGCCTGACCGAGCGGGACGTTACAATACCATAGAACAACTTTGTGTGGGTGTGTCACTAAATCCCATCTAACTTACACTAACCAAAACATTGACAAATCAACAACAAAAATTACATGGGAAAAGATTCTTACCTTATTTCCGAATAAATAAAATTGGTTTGTTGAGGAATGAAAACAAGTGCCAGTAGGTTTGAAATCATTTGGAAGTAAGACTGGAGAAACGATGGTGATAGAGTCATCCTCAAAGGTGAGAACAGAAACAGGGTGCACTCTAACCATCATATTAGTCTGAAAATTAAAAAAAAAAAAATCACATTACATTAAATATTACAATTCATTTACATTTATCTTAAATGAACTGAAAATTCTTAACAGATAAATATAAAACACAGTGAGATAATCCTTGTCAAAAATACATGGGACAAACCCATGCTCCCATATCAATGTTGCAGTTTCAGGATGCCTTCACAGTGATTTGTTCATTGCTTGTTTTGTATGCTTTGTCCGATCATTTTTTTCAGAGGACTGTCTGAAGCATGTAAAAAGGTATATGGAGAAGTTTTCGGTCTTGCACAATGCATGGTAAGTGGTGAATAAAGTTGAGTATTTTGAAGGGGATGCTTCTGTGCCAAATGGTATGGTGTAGGCAAAATGAAAAACAATTGCTGAATGAGAAAACAATAAAAGCAGCTTTAAAATATATAAAGGGTAAGATGTGTGACATATGGAGTATTATGGAGTTCTGTCCATATTGGGTCTTATTAATTAGGGCATTGAAGTGAACAAAATAAGGTACCTATGGGTGGTTTATGTTGTGAATTTTTGTCATTATACTACTCAGAAGACCTGCTGCCATGCAGGGTACTGAAGGTGGGAGGGACAGATTCCAAGCAAGAAACATTTCTTGGGGAGGGAGGCTGATAAAAATAGCACATGCCCCTGGAAAACCTTGTGACCCCCCAAATGAGATTTGAGATTTTCAGAAAACGATATATCTTTTGTCGTCAGAGTGTGACTACGAAATTTTTTAAGATTTGATTCTTCTTTTGACAAGAAAAGGCGGTAATTGTCATGTTCTTTAAATGAAAATATTGCCAAAACACCTGGCAAATGCCATTTCTGGCCATCTGAGGTGCTACATTTTTTCCAGAATTTTCAACACACTTCCAACTGCACCAATTGAAGGTGGCGCACAGCTTAAAGTAACTGTTCAGGCAGGATTAGGCCTACCTCCTTCCGTAAGAGAATCACATTTAACTGCCCAACAACTGCTTTCTCTTTCTAGGTCAGCTCCCCTTCTTCAAAATGTCAGCTTGTGTCCTTCTTGGTAGTAGCTGGATTTATTCTTGGCTGTAGTCTCATAGACTCACATTGAACTGCCCAGTAATTTCTTTCACAAGTGGTTCATCTCCCCCTCCCTCTTTTTCAAAATGTCAGCTGGATCTGCTCTTGGCAGTAGTTTCACAAGTTTTTCTTACCAAATATCTTACTTGAAGCTGGCCTGGAATTTTTGTAATTTTTTTGTTGTAATTTTTAGACCAGTGCATAAGTCAATAGAATTACCCTTAAATCGTGACTTTAATACCCTCCAAAAACCCATGAGCTTTTGGGAAAAAAGCCCTGGGCCCAACCAAAGACCCTAGGCAGCCCCCTGGACCCCACCTGTTTAGCCTGCACTTTGCACTTGGTGGCACCAGAGTGGAGCCTAGCAGTGCCTCCCTGCAAAATTGTTTTTCCCCTAGCTGCCCCCTAGAATGAAGAGTGGTGATGCTACTGATGTCTACTGTACAGTAACTATTCCAAATGATTGTGTTATTTTGTCTTTACCCAGATTGTAGTTAAAATCATCATGCAATGTTTGTTCTGGGAAAACTGAAGAGATAATTTCATGGTCAATTGTTGGTTGCATCATGAAATATGTTACCCTACCCCTATCACCACAAAATGAGATGAAAATATTTCTTTGTCGTTTTTCCCATAGCAGTACCTCAAATTTTAAGAGTAAATGAAATCTCTTAATACCCAGAGTACTATTTCCTGCTCCCTCATATGAGCTACTTGAGCATGCTGTCATGTTGCTTCTTCAAAAAGCATCATGGACACCCCAGTAGATCAAAGGCATTGTGTGGTGTAACTGGTATCTAAGTGTGTTACATGATCTGTGCCATCAAATGATTAATGCTTTCATTGTGTTCATGCTGTCTTAAGAGCAATTAACACATGCTTGACTGGCCTGTAGACCCTAAATTTTACACAACTTCTTGTCAGGGATGTGCCAGCGCAGGGGGGCACTGGGTGTTGACACCAGGCGCACATTCTAAAATGACGAAAAACACCCAGCACTGCAGTTTTCAGTTTCCTAAACCATTACAAAAATTTCTACAATTATTCAAAACCATTTAGTAACATCAACAGTAGTGTTTAGCCAGTAACAGTGGATACAAAAATTTTTCCAATGGGGGGTGGGTACACCCTCTCCTTACCCTTGACCTAGACCTCTCCCCAATGATGATTCAGAATACCTGGTACTTAGAATCAAATGGATACATCACTGTTCTTGTGTATTTTAATATATCTGTTCCTGTCAATAAAATTCAGATGTGAAACCTGACCATATCAAGTGTGTATGTAGTGAGCTTAATTTCCTCCCTGAAACAATAAGAGGTACTCAGGCAGAAAAGAGGGATGTGAAAAGCAGTGAGAAGGGAAGTTTTTTCCGAGTCATGAGGAACTGTTACTCCCTCCCCACAACGTGAAAAATAAAATGGCAACATGCTCCTTTCAAAGCACTGAAATAAACAATTTGGAATACCTTTGTACAGGCTTCTGACAATCTTTGACAAAAATACATGTGACCAACCCACTCCCCATCAATAATGAAGTTTCAAGATGCCTTTGGCTGTCGCAATATTGTAAGGGAGAGTGGAGGATGGTGATCTGTTCATTGCTTGTTTTTCTTGCTTTGTCCCATCATTTTTGTTGAAGATTGTAGATGTACACATGCACATACTGAATGTCCTGTATACATTGTGCAAGTTAAAGTGCGTGAACTGAAAAGTATCACATGTACCTTAACCCAAAAGCCAGGCTACACATTCCAACTGGTGCAAGTACAGTACAATGTACAGTGGCGCTGCACTGTACATTGAACATGTGCAACGGCAATGTATGCTGTGTATGTACCGTACGGTACGTAATAAATCTAGTTGCTGTTTGTTTCACTGACTTTGTGTACAGACTATTGTGCTCTCCTCCATTGTTTCGTGTAGAGACAGCACTGTAGCTAACTGGGGGAGAAAAACACTCAACTAAGATCTGCATTTTAGCTTTGATTGCTTATGAGAGCACACCACCATTAGCAGAACAGCCTTCCCGGGAAAAGTAGTTCCAAAGCACACGATCAATTTTAGGTCCATTTTGTGTGCAAACAGTGCTCACATTAGAACAATCAGATGCTGCTTATTTTGAATGGCTATGAACAAGGAGATGTTAATGTGTACAGTAAGTGAGCTCTTCTGTACTATTTCAAATGACCTTTTGTAAGTCTATTTAGTTCATTACCATATTTCAAAGACTCAATTTGATTGGAGTAAACTAAGTACCGTACTTTTTCAAGACAAATGAGAAAAGGTTTAAGACATTTACCTCTTTTCTTAACTTCTCTATTGAATTTGCTGTGACGTCATTGGCCATTCCATTGTTGCTTGTAGGGGGTTTCACACATAGCCAACAACACATGTCAAATACTTTGTTTTCGATACGAGTTACTGCGTTAAGTTATACCATTTTCAGACAAATTGGCTCACCTATATTACTTTGAAATATTTTTTGTATCATGGAAGTTGCAGTGTAGTAGAAACCGAAGACTATGCCGAACAATGGGTAACCGTTTCGAAAAATATTAAGATTTTAAAATGCTCTGCATGGAGACTCAAGCAGAGGACGCCTAACGTTAAGTTAGGTCTATACTATTACCATGGAGTTCCGAGGTGGTAACTCCACGCTATTACTAATACAAAACAAAAGTTACGTCGCTGTTGGTCATTTCGTGTAGCCCATGTTACCTTACACCATGGACTGTTTATACTGCCATTCATAACAGTTAATAAAAATGGCATCATGTTGGCAGATCTATACCCTGCGAACAGCATACCGCTGCTTATGGCGTTCTGTACCAGCGTTCAAAACAGTGAGCTTATACTTAGTAATGTCTTCCAGTTGTTACATGTGCTTTTCACAATAGGATGAACGTAACACAGTAACAACAACAATACATCTGTTCGCCGTGGCAACATACACGAACGATATGCGATACCTATGAAAATAATGGTGTCGTCTAAATCTTTGTTTACATTCGACGATGCCGGTATCTGTTGCGCCATAGGTTTCTATGTGAACCAAATCACGAGAATCGTTCCCATATGTTACAATGAACTGTGGGATAGAGTTTTGGGTGTACATCAATTTTCACCACAGTAAAATGCCATTGACAAAAATGACAAACACCACTGATTCCATCCCATAATCCTTTGTAATTGCTATCTGGAAATAGGTCTAGGGCCGGGTGCTTCCCAAAGACAAGTTGATAAGTTACAAGTGCAACTAGCCATTGTGGATCCTCTCATATGAAGTTTGGTTGTGTTTAAAAAAAATGATATTCATTTACTTAACCAATTAACAGTTTCACTTAGTTTCAAATTTGGGTTTATGACTATAGGAAAAACATTCACTTGTGTTAATGTTCCATGGTGTTTCTTCAAAGAGAATTATAGAAGTCTAATAAGTTAACTTTGGGGGCCACTAAAGTGACAATACCGTCCCCTCACAGTTTGACTGACACCAGTGGAGTACTACAAGCTTACGCATTTTCCACCTTAGGCGGCTATACCTAAGTAAGTCGGTCTCCCAGGTGTAGAAAAAACTCTGCCTTTAACTTCAGTAGATCAACAAATTTAAGAGATATCTCCAAAATTAGCCTAAATGTCTGTGACAAATATGCCCTGCTGTCCTCACTCAGCAATTCATCACTTTCTTTTGAAAGTTGAATTACTCATGAGAAAACAAAGCTACTACCACCACTCTACAAGCTTATTCCTCCTTCCACTCTATAACTCAATTTACATGGCATAAACTTTGACAAGTATCAGATCTGATGAGATTATTAAATTTCTTTGTTTTTTGGCTAATCATGACTGTAAAAAAGAAGATTTTAAGTATAATTATAGTGCAGGAGAAGTTGGTAGAAATTTCATATTTTAAGATTATTGTTATAAAGCCGTCCAAGATTTGACATGATATTAAATAACCAATCTTGCCCATTGAAGATTGGTCCTAAAATTCACTGGAGGTGTAATAATTCGATGCTTGATAGCACACTAACTACCAAAAGTTCTGCCAATAGGATTTATCCTTGAGTATACAAAATTGATTGACATACCCAGCCAATGTACAATTTTAGGCCACTCACCAGCTCTATGATACTGATTAACTAGTTATTCCTATCTATAGTGTGTTTTTGTGTTTTTAAATGTTCTTGTAATCAACTGGGCACTAGTTACTCTTGAAAATCAAGTAGCAATTATTTAAGAACCAATTTTTACAATGGAGATAAATGTTACCAATTCAGGTAGGTATTTTAATCTCCCAGCCCTGTTTTTGGACAAAAATAGGGGTTTCAAGGGGTATAGCCTTGAAGGCATAGATTATCACAATAAATTTTTTTTTTGAGTTATTCAGACAAAATGAGGTTGCACATCTATGTTGCATAGTCTCTATGTTCTGATGCTTCAAACCCTATGCACCATCATAACCCATCCCTCATACTGATCGCAACATAGATTTTTCATTGATCAAAACAGAGAGATGCTGGAAAAGAGAGTTGTCATCCAAAAGGCATGCCTTAGCACACTGTCCTTTATTTTCTCAAAACTTCACAGCTCTTGAACAGAAATTGGTTAACTTGAATTTGCTAAGATGGGCAGACTTCTTCTTTGATGCAATATGACCTAGCGTACTATCAGCCGGCCAGAAGAAACAGAAGTACGCAATGACTGCAAATGAAGTGCATTTCCATCCTCCCTCTCATTGTAGTCTAATATTCACCCACAGCAATCATTGCTACACTGTTAGACCGGTCATGTGCTCCAATTTCCTTGCTGATGTCTGTACATTGCACAAAGTAGGCAACATTTGATCATGCCTCAAGCAATTACAAAGAGGGAGAGGAAGGGGGCTATCCTGCCAATATTTGCCTTTAAAGTCCCAACCCTTGCAAATAGCCTCGGCATTCAGCAATGCTGAAGTAAATGCCAAGGGAAATCAATTTGACATCGGCAAAAATTTTGGCGAGGCGATAGGTTGCGTGACATTGTAGGGGAACGTAACAGTACAAAAGTTGCACAATAGGCTAGAAGGCTTGAAATTAGGCTTGAGTTTTGAGTAATGATTTGAAGAGAAGCAGTTTTAAGATAAAAATTTCCTCCGTGATAGAAATTTGAGCAAATGTGTTCAGTATTATTTCTTTCCAAACAAAACAGCTGCAATTTTTCAAGTTTTACAGGAAAGTTTTGATTGAAAAAGTTCACTATGATTGATTTTATGGAATGTATGTAACTCACCACTGTCAACAAGTGATCAATGCACACAGTATAGTGGAGCTGCACACGACACATGAATGTGACATGGCAGAGAAATAACCTTTAGATTAAAGAACCAGTAGTTTTAACATTTTGATACGTAATTAAATGGGAAAAAATTCTCAAAGCGTTGATTTTATCAATGTAATTCCAGAACTTGTGAAACAAATTTTGTTTAGGTACAGTACGGTGCCATTCCAAGTGTGTAAACAATTATCGTTACGATAACTTCCCATACACATATAATTGCATGACTTTTTTTTAATAGTGCCAAGGTAAAGTGTATTTTTGCCGAAGTCAGTCCTTTTTACTTCAGCAATTTCTTTTTGCCGTAGCCAATATCTTGTTTGCAAAGGCTGATGTCCTGCCATTAATCTTGACAAACACAAACTTGGATGTGTGAAAGTGGTTGCGAGTAAAATCGAACTTCCCCATTATCGTCTTTGTACCTCCCCCTCCCCCAAAGGGCACGTGGAATAACCACTTTTGGCACGAAAAGCACTTTCCTTACTAATATGGGGCAGCCAAGACAATTCCCCAGCGTATCCAGGTGTTACATGAATAATTGGTAGTAAAGATTTGAAAGAGCAGCTCTTCTGTTGTGCAAACTGCTAGGTACATCAAAACATGCAACCATTCATACGGGGTTTAGGTAGGTCACATCTGTCTCCGTTTAAAGTGGGCATGACACGGCCACAATAACTTTTGTATATTGCAAGAATCGATACAGTATGTTACAAATATCATCTCACACCCCAATTAAAATCCGTACAATTCGGCATAAATGATATCTAACTGTTCAAAATGCAATTTTGAAAAATGCTGCAACATGTCACCTGACTTTAATGACGCAACTGGTGGCACAAACCCCATCTTTTTAAGAACGTGCATCTTGATGTGGAACTATTGTGACACTCTGTAAAGTTGAAAGTTATCTTATCTTAGGAACTTCATGAAAAGGATTATCACAATATTCGTCCAACATACAGAGGCGCAAGGCAGGGACCATGTTGGAGATTCGCAGCATATCATTGGCCAACATGCATGTGTGTAAAAACAGTTCTGTTTTTGTGCAAGAAAGGCACTGTCAAAGCGCTATACAGAACAGGTATGAACTTGTATGGACAATCTGTAAAGCGTGTCCCCACTACAAGCGAGTTTTATTCTATGAGTTCTTCATTTGTTTGGTGAAGGTGCTATTGCTAATACTAAGCAGTCACCGAGCAACGACAAACAATTCACAATGTAGTCACTGGTTAGGCTCGCTGCTATCATAGCACCTGTGTTTGCATTGATGTACTCTCTAAACATGCATTAACATGCATTACCATGCTCTTGATTCCAAGATTGTGAGCTCACTGGTACAGTTTTGCTAACCGTGCCTCCAATGACGTCACCATCTTGAGACACGCTCACTTCCTTTTTTCCCTTTTAGATTTGAAATAATTTGAGTCTGGCCTAGCTGTAAATGGGAATTCCCAACATCGTTTTCCTGTGTTTAAGGACATAATTCAGTAGGGGAAACATTCCCTTTTGTCAAGGTGTACCCAAAGAATATTTACTGAGAAACTTACTTTGCCCGTGTCATACCCACTTTAAGTTGAGTACCACTTGTGTCTACAAAACAGTTATCTCCCTACCCATTCATCCCCTTATCTCCCCCCTCCCCATAATGTAGTTGAGTGTATGACCATTAAATTTACACAAGTTCAAATAGACATAATCAGCATATTCATTCCCAACTAAAATACCTCATCTTTTTCCCCGAGGGAAATTAATGTCTTAGCTTGCCAGTTGTAGGTTATGAGGCTCAATGTTTCACTTGGCCCAAGGAAGTCCGACAGAGGCTGCCACTTTTTGTAAGGTGGAATAGCCCAAAAACCTGAAGCCTGTAAAGGAAAAATCAAACACATTAAAGAATTTAAAACTAAAGTTGTATGATGACTATGAACTAACTTTTACTATGAAAAAACATAATTAGGTTACAGGGTACAAATAGTTGAAGATGGATGCAGATGCACCCATACAGAAACTCACATAAAATTTTGAACCATAAAGTACCAAGTACCGACAAAGTGAAGGGAAAAGGTCATGAGCAGTCCCCAAAACTTATTTTGAAGCAACAGCTAAATATCACAATATTCTTATTGCTCTTTTAAGAATCTTTCACAATATTTTATGACTTCAATATTAGACATGAAAGGTAAACCAAGCAGTTACTTCTAGTTAATTTCACATTTGAGGAGAAAAAAGGGTTGTCACATGACTCTCAACAGCCAATCATGAAACAGGACAGCCTACTACACCAATTGAACATCTCCATAAAAATACAATAAAGCAAGATAACCCATCAAAATTTATTTCAGTGCTAACATCTGATAAATAAGAAAACTGTTGTGTCGGTCCCAGTAGATATATTACAATTAAGACACTGCAAAAGAAAGATAACAACAACAGAACACCTTGCCATGTCTGAGAACAAATGTATTGTGCACCTCAACTCTGTATTCTCAAAACAACAAAGAACCACATGTACTATTCAAATGAATATGCAAATGAGATTCTTGCTCTAAGTATACTCTTCAAAAATAAACACTACTCCATGTTAAGTTTCTTGGCAATGGGTACTACTTAATGACCAACATCAACCAGGAGTAGCATCATGGGGAGACGGGGGCAGGGGGAAACTTCTCCCACATATTTGCACGAAAATATGAAAGGAGAAGGAAAAGGAAAGGAAAAAGAAGAAAAGGGGCACTCAACTCATGCTTTGGCCCTGCCCCCCACCAAAATACCCAGTCAACCTGAGGTGACTGGACACATAAATAGTCAGGACTTAATGCAAAAGCCATGCACAGTGGATGGGTTTGTATGTCATGTGCTATGATTTCAATGAAGACATGAGTCACTCAACTGGAAAAAAAACTATACATTAATATTGTTTGAAGTTTAAAACTGGACAGTGAATCCAAACTGCCCTACAGAAAGAATGGCCTGAATTTAGTTAATAAAAATTAATCATAAAGAAAATTAATGAAAAAAGTAATAATTAAACACCATTTTATGTGGTTGGTTAAGATTGGAGTACAGTACATTGGGGTACATTACACTTTTCCTACTTGGGAAACACATCAGCAAAGAATGAGGTGCTCTGGGGTTCAAATTAAAAAAACATTTGGGATGGATAAAAATGCAATTTTTAAATTTCTCAAGTGCAAAGATAAGGATTTTAAGAGGAAATTGTTTTTTTTTTATTTTTCCAAAGACCCTTTCCCAGTGTCACTTTCAAACAACCCCATAACCCAAGCTTGAAAAAAATATGGGAAAGTCTAGTAACTGTAAAACTTCTTTATCATGTTTGAAGCACAAACACTGCACTATTTCACATCTTATAGTTGGGGCTTTTTTATTCCAAAGACCCTTTCCCATCCCCATGCCACTTTCAAACAACCCCATCAATGGCACAACACTGGCTGTGTACCTTTACAGACAATGCTAATAATGTCTTGCAGACATCTTAAGGCAGTGACTCTCTATGTTACTCTGCAGGAAAGTAAATAGAAGTAAACAGACAAGAGACAGTACAATAATCTGTCGGAGGTTTCTAAAAGCCGGAGGTAATGAATAGTGAAGCCAAGTGTTGTCCTCTATTACCCTCCGTGCATGTTGAAGAGATAACTCTCAAATGAACTTTCTACGATTCTCTGTAATTTCTTTAAAAGTGGCTTATGTTATTAGTTGACACTTGGGGTTCATAAGTTGTAGCTTCAACCCTTGGAATTTCATCAGAACCTTTGTTATTTGTTATACTCTCCAATGGGGATTGATCTATTTCAAATACCTCCTAGTCATAGAATAAAGGGGTTACCAAAAAAATGAAAAAGTTGATCACCCTTAAACCTTTTTAATGTCACTAGAAAACATTTCTCAAAAAGCCTGTGGCTTTAAGTTAAGGCATTTTCATTCAAATTTGACAACATGATGGTGGTGATTGCAGACACTACAGACTGATCACTTTAATTTTTTTTTTTGCCCTTTTGAACTCTCTGCAAATTACAGCTTAGTATTAAAGTTTCAAACCAGGTTTTCATCTACGGAAATATGGTGTAAAAGTAATTACCACTGAAAATAGCTCTTAGGTACATTTGAGGGTGGAGACCTTAAATGGAACACGGGTACCAAATGTAAAAAAAAGCTTGCAAAAATCAAGAATAATGTAAAGGCTAGCCCACAACAGAAAATGATGACATGTGGAAGAGGAGGGCTGACTGAAACTGGGACGACTTGTATGGTGGTATTAATGTTAAGCTTCCCTCAAGCTCACAATGTTTAGCTGTCTGTGACAAAAATTACATGAATTGACTTGCCCAACAGACACAAGCTTATGACATTGGTTACTTAAGAACAGCTAGCCATGGAAAAGGCACTCCATATAAACGCGAATCCATTTCAAACTTGATCGCAGAATAATCTTTGCTTGACTCCACAGGGTAAAATTAGGGATGACTCCAAAAATAAAATGGAATATTCACTCAATACAAGAGTGGAGGTTTATACTACTGTATTTCACTGTTATTTCACTCCAGGTACGGGGTGCATAAAAGCTTTACTGTGTCAATAATGTGATTCACTCCCTTCAATGCCATTTAAGGCCATTCAAAAACTATGGAGAATTTTTTTCCGAGCATGTTTTCTATCAAATGCATTAAATTTTGATCCCCCTTGAAGAATAAAAACAAAGTGTAACTATTAATGTATTGTCTCAAAACAAAGACCAACGAAGAGGTGTCATCCTCTTCTGGTAATAACCCTATTATTACTATGATCTCTCAAAACATACAGGTAATCCCTTTTTCCTTCAAAAATATGTTCCTGTAATACCTTCGCTCCCAATAATTGCCTTCATACCAGGCAGATAAACCTTTTAAAGGGCAAAGGAAGATGCTCCCTAACTTATTTTGAAACAACAACCAGATCTCACAGAATTCTTCATATTTTGCCTCCATGTATCTTGCATAATAATGCTGGTCTTAACATATTGCATATTCTCAGTAAATTAACGTGTTGTGCTTCTAAACTTCAGAATTTTAGTGATCAGAAAATATTGCTACATGACTCTCAAGAACCAATTACAAGCATGACCAACTACTGCATACACTTTTCCAAATCAGGTGACTGCATTTCCCCTTTAAGGTTTCTATTTTAAAAACATTCTTATGTTGCTAAACTTTATTTCAAATGGGCTACCCATGTGGCTTTAAAAACAGCTTTCTTAAAGGGCAAGAACAGTCGCCCAAACTTTTTTAGAAGCAACAGCTAATT
The DNA here is from genome assembly GCA_037179385.1 of Holothuria scabra. Taxonomy (NCBI): domain Eukaryota; kingdom Metazoa; phylum Echinodermata; class Holothuroidea; order Aspidochirotida; family Holothuriidae; genus Holothuria; species Holothuria scabra. The sequence goes on from CM074185.1 coordinate 42,295,135, forward strand.
TTCACAATTTTCTTCTTATTTAGTAGTAGTCTTATTTAGTATTAAGTATCTTTCAAAATATTCAGGACTTTTGTGCTGCATAACACATTAGGTAAAACCACAGACTTCCTTTACATGGACAGAGCATACTGCATGGTAGATTGTCTCTACCGTACATGTGATAAAAAGCGTACCAAGATGGCTGTCTACTTTGGTTTTGTATGAAAGTTTGGACTTGTTCAAGTCAATTCCCAGGTTTTTCAAGAAAGCTGAAATATTTTCGAAATTTTACAAGGTAAGGTCAAAATCACTGGACGTATTGCTGGAATATGATATTGTTTCCCATTCTAGTTCAACTTGTGTTTTAAATATAACAGAGTCGTAGTCAAATCATACAAATTATAGCTTCACAGTGGCCATCTTAGTGTGCCTTTTTTGTCCCAGTTGGTGGCAACCATCTACGGATATGACGTGCATGTTACATGCTCTGTCCATGTATATACGTCCGTGGGTCATACAATCAACTACTTCCAGAAAAGTTCACATTTGATCAGAAAAAATGTTGTCAGATGACTCTCAAGAGCCAATAGTGAAACAAGATAGTCTACTATGCTACTTTAAGTTGGGGTGACTTCATTTCCCCTTTAAATACCAGATACCAGGTAATTATGAGAGGATTTCTATCATAAGAATCATGATTTCTCAGTTCACTGAACTGATTTATAGCAGGATGGTAAGTTAATAGGGAGTGAGAGAGGTTACATATTTGGATCTTCAAATGTATGATTACCTTATTGTAAATGTGAAGGAAAGTATTTATTAAGAGGAGGTTCTCACTATGTTATGTTGTTCTGTACACCACATAACAAGTTTGGCTGCAGAAATAAAGAAAATTTGGTGGCTTCATAAACTTTCATGCACAGCAATTACACCCTTTATGTTATCAACATGAATGTACAGTCCATTTGGCAGATTCTCTCTTCCAGACTGCTGACAATAAAGATAAAAGTCTACTTTCCCCATTCCAAGATTAAATTATCCCATTTTTAAATTTATGTTAAACCTCTCCCTCAGATTTAAAAAAAAAAAAAATCGTCCTTGGTGTCTTCCACCAATACCTGGCTGTTTACTGAAAATGACTTTCTAAGTAACACCTTACTTGAACAGTTTTTAACTGCATTGTTTCAGAGGGGCAGCCCACCCTACCTCTCTCTTGAACACAATGTGCTACCTAGGTGATGGGATTCCCTCCATTGTGATGGTCCTTCTGCACCCTGCCCCATCTTTTCCTGTTTCCTTCAACTTCAGGTGTTATTTTCCAGTTGAGTTTGTATATGAAGCTCAGGCCAATTACAGGACAGAAGTTAGAAGCTACAGAGCATACCACACAGATTGGCATTCCTCTGAATGTTTGAGGACACAAATGTTTCTAGTGCAACTAATAGGTCAGGAATGAACTTTGTCACTCAATAGATCAACTCAATCAGAAGATGCACACAAGCTGATATTATGGTCCTTACTTTGCATGCGGTGACGTCGCTTCTTGAAAAAGGAACATTGACACCCCAGTACATCAAAGGCGGTATGGGGTGTAACTAATATCAGAGTTTGTTACATGATCTGTTCCCTCAAATGAGCTATACTTTAACTGTGTTCACACTGCGTGAAAAGCAATTAACACATGCTGACTGAACTGTTAGCTAACCCCAAATGTTACGTAACTTTTTGTGTATTGAAACACATCTTCTACTGTCAATCAACAAATCAGATATGAAACTTGACTTAATCAAGTCTGCATGTAGTGGGCTTCTTTTCCTCCCTGAAGCGATAAGAGTTAATCAGGCAGAAATGAAAGATGTAACAAAAAGTAAGAGGGAACGTTTCATCATGGAAAACCCCAACATCAGAAACTCAGTGCAAATTAATATAAGCTAGTTGCAAAATGTTTCAAACAACAATTCAGTTCCCTGATATAAGAATAATGCCAGTCCTTATCTCCATTTAAGGGTGAAAGCAGTCACCCCAAACTTATTTTGAAGCAACAGCTAAATCTCACAATATTCCTCATATTTCTCTTCAAAGCTTCTTTCATTAGTAAATTTTAGCACTTTAATATTGCACATTCAAGGTAAAACAAGCAGTCACTTCTAGTAAATGCCACATTTGCGAAGGAAAAATATTGCCACATCATCTCAAGAGCCAATAATGAAACAGGACAGTCTACTTCAAGTTTGGGGGCATGACGCTGGAAGCGAATAGCAAGTTTTGGCCATCTCAAGCTGACAACTTATAATCCAGAATCTATCAGAGAACTTCCTGTTCAGGTATCTTGAGAGCAATCGAGTTAAAGGCATTTGCCCCCTTCAATGACTATTTGCTCAATAGAGTAGCAAGGCTGGTTTGAACGTGGTTAACTGCCGCAATTACAGGGACAAGCTTCACCTGAGAAAATGCCTTTTTCTCGGATAACATTGGCTAAAACATCCTTTTCAATTCTAGCAGCATGGGGGGGGGGTGGGGGAGACTGCTCTAGCGCTTTTATGTTCATTCCTACTAAAAGAAACTCCTCCAAAGGGCAAAAGCAGCCCAGCCCCCTAATAAAAAAAAAATAATGCTAAAAAACATTAGCTAAATAGCTTTCTTAAAGGTACTTTTCCAGATATAGATCTCGCATATTCGTAGTCAGTTCAGTGAATCCACATAAATCTTACAACTGAATGAGATAAATATCGTCAAATGATTCGCCAGAGCCATAAATGAAACTGGGAAGACTACGATACACTAAAATACATATTGGGATGACTGTACCTCCCCTTTGAGGTCCAAAGAGAAATCCAAATTTAGATGGGTGCAAAAGAAAGAAGGCACTGTCTCCAAATAAACAAACACCAAAGTCTATTGACCCACAGGTGATGTAAGTCAAATCAAGATTCTCTGCATGTGTCCTTTTTTACATTATTACCAGGCACCAAACCACATTTCACCATTTGCCAACCACAAATATATTTTCACACATTTTGAATAAATCCTCCTGCAACCATTATGACCAAATTTATCCCAAGGAGATTGCATTCTTGAAGTAGGTTAAGACAGAAATGAGTCAGTCACAAGGGCAAACGCATCACCTTGAGATGTCATCTACAGCTTAACCTGTTGTTGAAATGCCTTTCCTGTTTAACCTGGGAGCAGAGCTGATTGGAACCTCCCCAGCTCCCAGGTTAAACTAACATGTAACATATTTAGGAAAACCGCAGAGATAACTAGGAGTCTGGAATCATTAGAGGTAGGTGCAAAAGCCAATATGAAAAGAATTCATGACTTCCCTCACCCTACTCAGGTTTGGGTATGGGACTTTTTATAGCTAAATTCCACAGAAAGTACCTTAAGTTGGAAACGGGGTCACTAGTGGCCAAACTTATTTTGGAACAACAGCCAGATCCTACATAGCCCGTGGGGAGAACAAAATTTTTTCGTCCCGCTCATCGCTACGGAAAAATCGACATCCTCCGGCGTTGGACACCAAATCTGTTCAACTGCGCAGATAACTTACGGAAAGCTCCTTTTCATATTTAAAGAACAATTGGATGTTTTAAACTATAATATGAATATTCACATTCATTCAACATCTCTCTCAATATGAAGAATCTCCACTTGCGAGGCATACTAGCTCGACAGTTCCTTCTCAAAGTTCTTATCGAATATACTTTCAAATTTCTGGCAAACTTGAACTATTTAACTACCTGTTTTCTAGCAAGGGATATCGTAAACAGACGACTCACCGTTGGTTACAAGCTGAAGCCTCTTAAATTTGACTCGCATCCGAAAGCTCCCAACCGTTAAAAACGTTCACAATGAGTAACGTTAGGTATCACATAGTCCTACAGTACTGTTCACAGTGTGTTGTGTTGTAAAGCTCACTGTTCTAACATTATTGCTCAATGCTACACTAGACACAAGCTACCATGATGTAATGGTTGCGGTAAAAAATTGCAATTGATTTCCTTACTTGCCCAATTACACAATTTGATGATTGACAGACATTAATACTCCATGCAAAGACATTTAATCCAAGTCAAGAAACCCTAGCCACAGTATGCAGAGCACATAGAGGGGGTTTTGATTACAATCCTGCCCAAAGAACTGTGAAATTTTTTGCAACCGAAGTGGACTAGGAGCTCGGTGAAGTGGTAATAATAGACCTCCAGCAGTAGGTTTGGAAACTTGATATACCTCAGTTGAACAATAGATTACTGAGGTTAGAAAATCAACTTTTTTACCGCAAAAGAAACAACATGACAGTACGGTATCTGATTCGTAGCTTCATATAGGCTTATGAATGATCAATACAATTTCCTTTTTAGAATCGTAATAAGCATATTCATGTTAAGATTTAGGCCAATTGACTATCGTCGGCAGGCTCTGAGGGGAGGCAGCCTAAGGGAGCGGCCGATATAGAGGCGCTACGCAGGCTAGATCCTACAGATTTCTGCTACGCAGGCTAGATCCTACAGATTTCTTATAATCTGACTTCCGACATTACATTTAAACATTCTTTCATGAGATTTGTAGAAACCTACATTCCAGCAGCCATATACCCCATTAATGAACACTTGACATAATATCAACCTGATATCACACTTTTTGTGTAAAGTGCTGCTGGAACAAGTTTAACTACCAGCTCAATTTCAACAGCGACCACCATGTTCAGTACTATGCCAAAAAAAAAAAAAAGACCATCTATAGAAACTCACTCACAAAACCTGAAAATCCTAACTATGCTCAGAAATGACCAGGGCTGCAACCAGCAGATCATGACAATAGGCTCATCTTTCTGGACACTGTCTTTATTTGAACTGGTAATGATGCATAATGAATTGAGTCAAGAAGCAGCTTATGCTTACACCAAAGTTGCTGGATACACCTGCTTTGACACATGATGTTTTGATTGCCCGTAAAAAAGTTGATTTTCTAACCTCAGTAATCTATTGTTTGAGTGAGGTATATCAAGTTTCCAAACCCACTGCTGAAGGTCTATTATTACCACTTCACCTAGCTTCTAGTCCACTTGGGTTGCAAAAAATTACATAGTTCTTTGGGCAGGATTGTAATCAAAACCCCCTCTATGTGCTCTGCATACTGTGTCTAGGGTTTCTTGACTTGCACTAAATGTCTTTGCATAAAGTATTACTGTCTATTAATCATCAAATTGTGTAACTGGGCAAAGAAGGAAATCAAGCGTATATTTTTACCATGACCATTTCGTCATGAAAAGAAAAACTCGGGTGGTTAACTGTGAATCTTTTAAAAGGATGTACAGGCTGTGCCATAAAGTATCTGTCAGGATATTCCAGAATTTTAAATATTGCATATTCAAAGTAAACCAATGAGTTTCTCTTCTAAATTTCAAAACTAGGTTAGCAAAATATTATCAAATGACTCTCAGGACCCAATCATGAAACACAACAGATTGACTACTACACTAATCCAAAATAGAAGTTACTATATTTCCCCCTGTAAGGGCCAAGGGCAATCCATAAACTTATTTTGACAGTTGAAACAACTGCCAAATCCCACAAATTTCTAATTTCACTTTAAAAAAGCATCTTTCAATGCATTTAAGTACACCAAGGAGCCACTCTAGGTAAATTTCACAATTTCGGGGGCAAAGGTATTGCCAAATGTTTTGTTCTCAAGAGCCATTCAAGAAATAGCATAGACTACTATACTAACTCAAGCTTAAATGACTGCATTTTCTCTTTAAGTTATCTGAGTTACAGTTTTCAAGAGCTGAAACGTATTTAAAAGGGGTAGGGGGTTAGAGGGATTCAAGCTAGGCTGCTTCTCATTGGTTTACAGAAAATTTGGAACGATTGTTCAATGTAAACATGCTGTTTCGATTGCAGTAAAAAAGTTGATTTTCTACCCTCAGTAATCTATTGTTCAACTGAGGTATATCAAGTTTCCAAACCTACTGCTGGAGGTCTATTATTACCACTTCACCGAGCTTCTAGTCCACTTAGGTTGCAAAAAATTACACAGTTCTTTGGGCAGGATTGTAATCAAAACCCCCTCGATGTGCTCTGCATACTGTGGCTAGGGTTTCTTGACTTGGATTAAATGTCTTTGCATGGAATATTACTGTCTGTCAATCATCAAATTGTGTAATTGGGCAAGGAAGGAAATCAAGTGTATTTTTTACCGTAACCATTTCGTCATGAATTAGGGGTTGGCAATTAACATTCATCTGGATGCTGGCCAAATGATTGATGTGTTATGTTTCTGAAAGAGAAGTGTCTTTAGTTATCACAAATGAATTAAAAAGATGGCTTACTTAAAAGGTTGTCAATTCTCACCCACAGTATCATTCTGTTGTTGTTAACAGAAATTCTTAACCGGCAAACTCTTTGATTCACAAAAAAAATACTGTAGCTCATATTATGCAGCATGTACTGTGCTGACAGTGTTCTGATTATACACTGGGTCTAGTACACCCACCCCGAAGCAGTAAATTCATATTGTCTCGATGTGGATGAGTTTTAGACAGTTGTGGGAGGGGTTTAAATAAGTAGGATAGGAGAGTTGGAACTGTCTGGAGTGAGAACATTATTAGCATTAAATATCCACCATACCTTGCCATCTGGTCTTAGATGACAAAATATTAGCCTTAAGGCAGATCCATCATGGCTACCACATTTTAGGGAAAACCCTAGATGCCAATTATAGTACCCGACCCCTGGTTCATTACTCCAATTAGCTGCTTCAATGAGCAGCAGTTTTGATTTCCATTCTGGTACAATAGAAGCCCAACAACTTTGGGTTTGGGGCTCAAATAATAACTTACAGCAAACTCTGAAATAAGTGCTGGCAAAGGGCGGGGGCAGAGGTGAGATCAAATTACTTTTTATGGTTCATTGAAGGGCTAGACCTCCCCTTTCAGTTTATTCTGAGATAATCTGCCATCAAATGTCAACCTAAATGGCCATTTTCAATTTTTTTTAAATCATTACGTGTTCTCTCCGAAGGGCATTGAGCTTGCACCTTCTGCTTGTCTTCACTAAACCATCTAATTATGCATGCACTATCAGTTAGATGATCCTATTTAATTAGCCCACAGTTCACCTGGCAATGAGTAAGCAGTTTTGCTGCCCCAGTTTGTGACAGAACAGTCCATTGTCTTGTTGAGAACAACCTCTGTTAAGAGAACTTTCTTGTGGACAATAGCCAGTTTAAAAGTTTATTCACACGTCACGAGTTTGGTAAATGGAGATGAACTGGTGTGATCAGGCGGGCAGGATCAAAGGGCCATTATCTAGTACTGTGGTATCTGACTCAGTATTATTTCCTTCAAAAGACCGTCGCTTAGTGGTATTTGCTGGAGAATTCCACATCGGGCTTAACTCGTAATGGGGCATATAATTGATAATGAGAACAGCTCTTGACCAGGTTGAGCTAAGGGTATTTTTTCCAAATGTAGGCTCAATGATGGTATCTCTAAGATTTTACTAGTGGATTTTATAGGTTGGCAACACCTGCTTATAAAATAATTTTAGCATTTTATTATCACTGCTAACTTTTCTGCATGAGAGCACTTGTCTGCATGAGAGCACTTGTCTGCATGAGAACACTTTGCTCTTTGTTTTTGCAACTTTTGATCTTACAATAGACCTATTTCCAAATAGCAATTACAAAGGATTGTGGGATAGAGTTTTGGTGTTTGCAATTTTTGTCACTGGCATTTTACTGTGGTGAAAAATGACAAACACCAAAACTCTATCCCCAATTCATTGTAATTGCTATTTGGAAAAAGATTTATGCACCTGGTCTTGAACTTCTTTTAAAACTGAACATAACTTCACCACATACCCAATAAATATCTGGGCTTCAGTGTATATGTAATATTGATGCAGACACACAACATGTAATCAAAAACATGATGACTTCATATTAATCATCTAGCCCAATACAGCAACAGATTAAAGTCCACATGATGAACTGGTGACACAAGATGTCCTCTAGTAGTCACTTCTTTACCCCATTACACAATGTGATGTAGGCAGACAATAATATCCCATGCATAGACATTTAATTAGAGTTGTAATTACAGTGTAGTATTGTAGGTAATTATTGTTTTCTAGTGGGGAGTTATTGCCCAGTTTAGCTCTAAAGAGTATTTGCGACTACTCACCTTCCCAACTGCTGTGGGAAAATTTTCCCTCTGAAGAGTAAATACTTCCACCACATGTCCTTCAAAGCCTGTCTGAATACCCTTTTCCTAACTAAAGATATCTCACTTTAAAAATTGGCTATTTTTGTAAATAAAAGACCTATGCTTTTCAAGAAAGCCTCATGGGAAGTTATGTTAAGTGAGCACATTGCCTCAGATTCCTTTTGTTTTTCTTTAAAATTGAACATCTTGTTTGTCCTTGACATTTGATAGGGTTGGAATGTTTGAATATCTTTTCTTGTAGATGTTGCAGCCATATCAAAATAATAAATAAATTGAATGCAATGTCAGATTATTGTGCCACAGTGACATCACAGGTTTCACATGATGCACCAAATCTCTTCGAAAAAATTACATTGCTTTCAAAATATGTATCTTCTGAAGACTATGTGCGATTGAGATGCAGTTTTCACCTACTGAAAGAGAAAAACTTTCTGCATATTTTGACGTTCAATGAACTTTGTCTCCGGAATATGCCTTTAACTGACTGGACAAAGGGTTCAAAGATATTAGTTAGTTAGATGGGGTTTAACGACACACCAACACGAATGTGTTATATAGTGTCACCAGGTTAGACAAAGTAACAATGCCGGGGTAAAACTACCTAAAAAAGGAAGAGTTCAAAGAAACAAGCTGTGCACACATATTGCACCACTGCGGATAACTTTATGTCAGTGCATCACTGCTTTAACCCTTTACCGTTGTTTGGGTCCTTTTGGACCCATGCGGAGAGCGTGGCTGTCACCCATCTTTACTGTTTCACGCGGAGCTCGAAACTGCGAGTAGCTACCCGAAAATTCGGCCACAACAACGAGAGAGACAATAGTTTAAGGTCACAGGGTCAATAGCCTACAGAAGCTGATTAATTCAGGGCGTGCTACGTCCGCTTTTCCACCCACTCCTGAGGCCCGCAAATATGCCCCGATTGGAGCACAACGATAAAGGGTTAAGTTGCTCACCTGCATATACCCATGCAGGCCTATAAGTAGTCTAGAGAGATGTACAAAGGTTTTAAAAAGTTTTGCATCAAGATTAAAACCCTTGACATTCTGTTTTTAACTTTACAAAATTGGTCAGACTCCCTTGCAAATATAGGAGAATTTTCTCACCCAGGATTTTTGATGAAGAATATTATTTTAACATTAAATTAACCTTATCTCATATTGTGGTACCACCGATCAAATTTTGCCACCTTGAGCTAGGTTTAAAGCTTAACAGACTGTAATTTTGAAGCAATTTAATAATTTTAGGGATGAACCGCCATGAGATGATCATTATGTACATCTCTTCTATAAATACTGGACATATTTCTGGCATGATTTTGACATGATGAAACGATACTTCTTACTTTTTGCTACATTCTCCTTCTCTACCTGATTACCTCTTATCGCCTCAGGGAGTAAATGAAGCTCACTACACCCACACTTGATATAGTCACATTTCACGTCTGATAAATCGATTGACAGTAACAGATATATTAAAAATACACAAAAAGTTACGTAACATTTGAGGTTAGCAAACAGGTCGATCAAGCATGTGTTAATTGTTTTTCACGCAGTGTGAATGCAATAAAAGCTTAGCTCATTTTAGGGCACAGATCATGTGACAAACTCAGATATCAGTTACACCCCACACAGCCTTTAATATACTGGGGTGTCTATGTTGCTTTCTCAAGAAGAGACGTCACGGCATGGAAGAATACTAGTAATATTTCAAGTTGTCTATCAAACCGTTATTTGGGCAAACCTTGAATTTTGAGGCATGCAAGTGTGGTTGCATACCACTTGCTTTAAATAACTTTGAGGACAGTCTACTACACTTCTTCTATTTGGGATGACTGCTCCTGCCCTTTAAGTAAAAGGGCACACCTACCATACTCCTTAATTTCCTAAGAAATGTGATTTGTAGCACATCTGGAAATTCTTAACCAGGTGTGCTATAAATAACATTCATTAGGAAATTAAGGAGTGTGGTACCGGCAGTGAAGTTTATGTATTTTGAACAGGATCAAACATGTAGAAGATACAACAATCAGACCTCTCAAATAAATAATGTCAAAGCCCGGAATGTATGACATATACATTTGCCCTGCAGATTTGTAGTAAAACACCTGGGTTTACTGTGCAACCAGGTGTCTACTGCTTTACTTTGGACTATTAAATATTTGTAACCAACACTTACAAATCTTTCAACAGGATGTTTATCTCATGGGAGCACATAGAATTTTATTTGTGAAGATAAAATCTGTAATTAAATTACATGTACAGGTTCAAGAAACCTTTTCTTTTTTCTTGGAACACTAACTGGACAGGGCATATGATAAAAAATTGAAATCAGGAGTTGCTGGCTTGCAACTTCCTGATTGAAGATATTTTCAGGCCAAATCTTCTCACCACAGACAGTTCCAGTCTATTTAGTACTAAAGCATAGCTCTCAAGTTATCATGCTGCTAGAATTCAATAGGACATTTTAGCCAATATAACCTGAGAAAAACGCTTTTTCCCGGGTGAAGCTTATCTCTATAATTGCATCAGTTAATACCTTTTACAACCAAACTTGCTGCATTGACCAATCAGTCTTTAAAACGGTTCAAACCCCTTTAATTTTACTGATCTCAAGACACCTGAACAGGAAGTTCTCTGATAGATTCTGGATTAAGAGTGGTCAACTAGAGATGGCTAAAACTTGCTATTCATTTCTAGCGTCATGTGTGCAGCTAGATTCCAGTCCATCTCTGACCTGTTCTTTGAAGGATCACTGGGCCCTGGGGAAAGGTAAATTGGGGGAGTGAGTTCCCGTCCCCTCTTTCCCCTTTTCCTTTGCCCCTCTGATTATCAAAATTTTTGAATTTCAGAGGTGTCTTCATACAAAAAGGTGACACTGTTTTAGCAAATCAGCCAACATAATTTCTTTAAGTTTTTATCAAAAATATCTGCACTGATATGAACCACAAACTGGTAAGATTTAAACCTCTGCAAATGATAGCCATCGCTGGTTGTTCATCATTACCCTTTTTTTCCAATGCACATACCTCCCAAGTGACTCGCATTTCGCAGGTTTGACCCCCATTTGAACACCTAAACCAGCTGACCTGCCCAGTTCTCTAAAAAAATCCCATTTCAAATCGCTGTAGTATATCGTTAGCTAGAGAACCACACAAATTAATACATAATTTAGCTTGCCAGCAACTACAAATTCAGTAAATTGTACCTCACAACACATTTAACTGCTCGCGCTAAAACATGTCATAGTTCTTGGCGAGTGTCATTGATCAAATATTTTCACACGGTTTAGGAATTTACATATCTTTCTCTAAAACATTTTTAAGAGTCACTTCAATTGGACAGAGAAAATCATTTTGACATCAAAAGAAGCCTTACAAAATCTTTAAACTCGATTACTTAATACCATCTGCTGGTACCAGCTCACAGACCTATTCCTCGAAAAATCCCGCTGTGCATGTTTTAAAGGAAAACATTCCCATCTGGACACCAGTGTTAAAGTTCAAGAACAGTTATCCCAAACTTATATGAAGCAACAGCTAATTCTCACAGTTTTCTTCTTACTTTTCAAAGTTTCCAATTACCTTTCATAAAGTTTTTAATAGGAATCCAATATTGCATATTGTCAAAGGTAAACCATTGCAGTCTCCTAGTGAATTTAATATTTTGGGAAAAGATATGTTGTCACATGACTCTCAAGAGCCAATCATGAAACAGGACAGTCTACTGCACTACTTCAAGTTGGGCTGACGGCATGTTTCCTCTAAGCATCAACTGATGACACAAGTTGGAAAAACCATGAGAAATTTTGTGCCATGCAAAATCGGCAATAGGGCTTCAAACTGGGCAATTCTTGGACGTCATCTGACCGAAAGACACAAAATGACGTTGGATGGTGTAAAGTCGTAAACTTTTGTAGAAGCAGACTGGGAGTCCACCAAATCACCACAATCGGACTGAAAACATTACTTTTAAATCATTTAATATACAAATATAAAATCTCTGGAATTTGTAGTACCATTTTGATCTGTTTCCCATCTTGATTTGTACAAAAACAACAGAATGAGGAATTAAAATAAAAAGAATGAATCACATCAAGATCTGTTGGCTTGCAAAATCTCACAGATTTTGCTTTGAAATGTGACCTTACTCTCACTAAATGTTGACTGATTTTTTCATTTCAAGGTTTAAATAAGTGTCATCTTGTTACTAGATGTTGGGTTTTTTTATGATTAAAAATGCAAAAATAAGAAATTTTAGGTCAACTCTCTCAAGCACAGTAACATACCTCCAACCATGTAAACCACAAGAATTCACCAAGGTCAGGCTTTCATGTAGGTCTCTGAACAAAGGAGTTTGTCCAAATTTCATGCCAGCCTTATTTCTAATGCAATATTTGATTTGACACCCACTTGGAGAACCTTGACAACTACATTTTGTTTTACAATGCCCGGATGTTCATTTTTTCAAATGACCCTCAGCACATATATTAATTTCTGTATTACCATTCAAAACAAACTTCATTTTCCTGTCTCTATGGTTACCAGGTTTACTGAAATTACAAAAAGAACCAATAAGAGATGTAACCTATGGTTTTAAGCCACAGTCTCCCACATAAAAAGGAAATAAAGGACCATACATAACGACCGTTAACATACATCATAGAGCGTGACTCTTTCCTTCTCTGTACGTAAGACTATGTTTAAGGGGACACTGCAATACCTTGGCTCAAACTTATTTTGACAAAAATAGAAAATGCTTAATCTCACAGAATTCTTCTTAATTCCCTTTTAAGTATTTTTCATGGTTAATCAGGATTTATATTGCATATTCAAGGTAATCCAAGTAGTTACCAGTCCTTGTAAATTTCACAATTCAATGCAAATCAATTTTTGTCACACGCTGAACTCATTAGCCATTCAAACTGTGGACCCTACTACCCCTTTAACCCTCCAATAGATAATCCTCTTCATACTAACATAATCTTCATGTAGGTGTGTACAAAGACAAAAGTAGCTATTAAAATTGAAAGAGACCCTGCAGTAGGTGACATACAAGAATTAAAAAGATTTTAACTAAACCTCCATATAAATCTGTATTTGTTTATCCTAATGTTGGTTTGATTGTTCTGAATTTTTTATTCCTCATTTTCTCTTCTTAATTTTGAGGTAATTTCTAATTCGTTCATTCTTTTTTCCTTTCTTTTTCCTTTCTTACTAAAAAAGATGCCAAAGACTAAAAAAACACAACTTACTGCTGGCCTCCCTGTACACGTTCACTTCCATATCAATAGTATCACTTATATTGTTTTGTACTGTATCTTTAATGTGTATTAATGTCATTATCTGCCCTAATGTCATTATTCGCCCTAATCTAAAATCATTTCGACTGATCTGAGCTAAAGCTTATTGAACTGCCTTAATCTGGCTGAACCAAAGTGAAGTAACTCCTTTTTTCCTGTTCACATTTTTTTATGAGAATTTTCTGTTTGATGACTTGATGTTTACTGCAACACGCTTTGTTAAATGCTGCTGAAGGTTAAAAGGCTACAGTACATCAACTTTAAATGTTTCTAGGAAGCACTTCAAGTTAATACTATGCCTGATGTTCAGATTACAAACACACACAGCCCCTCCCCCCCCCCCCCAATTTATTTATTAATGAAACAGTACACTTGTTACATAGAGGTGTTGGCACCACGTAGAACATAGGATCATAAAATTCTGATAACTGGTGACTCATGACCAAAAAAAGCCTATGAGTCAGCTTATTGCATTGGAAGTAAATACCCACAAAATTACAAACTCCTTAAATTTGTTGAACTTAAGGGTCAAATCCCTTGTTTTAATTTTCTGGATGTTGAGTACAATGGTGGGGCTAGATATTTACGTCAGTGGGGGAGAGAATGGCCAGCATGGCACTTTGAAGCAGGTAGTTTAAACATGAGCCTCAGCAACAGTCTGAAGTCAAGGCTTTCCAAACTTTTCATTTAGTTTTCAATGGCTGGTTGAGAGCTACTTTCCCACTTATCATCCCTGTACCAGTTATTTTTGTGAAATGTGTATTTCAATTTTCTAGTACCCCTTCCTATCAAAAAACTAGTATAAAAGTGGCCATAGTTTGATTCACCTTTTTGTTAGGTCTAGATGAAAGATTTTATGGTTCAAGACTTTGGTAAAAGGTACTAACTTTGTGTAAATTTACCAGAGACAAAACAAATATAACAGAGGAAACAAAATTTTTGAGCTAAATCATGTTCGACATACATTCTTGGCACTCATGATTTGGAGATCAAGATAATTACACAGCTGAGAACCATCATTTATACAATTTACACTTTTCAAAAAGTCAGCACTTATGAATATTGTAAAAACAATGAAGATGAAAGCTAATGTCTGCTTGGCCCTCTAGTCCTCCATATACCTTCCTCATGGAAAATGAAAGTGATATTCATTACATGTGATATTTTGGCTTTAAAGTCTACAAATATATTGAAGCAAACATTTTCGTGGCAGTGGCGTAACCATGGGGAGGGTTTTGGGAGTCCCCCCATGACCCAACCTTGCAATGCAAAAAACACCTAACACAGCAGTTTTTCCTCTCTATCCTCAGACTTTTCCCTCAAATTGTGCCCCCACCCACCATGACACCGAAACCCTCCCCATGACACAATCCTGGCTATGTGTCTGTTTCGTGGCATTATGATTCAATACCATATGACCCCTCTGCATTTACAGAGCTAAAGTTCATTTTATTTTAACCAGAATGGTCTTTTCAAATAAATGTCATGGGAGACAGTTGGTGGGAGCTATTTTGGAATATAAATACTCTTTTATTGTACATGCTGACAATTGCCCCTCCCCCCCCCCCCCCCCCACTTACTGTCCAACAGGAAAATGGTGATGATTTATATTGGTGACATCTTTCCTGGGACTGCAAGGGTGAAACTTAAGGCAGATATTCCTCAACATAGACACTTATGATTCTCTCAACTGAATTATTGCTAGTCCCTCCCACAACGGGCTAAAACTTATCATTATCAAGACGTTATCCTAGTAAATTGCCTCAGGTCACACCTTGGTGAGCATGCAAGGCCCAATATCAGAACCCACATAGTGCATGTCATGTTATATTCAGCCATTTTACATATTTTACCTTGATGCCAAAGAGATAACCAATTGGGAATTTTGGTGTACCCCAGGGTAAAATTGTAGTTAAGGTGATGGGTGTTTTTCTTTAAGATCACTCTGTGTATTGTGTGAGCTTGCAATCACTTGCAGTTTAGAAAGCAATGGTCTGAAACAAAGTTGCACCATACATCAGTGCTTTAAGAGCATGAGGAAAGTTTGCATGAACCTACCCCTCCATAACAAATGATAAACTAACTCATCAGAGAAAAGTACAGATGGGTACAGCTAATGACAGCTGTTTGAGTATTTTGTTATCTGGGCCTTTAAAGAACAGTATTCTGCACATGCAGTGCCTATTATCCTGCAAGACTGTGAAACTCAAAAGTCTTAAAGGGGAACAGGTATAGCAAATTTTTGTGCTTCAAGGGGGACAGTCCCCCCCCCCCCTCCTTATCATATGGAAGCCCTGTCACTGTTTTTAGTGTTGGGCACTGATATTTTATATTTAATATATCATTCCCATATCATTCAACAAACCAACATTTATTCTATAATTATGTGAAGAAATTGAATCACTTACCCTTTTCTTACTCTTTGCAGATGGTTTGGGAAAAAGGAACACAATATAAGCTGCAATGGGAGACAATGAGAATAACAATGACACAATAAACCCATATATTCAAATAATCTTGCAGACACCTAAATCTGCTTTCTGTGAAGTTTTGGGTTTGAAGTGATAGCATGATGTACCCTTTTACCAGTTTGCCTATTACCAGTGACTTTCAGCTCATCACATGGCTCACATACAGGAAAATGCCCACAACAAACCATTACAATATCTTTGCCATTAGGATAATAGGTCATGGTTACTACAGTTTTTAGGGAAAAAACTGTCAATTAAAGTACCTGACCACTGGTTAGTTACTTCAACTACCTGCTTCAGTGGGCAGCATCTTTGATTTACCATTCTGGTACAATAGAAGCCCAATGACTTAGGGGGTTAAATAACAACTAACATCAAATTCTGAAATAAGTGCTGGCAAAAGGGGGATCAAATTACTCATGGTGCATTAAAGGGTTAGACTTCCATTGCAGTTTAGTCTGAGAATAGAAAATTACCAAAATCAACCTTCAGGACTATTTTTAAATGCTTGAATGGACATCTACCTTGTTTTGACAACAGATCTGCACAAAGTTGTGCATAGGATGAATTTTTCCAAATGGCTATTTCTGCATTTGAGTAGCAACAATCATCATTATGACCAGATGCCCAGATACAGCCTTTGAACCTCTTACAAACAGACTTGCTTGCAGTCAGGCAGTATTTACTGCCTCTACTATACTACCACCAACTATACCATAGCTACTACAGATCTTCAAATTGTTATTTCTATCCTTACAGAATGTTGAAAATATATGTACAAGCCATTTTACTTTGAAGGAGATTGGCTATGCATCTACCCTAATGGTGTCTAACTAATGTGACATTTATAATAATTCTTGCAAGAACAAAATGTGAAGAGGGGGAGTACACATAACTCTTAAATATGGCAAACAGTTGTTCTAAATTTTAATACATGTGGCACAAATTTGAAGTATGACAAGTGGGAAAACAAAAGACACCCCTTAAAGGGCCATTTCTCTCATCCCAAACTACAATTCCTTTAGGGGTTTACCAAAATTTTCTATTGGCTCAGCTCTTTAATTCACAGTTAATTCAACTGCTGTTTGGGTTGAGAGAACTGGGCCTTTAAATTTGACTGTTACAGATTTCCATGCTAAGGACAAATCTTCTCATATCCCAGACAGTTACAATTTTGACTCAGTGACTTCTATCAATCGCAAAACATTCATATAGCCTTTTTCTCCTGTTGCAGAGACAAACCTAGTTTAATGCTTGAGGGCATATCCAAGTGCATATAAAAGAAATATTTCTGATTGTGTAACCAGAACACCCTCTGGGCATGATGAATGGGCATGATCAGCTACTCTTTCATCTTTAGAACTATGTCAACCAAAGCACAGTCACCAACTGAAAATGTTCCTCTATCCAAGGAAATAATGTACTTTGGGGTGATAAATGTCTATTTTTATGATTTGCCAACTTCCTATGGTCCAGAGCTGAGTAGGATATAGTTTTATTACCAAGACAATCCTTCAGTCATACCAAGGGAGGGCAGCATTTATAAACTTGGGTCAATCTGTTTAAATCACTGGTTTGCATGCTACAGTGATTTGCTGAAAGATTCATTTCCTCCACACACTTTGAATTATTGCATGCACATTCAAAAACAACTTGCTTTATAGTGGCTTTTCACATGATGTCATAATACTCTCCGGCGGCCATGTTGGAGTACATGTAACTACGTAGTGAACCATACGGGACGCGCTTTCTCGTTGAATTTGTATACACCGTGCATGTCACAGTGCACACTGTGCAGTGCGTTCAGCACAAAGCCACGTGTATTTGGCATGAATGTCCTCCAGCATGGCGGTTCAGTGACGCAATTGCAAAGCCTCTATATGTTTGAAGTTATTGAAATGGTTTTAAGGGACTGGAGAAAGTAAATGCAATCATTTTCTTACAGTTCCATCTGTTATAAACAATGATTTTCACAGCTTTTTTATCTTCTTTGATACATCATGACAGGGCAAAACTTATGTAGGAAACAGAAGGTTGAAGATTTAATTCTTGATATTGCCCACCATGTACATGCTATGCACTCAATGTCTAACCGGTTACCATACATGAGCATGTTTTTTTTGTTCCAAATTGCAGAAATCTATTTAATAGAGGAATACGCTCCGCAATTAGAGAGGTTAAAAGAAACAGTAAAAGGATTTAGCTGATTACCTGCCCAGTCATCATCATCATTTAAGCCTGCAGAGCACTTGGGTGTGTAAGAAAACATCCATTTGGACCAGTTGTACTCAAAGAAACTGCTTCTCTGGAAATCAACCTGAATGACATGAAACATATTCCGGTACAACATGAGAAAATTTGTACCATGAAAAATCTGCACTCAACCTGGGCGATTCTTTGACGTCATCCGACTGCAAGAAAGTAAACGACCTTGGCTGGTGTAAAGTCGTAAACTCTAGTAGAAGAAGACTGGGAGTCCACTGAATCACCACAATGGGTCTGGAAACATCAATTTTTAGTCATTTACTATGAAAATATGAAATTTCTGGAATTCATAGTACCATTTTGATCTCTCCTGCCTTGATATGTAGGAAAACGACAAAATGAGGAATTGAAATAAAAAGAATAAATCTCAACGAGATCTGTTGGCTGTGCAAAATCTGGCAGATTTTGCTCTGAAATGTGATCGTTATTTTCACTAAATGTTGACCAATTTTTTCATTTCAAGGTTTAAATTAGTGTCAACTTGTTATGAGATTTTCGTTTTTATGATTAAAAGTGCAAAATTAAGAAATTTTAAGTCAACTCTATCATGCGCAGTAACATATGCTCCGACCATGTAAACCGCAAAAATTTGCCAAGGTCAGGCTTTCATGCTGGTCTCTGAACAAAGGAGTTTGTCCAAATTTCATGCCAGCATTATTTCTAATGAATATGTTAAAAAGGACCTTACTCAAATCAACGTACTACTACGAAGAGTTTAAAACCTGCCTTTTGGATGGCAAGTCGGTTTTCTACTTGATGGTTGCACTTACAGTTTATAGCCACTCCAACACTTAAAACAATAAAAAATGATTAAGGCCTCTTTGGGTGGTTATAAACTGTGGGTGCTAACAACAAGTAAAACCAGACTGATTGCCTGTCTGTTTAGTTGTAGGTGATTGTAGGGCAGTTTCAAGTAATGCAGTGTTATGTAATTAGATGTTTGACATATCAATGAATTAAATAGTTTCAGCATCTTAACAGCAATATTATTAAAATACTGACTTGCAAGTTGTTTCAATTAAGTCTAAAAGCAATACGCCAAAGCAGTCTTTGGACAGTTCTCGTTCTATTGCCATAAAATTCAACTTTCATGAAAAACTGGAAATAGTTTCACGTGTATTCCTTCTCCATCACCATCCTAAAATATTTCCAGGCAGTTTGTACAATATTACAGTGGCTCATTTAGTTGCTTCATGAAATTTAACAATTTTTTTCCCAAACCTGTTTAATTGTCTTCACATACAAATGGCAATCCCCATTTCCTATACATGCAAATTACAGTTTTACAAGTGAATACTTAATAGTTCAATTTGGTTTTCAAAAATTCATGACAAGAAACTCTTTCAAATTATGCACAAAACTGATACAGGAAGTCAGCCCTTACTCCAAATCCAGATATGGGCCAGATATGAAATTCTATATATGGGCCAGACATGGATTTCATATCTGGCCCATATCTGCTGCAGTTATGGGATCTATCTCTGGGCCAGATAAAAAATTGGGCAGATAAAACCTTGATCTGTGCCAGAACCAGATCTAATCCATATATGGGCCAGATAAAATTTTACCTGGATCGGGTCTTTATATGGAACATATATGAACCATATTAATGCAATACCATATATGGTTTATATAAAGCTATTCCATACTGATCCCATACAAAGCAGTACCAATTATGGTTTACATAAAGATTTACTGTATTGATCCCATATTAAGGAGACAAATATGGTGCATATACGTCCCATATCTGGACCATATATAACTGGACCAAAATTTATTAAGGCACTACCTTTGTGTAAAGCGTATCAGAAGCCTTCTGAGCCAGCATAATGTTAAGGGCTATCTGAACATCTATATGCTCATTGCATAACATTGACTTAAGTATCTGAAGTTGTTAAATTACTTAATAGTGAAGAAAAAAACTGTTTTGAAATTCCTACTTTTAAATGTTTACACTGCATTGTTGGTTTAAATTATCATATGGGGCAATATCCCAACATAAATTTTGTTGAAGGTTTCATGATTTTTCACATATTACTTCCTTAATCAAAACAAAAAGAAAATCACTGCCATAAATCTTGACCACGCCCACATTAGAGGGCCGTTTGCATATGTTAGTATAATATGGCTGATTGTGGTTTGAATGTTCTGATTTATGTTTGCTGATACTTGTTCAGCTTCCAGAGAAGGTCTTTATGTAGGACAGGTCCACAAATTAAAGCAAAAAGTATTAATATGGCTATGTTAAAGTTTATATGTAATTCTGTCATGAAATTTTATTCAGTTATATGTGGCTTGATATGGCCATATTTAACTTTATTTGCATATCTGGGAAGGTAGTTCATCGATTTATATCTGGCTTGATATGGCCATATCAAACTTTATTTGCATATCTGGGAAGGTAGTTCATCGATTTATATCTGGCTTGATATGGCCATATAAAACTTTATTTGCATATCTAGAAGGCATTTCATCAATTTATATCTGGCTTGATATGGCCATATCAAACTTTATTTGCATATCTGGACTTTTCTTGAATCAAGTTATATCTGGCTTGATATGACCATATAAATCTTGATATATTATATCAAGGCATCTAAATCTGGCTGTATGTCTGGCTTGTTGGCTTCTTTTTAATTCCTCAAAATTCTCACCAGCATTGTTTTCAGTCTGTTATTACTATCTGTCCTTTAATCATGATGACAATTGAGTAATTAAAGTCACTGGTGTCAAAAGTAATTGGTTCTAAGGATTTACCTGTGCAACATCTTCTTCAAAGCTTCCTGAAATCACCCCAGAACTTGTCAATATCAGGATATGAGTTGATTTTAATACAACATCAAAAACAGTCAATCTTGAGCAATCTATAACCAGAAAGCAAAAAGGCTTAGTGATTCCTTGCCCCTGAAATGCAAGTGTTTTTTTTTCTTCAAACTGACAGTGTTTCATAAAGTATCCCACATTGTGAAAAACATCCAAGCTTCCGACATTGAAAACATGGAACCATTTACTCAATATGGCCAACCCACACACCACTTGGATATGACTATTTTAACTTCTCAGGGATATATCATGAAAGATACCTTGAAGGGAAAGAGGAAGACATTTATGAGATTCACAAAGCCGTTGCTTCACAACAGGGATCATTTACTCAATATGGCCAATGCACACACCAAATATGAGTTTAGTCACACTTACTCTTCTTGAGATACCATGTTTACGAGCAATTTTAAGGAATTTACCTATTGACCTCTCGTGACGCCAAATGACCTTTGACCTTAACGAAAATCAATACGGATCATCTACTCAATATGGCCAACCCACACACTAAATATGAGCATAGTCACGTGTACCGTTCTCGAGATATCTTGTTTAAGAAGTTTTGACATTTTGACCTCTCATGACCCCAAATGACCTTTGATCTCCACCAAGAACAATAGGGATCATCTGCTTTATATGGCCAATGCACACCCCAAATATGAGCACAGTCACATGTACCGTTCTTGAGATACCGTGTTTACAAGCAATTTCCAAGGAATTTACCTATTGACCTCTCGTGACCCCAAATGACCTTTGACCTCCACGAAAATCGACACGGATCATCTACTCAATATGACCAACTCACACACTAAATATGAGCATACTCACATGTACCGTTCTCCAGATATCGTGTTTACCAAGTTTTGACCTTTTAACCTCTCATGACCCCAAATGACCTTTGATCTCCACCAAAAACAATAGGGATCATCTACTCAATATGGCCAATGCACACACCACTTGGATATGACTATTTTAACTTCTCAGTGATACATCATGAAAGATACCTTGAAGGGAAAGAGGAAGACATTTATGAGATTCACAAAGCCGTTGCTTCACAACAGGGATCATCTACTCAATATGGCCAATGCACACACCAAATATGAGTTTAGTCACACTTACTATTCTTGAGATACCATTTTTACGAGCAATTTTAAGGAATTTACCTATTGACCTCTCGTGACCCCAAATGACCTTTGACCTTCACGAAAAATCGATACGGATCATCTACTCAATGTGACCAACCCACACACCAAATATGAGCATACTCACATGTACCATTCTGGAGATATCATGTTTAAGAAGTTTTGACCTTTTGACCTCTCGTGACCCCAAATGACCTTTGATCTCCACCAAAACAATAGGGATCATCTACTTAATATGGCCAATGCACACACCAAATATGAGCACAGTCACGTGTACCGTTCTTGAGATACCGTGTTTACAAGCAATTTCCAAGGAATTTACCTATTGACCTCTTGTGACCCCAAATGAACTTTGACCTCCACGAAAATTGATACGGATCATCTACTCAATATGACCAACTCACACACTAAATATGAGCATACTCACATGTACCGTTCTCCAGATATCGTGTTTACCAAGTTTTGACCTTTTGACCTCTCGTGACCCCAAATGACCTTTGATCTCCACCAAGAACAATAGGGATCATCTACTCAATATGGCCAATGCACACACCAAATATGAGCACAGTCACACATAGTCTTCTTGAGATACCATGTTTACAAGCAATTTCTAAGGAATTTACCTATTGACCTCTGGTGACCCCAGATGACATTTGACCTCTGACCTCCACGAAAATTGACACGGATCATCTACGCAATATGACCAACCCACACACCAAACAAGAGCATAGTCACATGTACTGTTCTCGAGATATCGTGTTTACAATGTTTTGACCTCTTGTGACCCCAAATGACCTTTGACGTCCACCAAAAACAATAGGAACCACCTACTCAATATGAACAACCCACACACCAAATATGAGGTTAGTCACACTTACCCTTCTTGAGATATCGTGTTTACAAGCTTAAGCGTCACATACGCGTGCACACACACACACACACATATACACACGACATCACCATCGCATAGATTCCTTGCCTGTCTACGGCAAGGAATAAAAAATCAGTGGAGATGATACTTAAACATCTTTCATAATCAAAACTTCTGAACTTATACTGACTTACCATTTGGATTGCTAAACAACACACAGAAATCCCAAACAGACCAAGAGGTACTACCAACAGTAAATGCTCCATGGGTTACTCCAAAGAAAATGTCTATTTAAGTAAAACAATTTGAGAAAATGATAAAAAACATTTCAAAATCTAATAAATAATAAAATGTAATACATTAGATGCATCTCATTATTTTTGTTGGCAAAAACCTATACGATATAAACTCTTTCAGGGTATTAATTGGGAAATAAAAAGTAAATGTTAACATTTTCTTTAACAGATCAAGCTCTTACAATTTCCTATCAATGAAGATTTGGAAAAAATAATCCCATTCCTTAAAACAGTTCCTAACAAAAATAAATATTTCTTTGTATTTTAAAGCAATCTTACTAAATAAAATAAATGGGTTTTGATTGGTTGTGTGTGATTTTAAAATATGAGCATGGCGTTCAAATCATTCCACAGATGGATTAAAATTTGCACGATTTTTTTTTTTTTTGCAAATTTAAAGCAAATTTTGCCAAACAATCAGGCTTTACCAGAAGCAAAGGTTGTGGACCAGACCAAGGACTTTCATAAAATTCTTGAGGATTTTGTCAGCAATCTGTAACTAATGCTGATTCTTTTTTTTGACTTTTTTTCCTTTGTTCAGAGATAACATACTTAAAGGCTATTCATCACTTGGAACACAAGCCTTTCATTGCTTCCCAGAAGACAATTGTGTGTGATTAGTTGACTTGCTACAATGAGCTCTTCCAACTAAATGATATGAATAAAGTCAAAGCGATTATCTTGGGACACTGGCAAAATCAGTATGAATAGTTAAGTCATGCATTAGGGGAAGGGTTAACTCAAAGTTAAAGAATTTAACGGGTAAGCAAGGTGAAATATATGGTTTTCTGAAAAAATTATAAAAAAAAATTAGTAGGAGGATGGTTCCAAGTTAAGTAGGCTCTCTTTATGAAAGTCAAGAGTAAGGTTAACAGCATTTGAAATGATTCAATGGATGAAATAATCAACAATTTTGAAAATAAAAATCTGGGTTGAATGTGAAAAAAGATGAATTTACCTTCATTTTGATTGGTACAAACAGCAACAGCAACATCTGGAGAACATGCACTCTGTTCCGTCACACAAGATACCAGCCTTCCAGTGTCGACAATTGACATAAATTCTTTCACATTTCTTCCAAATGATTTTGTTAAAACAGGTACTGTGGAGAACATATTAAATTACATGCCAATCAAGCTATATTGAACAAAGTACCTGTTATTCATCTTACTATCTTGCAAGCAAAACGAAAGGAATTCTAGCAACTGCCTTCAATCCCATTAGAATAGAAATACATGTACCCTGTATTGAAAATGAAATCTTGACATAATTTGTTGTGACTTATAAATGCTTAAATCATATGAAATTCTAATTTAAAATGATAGTAGAACTTGTTACAACTAACAACACCAACTGTTTTGACTTGTGGTCATGCACTCAAAGATATTTAGTTTAAATCTGAACCAAATTTGGTTAACCAGCTAATCTCTGTGCCATCCAAAAAAATTACCCATGATATTGAAAGTTGATGTCATTTGCTTGGACCATTTCTATAGCACGTAAAATTTATGTAACATATCATGAAATATGCTAGGAAAACATCATGTATCTCAAAAAATTTGGATCCTACTTAGGTAGACTATTCTTCTTCCTTTTCTTTGTCAAATCTTGTTAAATGAACCAATTTAGACTCAATGTCCAGTTGGTGAAAATGTTTTTCACTACAAACTTCCTACTCAATTAGATATTTCAAACAAGTCCCAATCAAAAGCAAGGTTCTGTGGGGTATTCAAACTTACCTGACTTCCTGCTTAACTCATTCAAGCACACCTCAAGAAACCACAAGCGCAAAGGCAGAAGAGAAAAAGGGTCAGGTGTGCCACCTTTTGTGAGGTTTTAAAGGAAAGCAGTGGGGCAATTGACTACCTGGTTTTTGTTGACCTTCGTTGACTGAAGCAAAAAGGTGTGGACAGAGTTTTTATAGGCAGGGAAATTTGACATGTAAGAGTGTGAAGTCAAATAAAGTGCAATGTTTACCATAAATACTTACGCTGTTTATGTGTTCTTTTAGTAAAAGAGACACCTTAAGTTATTTTACTTAAATCCTTTGAAGAAAACATGAAGAAAAATATCATATGTTAATGTTGTAAAATGTTTGTAAACATATTTGGTATTCAAAAATGCTACATTAGCTCATCATAAAATCAAAATACCTCTCTGAAAATCTAAAAGAGTTGTTACACGTTGCATGAGGTTGGAATTGATGTCAAGTTGAACAGATACTTTCCATTCTTCACAAATATCTGAAAAATATAGATATCACCATCAATAATTCTCTATAGAGGCTTTGCAATTGTGTCACAGAACCGCCATGCTGCAGGACATTCATGCCAAATACACGTGGCTTTGTGCCGAACACACTGCACAGTGCGCACTGTGACATGCACGGTATGTACAAATTCAACGAGCAAGCGCGTCCCGTATGGTTTACTACGTAGTTACATGTACTCCAACATGGAAGCCGGAGAGTATTATGACGTCATGTGAAAAGCCTCTATATCAAATGATCTCCTGAGACTAGTACTTTTGAACATAAACAATATAGTTATACAGCCACCCTAACCTGAAAAAGTGTAGACAATCCTGTTTCATGATTGGCTCTGAAGAATCATGTGGCCATACTTTTCTTGCTCAAGTGTGAAATTTTACAAGGAGTATGGTTTATTTGAAATATACAATACCTTAGTGCTGAAATATCATAGAAAGATTCATGGTCAAATTTAGAAAAGGAGTAAAAGGAAAATTGTGAGATTTAAGTGTTAGCTTTTGCTTCAAAACAAGCTTGGGTAAATGCCTATACCCTTTGGTACAGTTTTCTTCACCCCAGACAGTTGCAATTCTCCTAACCTTCTTACTTCTAGTCCCTCCCACAACTGTCATAAACTCATCCCTATCCAGACACAATCCTAGTTCATCAGTCCAGGGCATACACTGGTGAGCAAACAAGGCCCTAACATGTAATCAAAACCCTCCCAGCACATAGCTAGTGTGTATAAATTTGAACTACTCTACCCTTTTTTTTAAATCTGATTTCAGTCAAAGACTTGTGCCAATTGAGAATTTTGACTAAATAGAAAACAATCCAAACATAATGACTTCTTAAGTGTAATACACTGTACCATCACTGAAAGAAAAGGCACTTGTTGGCAATGCTATTGTCCATTCTCCTGTTTCCATGTCCTGAAATGGAAAACAAAATTGACATGAAACAAAACATATTCCCTCTTTATGTTCATGCAAGATTGCAGGTGTTAAGTATACACTTTACATTAAACAAGAACTCAAAGTCTACTTTACTTCGATTATAATGTGTTTTTAGAAATGTACATTTACCCAGTATTTAGGTTTCTGTACACTTGCAAATTTTGGGTTTTAACAAGTAAAAATGGCATATATTTTGAAAATATTAACAATAGAAAAAGCTGTATTCCAAAAATAAGTTAATTTTTTAATTTAATTTATGTGACATCTCAGGAATGTATTTTACTTACCCATGCTGAATTGAGAGAAACAAATGTCTTCTTCCATGTAGAATTAAATATTGTTATACTTGGAGAAAGACCCATAGATGCAAAGCTGTGACCAAATGCTGCTGTCTTCTGAAGGTTTACACCATCATCATGATCTTGTGTTGTGACTGCACAGTGGAAAACCTTGGGATATAATGCAGAAGGTATGGGTACAACTTTGTTTAAAGGCAGTATTTCATCACCCGAGACAGTTCGAATTCTGACAACCTAATTACTTCTAGCAAGCCCCTCTCAAATCTGTCTTGAAAATAAACTTACCTCTTCAAGTGCAAGCTATCTATTTACTTCAGTGCATACCTTGGTGAGCATGCAAGGCCTGACATATGTATAAAATTCTATCAGTGCTGCTGTGTGATATGAGCTATTCTGCATTTTTTGAATTTGATATAAATCAAAGAGCTAGCTTATTTGAGAATTCTTTAAACTTGGAGTAAAATTGCAGTTTGGGGATGGGGTGACACAGTGACTGTCCTTTAAAGCAGCTCACTGAGTTGGTTCATGAAATTCAACAATATTTTCCAAACCTGTTAAATTTTCTTAAAATACTAATGACAAATGGAAAAAATAGATAATCTGATGAGTGAGTACAGTACTTCACAGATTAATTTGGTGTACAAAAATTGTGATGTCACTTTTTCAAATTATACACAAAGTCATTACTTGCCAGGATACCACATAATTCAGAATTTTATCTGTTTCTGTAACCACTGGATGTTAAACTTGACTTATTATGCTAACCATAAGCATTTTTATGTGGTAGTGAGTAGTGACCCCTAAACAGTTAACACTCTCATCAAGTTATCAATATTAGATAAATGAACCCCTTTAAGGGCAAAAGGAGCTGCCCCAGAGGTATTTTGAAGAAAGAGATAAACGTCACTATTTTCTTCTTATTTCTCCGTCTTCAAAGAAACTTCATTTAAACTTAGGAATTTTATTTTGCATATATTCAGGGTAAACCAAGTTGTTACTTTTAGTGTATTTAAAAATCAACAAGAAAAAATATTGTCTGTGACTTTCAAGAGCCAATCATGGAATAGGAAAGTCTACTATACTTATTTGAGATGCAGTGGGTTTACTGCATTTGCCCTTTAAAGGTTACATGTGTCCTAGTAATCATCCAAAGTAGATATATCAAGTATCCAGTCTTTACTGTGTGACACAAAGTATCACTTACAAGCTTAGGCTATCCTGATAAATTAAATACCAGAGAAGAGCAGAGTCTTAACAATGCTTCAATTGCATCTTATACTTCTATTTCAAGATTTAAACTATTAGAGTCTATCATACTGATACTTTTTAAACATAGATTATTACAGAAAGACATCGAAATCGCTTGCCAAAAATATGGTAACAGATCTATTGCACAAATATAAATTGGATTGTATTTTTGGAGAAGTACCATTATGGAAGCACATGCTATGACTGAACTAATTCAACATTCTTTAAATACAAGGATGATTAAGACAAAGCAGTTTTTATTCTCTAACATTACAAAGGGTTAGGGAAAGTCTTACCAAGTACTTTCCTGTCACAAATAATCTTCCATTTAATTGACCATTCTCAAGTCTTTTCACACCGATTGATAATACTTCTCCTGAAATAAAATGAGGTAGGTTAGATGTTAGATCAATATCCTTCATTTCTTGGCTTGGGAATGCAATTGCTAAGTGACAGAGGCACATAGTCTACGCGACATTCCGAAGAACGTTACTTCTCATTGTTACTGAACCAAAGATGGTTATATGAAGACAGCTATGCAAGTGAAGTATCCCATTTCACCAAGTTTCCCACTCATGACTTTTGACCTCTACTGAGAAAAGTTGTTGAGAACACAAATACATGACCCATTGACTAACTGTTACGGGAAAAAATTGGCAGTGAAAATTCGGCCATTCTGTGATAAAATTTGTGAATGTCTTTTGTGGAAAGGAAAACGTGGTGCCAGAGATCATCTGTGTGAAGTTTGTTAAAAAATTTGTTATTTGGGAAAGCAAGAGATGACGTTCTGCAGGCGTCTTGGCTAGTAACTGCAGTTGTGAAGTGTATCTGCGCAAGGGCTGTGTTGTGAGAGGAATGAGCTTAGGCCATGTAACGAACACACATCCCTGTTTGAGGGCAGGTAACTATAGGTGCATTTCTGAAGCTGTGAGGCAGTTGTAGAATTGCAGTCGAGCTTGGCACTTGCACATCTTGATTTCAGGAGGCATATGGGCAAGGCCTGTGTACGGAGTAGGTTGTACCTAGAAGCGTAGTAGCCTTCGTGGTCATGTTCAAGGACTAGCCTAACGTAAGGCCCTAGCCTAATTTGGGTAAAAATGAAAACATATATAGCCTAGCCTACAGACCTGTTTCAGCTTCAGTTAGGATAGCCTAAAAACAATGCGCATTTGATGTGGTAGGTTAGATTGTTCCACAGCTTAAACTAGTGAAAGGGAAGAATTTTCACGGCTGCGCGAAATCCTGTGTAGGCCTAGCCTAGGCCACCATGACAGGTAGTCTAACTTAGGGTATGAACTTAGGCTATATTACTAGCCTAACTAGATTACTATACAGGGAATACTTTATCCCGTATTGCATCGCAGTTTGCTACAGAAACAGGCCAAGTTGCTAGCCTACACAAATGAAAATTTGTGTAGGCCTAGGCCTAATGTAGGGAATTTTTTGTGTGCATAACCCTTGACATTTAAAAAGAATGTGCCAAAGATCTCAAAAACCTTCTAAAATGCTACACAAAATTTGAATGCTAAATTATTCCCTGCTATATGGGTATATTACTAACCTAGATTACTAGCCTAGGCTAGGCCGTTAATAATAGTATGCCGGCCTAGCCTAGGCCTAACGTTAGGCCTAACGTTAGGCCTGAGGCTAACTGTTAGGCCTAGCCTAGCCTCTTACTTAGCCCTAACGTTAAGTCTGATCATGTTAACCGTTATTCGTTAACCTATAAAGGTCAACATCCTCGGTTTCAGACTCATCAGAGTCGGCTCAAACAAATCAAGTTAAATAGTCTACCAAAACTATTTAATGTTAGAATTTATTGCATACCATGACATAAACGGAGAGAAAGTGCCATGGTCATGTAAAAGAGATCTAATAACCGAACAAAACATTTCCAACGTTGCATTTTATGTGCCAATCTGCGGTTCCAACATGAATATGGAGCTGGAGTGTGACTTAACTTATAACTAACTGCGCTGCTCGAGTCGAGTGTGACTCACGCGTCTGCGCCGCCGCGAGTAGTACTAAAACGTACTACGTACGTACGCACCTGTACGCGTACGCCCGCCGAGTCATCGACTGACTACCGGTAGACTGCAGAGCTGAGCCATACACATATAGAAGGATATAGGAACTCTCTATGGCCATACATAAATGGCTCGATCTGATCGCGCCGTCATACCACTGATCTATAGCCCATGTAATATAGATCAACGCTTCATACAGGCTTGATGCATGAAGCTTCCGTGAGCAAGGTAGAAGGAACGGAAATGGGACTTCTGTGGTCATTTGTCAGGCACGGTCAGTGGCTGCGCTACGGTTGGGCAAGGGGGAATTTTCCCACTTACACACCCAAGTTAGGTCAGTCAGTGGTTAGGTTAATCGATAAAACAAGAAATAATGCACCTCACCAGAAACTTACTTTTTCATTTAGAGATATGCTAAGACATCAGAGCTACAGGGGCTTCACTCCTGCACCCTACCCCCAGAGGCGGACGCTTTAATTCGGCTCGTTTGGCATCCCAGCAAGCAAGCCCGATTGGGCCCCAAGTGGGTTTTACTTGGGAAGCTTGGGCTTAGTTGGCTTAGGCTGATCGGGTTGGTACTGTCATCAGGTCCCAATTGGGCCCCAACTGGGCTTACCAGAAAGATGGGAGATATGCTGTAAATTCCTTGGGGCCAAGCTGGGACCCAGTGGGGCTTAATTGGGCTAGGTTAGCCCAATTGGGGCCTAATGAAAGCAATGACAAAACTGATTGGCCCCCAATCGGGAGCCCAATTTTGCCCCAAAAGGGACTCAATATGGTGTGCTGGCAGGGGTTTGCCCAGAAAATATTTGCCCAACACTATCCTTTTCCCTTACCTTTCCCCCCCCTTTCCCAATTTTTACATTCTGTCGGTGCCACTGGGCATGTTGGGAACGCAACCATGGAATTTTCGACAGGGGCAGAGCACACCATACAAGCTCCTCACAGTTGACAATGCAAATGGCTATTACCGCATTTTTTCGAACGAATTTTAGTATGAAGAGGAAAAGTAGACGTTGCAGTAAATTTGTGGCACTGAGTTTGTGGCAATTATACCATCACGTTACTAACGTTATGCAATGTAACAAATTTCTGCATGAGAACCCCTTCATGCCGGCATCTGGTTATAGGTCTACAGGGCTTCACCTGCAACTTATTGTTGATTGGAATAGCACACTGAGGTGGCTTGACCATCTTCGGCGTATTTTCAGCTTGGGTGTGGGCAGAACATTTTTTTGCCCGAAATTGTAATTCTCCTGGGAGGTTATCTGAGCTGAGCGTCATCATTGGTTGGGGCGGAGCGTACAAAAAAATCAAAGTTTGTACCCTCATGCAGTCAAAAATAACAATTTCAGGATTATCAGGGGAATCTAAGCAGTCGCTATTTTGAGTTTTGAATTGAAGATAAACGTTCACATAAACTCAAAATTCAGTACGAAAGACTAAGCGGAGCGCCACTATTATTTGGCGCCAAGCTGCAAAAAATTGAACAAATAATTGGACCCTTCAGACTGTCGAAAATCGCATGGGGGATCTAGCAGCCACTTTTTCAGTTTTCGTTTGCAAAAAAATGTTCACTTTAAACTAAAATTCTGCTCGACAGACTATCTACACTGTTAAAAATTTCTGTAAATTTACAGACTTTTTTTAACTTAAACTTTTTGTATTTTACTTTTAAAAGAGATTTTCTGTATCTTTACAGACACTTTGTATTGCTACAATAAAAAAAGGTTGTTTAACATGTTTTTTCTGTTTATTTGAAAAACCATTTCTGTCTGCTTTTTTAACCAAATTTTACTGCTTTGTAAAACTTTTTCTGTAAATTTACAGAAATTTTAACAGTATTTTGTATTTTTCTGATTTGACATAAATATACTGTCATTTAACAAACATTCATTTTGTTTTTAAGCTGAAAAAGAAACAAAAATAAGCCCAAACAAACAAATAAGAAATAGCCAGAAAATTTTCAATATATAACATGCATCGTTCTGCGAAGTTTCAGTTTAAAAAAAAAAAACATTTTTGGCAAATTTATGGCCCTATTTGAAAATTAACTTACATTTATTATAAAAGCATACTTACTTATTACGTTCTTAGTTATAAATATCATACAACTGGTGTTTTGTCACACATTTTTAAGTAAAAAGAAATTGTAAGGCCCTAATTTCAGAGCACTGACAATTGGTATACTGATGTCAACTCATCGCCACAGGCGCTCATGCATTTGATCGGAGCAAATTAAAAACGTTTCACAAATTTACTTGAAAGAGTCTGTAAAGTTACCACTTTATGACGTAAATCTTGTTTTGCATAAATGGGTGGAGCTTATTTTGAGGCATTTTCCTAACAAAAGGATTGCTGTTGCTTTGAATAATATCTTTTTTGGCGTTTTTTAATCAGGAAGTGATAAACTTATTGTTTACCTTGTCTGGAAATGTTTGCAACCAATGTATTTGCATTCTTTGTCATATTTATTTTAAAAAACAATTATTATATTGTACAAAAAATGTGACTTTCCAATTACAAAGTTCCTAGAGATAGCAGTCTACTTGACAACAATATGACAACAAAGCATCCTCAATGTGTTTTGATTGAAAACAACTTCGTAACGACACATTACGTTAATAAGCAAATATCTGATCTACGTAATGGTGAAGTGTATGTTACGTAATAACATATGAAAGGTAAAAAAGCGATATTATAATAAATTTTAAAACGTCGGGAATGAAAACAGTAGGCTGTAAATTCACATAAAATTAAGGTAAACAAAACAGAACAATTCTGTAATTCGATTTTACAGTAGACTTTTGTAAACTAATTTACATGCAAAAACTGTAAAGAAAAAACAAACCCTTAATGTTTTTTCATGATTACAGTCTGGCTGTAAAAAAAACATTATTTGGTTGGAAAAAAATTTGCCATAAAAATTATGTAAATTTACAGAGAAATTTTTTAACAGTGTTATAAATGGAGGGCCACCATTAGTTGGGGCTAAAAACGCAGAAATTTTGAAGAATCGGACCCTCAGACAACCGGAAATGGCATTGTACATGCTTACAATCGGGAGCTGAGCCATAGGCGGGATTACGGGGGGGGGGGGGGCACGGGGGAAAGTGCCCCCCACTTTTTCAAGAACTTAGTTTTTTACGTTTTAGTCTGGTTGCTTTTGCTACAAAAATACAAACTGGAACGGACAGAGCTACGCGAGTGATACTTAAAATTATGTTGTATAAATGTTTATGCAGGTCATATACTGCATTGAAAACTACATAAAAACAATGTCCTTCCAATAAATGTCTCAACACGGGTCTTTTTTTTGGACACGCTTCCCGTGCACCCGTTTAAAAAATTTCAGGATTTGGGATTACTTCTTGTAGAACACCTCTTCCATTGTCACTAAAACTTATCACCAGTGCTCGGGCCGTACACAGCTGAAGCTCTACCGTAACTAGTGAAAGGGGGAGGCAGGAAGGTGGTCGTCTTCTGGTCCCCTTCTCTGACCAAGTGCCCTTAAGCTTTCTGAGAGGACGACGATCTTATTTGACCCTAATCTGGAGCTCCACTCTTTTTCGGTTGAAGTGAAAAGGGGCTCACCCTTTCTCTAATTTCCATTAATTTCTCTATTGATGTCTCAAATGTCCATTTTTCGGCGCGTTCTGCGCGTCCCATCACAGAGAAGGACTCCATAAAAAATCTCATGAAAAGGACTCTGTAGGAAACCAAACGGTACGTTTTTGCTTAGTACAAATATCCTCAGGGGTCACACTTATTCAGCTGTAGTGGAAGAGACCACTCTTTGTCTAATTTCATTTCAATTTCACTACTGAGATGAATTAAAAATTTATTTTTTCGGCGCGTTCCGGGCGCCCCTTTACAGGTAACGGCTCTGTGAAAGTCACCTACGACTGTATAGGAAACCAGAGTGTGTTTGTGCTTCAGTGAAAATGTCTTTAGGGGCCACCGTTATTCAGCTAAGGTTTAAAGGTGGCCCATCCTTTCTCTAATTTTCATGCAGTTTCATTACTGAGATGTCTTAAGTGTTAAATTTTTCGGCGCGCCCCATCATAGACAAGGACTTAATTCATATCACATGAAAAGCCCCCTAGCTTTCTGAAAAGAAGATCTGGGGCACCAAGGAGGGAGTCCCTGAAGAACCATATTAAGTAATCCATTCTCTGTCTCCTCACCCTCTGCATTATCGATTCCGGCCGACTTTATCCAAACGGAGTAAGGATATAATTGAAGAAAGTCAAATTGTAATGGTTGTGCTCTGTTAAGTGCCCATCTTATGTAATTCAAAGTTGAAGATAAAATGCATTTTTTAAATACCTACAATTTCGTAAATACCCAGGAGCCTCCGGGAGCTTCGCCCCCTGGACACCACGCCGTCAGGGGGAGCGCTTCGCGCTCCCGCGGCGCTTTCGGCGCCGTTTGGTAGTCTGCTCGAATTTGCCCCCCACTTTCAGACATCAAATCCCGCCCCTGATCTGACCAATAACTATTTTGGTTAGAAAATTATCAAATAAAATGTACCACTTCCATTGGACTGTTGAATGAAACGGTCGTGCACCGTATGCCTTCGGCCCGGGGATAAAAATAAAACAAATTGGAAATATGCAAATGTACTTTTTTTCTATTGCGACTCTTAGAAAATTTAACATATAAACCATAAAAAGATATTACTTCTATCAGTTACATCTTTTGGAAAGAATGTCGCGTTGTAAGGTGAGTTAAAATGATTTTTCCAGGCAGACTTACGGTGATATATTCTCACACGTTATCATTACAGTATTGAATAATAAATTATCCGATTATCATAACCATGGCCTGAATTTAGCTCTCGGGGGAGGATAGATGGCAAACTATTATTTGTCATTGCACCTGAACACCCTCCCGTCTGTCGTACGAGCGCACTGTTTAACCAGGGAGGTGTGGTTAGTAACACCTCCCTGGTTTAACAAGTTGTTTCTTGATTGACTGCTGTCATTGAATTGTATGGACTGTATTCTTTGTTACAGTTAAGGATTGGGGCTTTCGCCATAATATTTTACTATTTCGGGCAATTTTTGCAAGACTTCAGTAGACCCGAATGTGTCGCAAATCTTTGTTGTCACCTTTATTTTCCATAAATTTTACATTGAAAATAGCCCTTTTTGTTTTTCGGTCAAAAATTTGAAAGTATTAATCCGCCATTTCAGGCTTAAGATTGAATGTTTTCTTTTCAGCCACCTGGCCACAGGCTTTCCAAATGTGTAGCGATTTTTTTCTTTATAGCTTCGATGTTTTCGTAATATGAAACTATCTTTTTCGGGCAAATGCTTGAAAGAATTTCCATGAATAATAATAGCTTCTGAGCTGCCCTACTACGCAGCGATTTTTTTAAAAACTTGTTAATATTTCATGACGTTTCTATTTTTCTTTTGGGCATACCTTTTCAAGATTTCCAGGGTGTGGTTTCTGTTCTGTTCAGCCAGTCTAGAGCAGGATCACAAATGTTTGCCCTTTAGAGGGCGTACTTGTCCATTTGGGGCGTTTAGCTCCTTAAGGGAGCAGAACTCCTCCGGGAGCGGTAAATGTTTGTTTTTCGCCCCTTGGCTCTTCGCCACAGAATCGAGGGGGGCTTTTAGAAAAAAGGGCTTTTCAAGATTTCGGGCACGCTACGGAATTTTCTGGAAAGCCGGGGGGGGGGGGCATGTGGCCGCTCATACCCCCCCTCGTACTCCACTGAGTAACCATTGATCCATCATTTGGAGTAAACCTTCGATCGTGAACTGATTCTAAACCAGCCGGATATTATTCACCGTGGTTATGCTCAATCTGAAAATTAAGTAAGCACTCGAAGCGTGAAAATGTGGGCTTTGTGCTTGAGAGAAATTTAAGCTGGCTAAGAAAGTTGAAAAAATTGAGATTGTATAGAAGTTGGTTCCATCCGCCCCATCCAACTAAAACGTGTGAAAAGAAATTGAAATGAAAACGAGTGTCCAGTGCGCGTAGTGCGTGAAGAGTTTTTTATTCAAGAAAACCCCCTAAATCCGAAACAAACGAAGCTAAATTAATAAACGCCATTTGGGATCACTTTTGGTTAAGCATTGCCTTGTTTTGATCGATGTGTAATATAGGGATGCACAGCACTAGCGTAGCCAGCGGGGGTGGGGGGGGTGGCAGGGGGGAAGATTCCCCCCCCCCCAGAAATTTTGGGGACGCGATGGGCGATGTTGAAAAAATGAAGGAGAGCCCCCCCCAAAAAAAAAAAAAAAAATTAAAATAAAAAAAGATAAACGGCAAGAGGAGGGAGTGAATTTTTTTTTTACAGTTTTTCGGGATGGGGGGGGGCTGGGCTTTTAGTCGTTACGATAAAGTATGCAGTCCCCGACGGCGACTAGTCTCCCCGATGGTTTACCTGTTTTTTGCTCTCAAGGGACAATTTCCCTAATAAGAACCCCAAATTTTCGGCGCGCTACGCGCGCTGTAGATTCACTCCAGTTTTTCAATACTTCCATTCCACCAATCTAGAGAGTGTAAGTCCTGTCAGCCTTACCAAGCAACAGGTAGGCAGAGTAGACAGGTTATGTAGAGGTCGTAAATTTCATCCCATATCACAAGCCTAGTTGCTGTTCTCTTGTGTGTGTCATGCGATAGGTCAGTTGGTGAGCGACTCACTGAGCATAGATTGGCTATTTTATCGGGTATTCCAGGTGGTTTCGACACAATATATGTTATCCCCGATACGGTCTACAACCTCTACAGTTTCTATTCTTTTTCTTTTTGTTCTTAATGATTACAAAGGCTATGTTATTTTTGCAAGCCTACCAAAAATTTTCGCGCGCTTCGCACGCTTTGCGATTTCACGATTCAGACTCAAAAGAACACTATCAGTGCGCAACTCGGCTTTTAAAATATAAAGTGATATTGTGCAAAATGTGCCCCAGGCTGCAATGACATGGGATAGTTAGGCTCCTTCATACCCCCTTCTCACCACTCCCTCGACATAGGGGCTGTCGTGACTTGTGGTCGCTGGCATGGCCAGCCCCTGTCGGCAATAATCTGTCGCCTTCCCATGGTCGGTTTAGTTATTTTGGCTTTCAAAAGAGTTATTTCTGCGATAAAACCCAAAATGTTTGGTACGCTTTGCACACTCTTCCTCAGTTCCGTTACCTAGAGCTAATAAAGTACAAACCCTTCCCATCTTTTCAAGTAAATTAATAAGTAGAATAAAATGGATTAATGTACATGTCGGGAATTTCATCTCATTTCGCTGAACTTAGTTAATAATCTCTTGTGTCAGTCCTGCGGTACGGACTCGAAGAAGGAAGTACAATATAAGTTGTGCCCGATAGGGCCCAAATGCCGGGACAATTGACCTATATAAGCTTTAAATAGGTACAGATTCTTTTTTAGTGTAGGCTAACCCAAATAATTTTCCACGGTTAAATCAGTGCGGAAATGTCTTCCTCTAGCATATACAAATTTTATGTCGTATCTGACTCGCAATGGCAGGTATAGTGCACAGGTTTTCTTCAGATCTCCCTCACCAACTCATCGACGGCATCCTGGCTTAGGTGTTCACTAGATCGCTCAATTTTGATGTAAAATTGCAAAATCTCCTTGGGGTAGGAGGGGGAGAACCACACTCTCTCCCCGTTCGGTCGCT
Source organism: Holothuria scabra (assembly GCA_037179385.1). Classification (NCBI taxonomy): domain Eukaryota; kingdom Metazoa; phylum Echinodermata; class Holothuroidea; order Aspidochirotida; family Holothuriidae; genus Holothuria; species Holothuria scabra. The sequence continues at coordinate 42,332,936 of CM074185.1, forward strand.
CGGCTCCTCACTTGGGCGCTTCGCTCCCTCAAGAAAATGCCCGCACCCCAGTGACGGCGATGAAAATGAAAAAGTGGGGGATAAAGGTATGTCCAGCCCCTCAACTTATTTGTCAAGTGCTCCAATCAGAAGCGGGAAGAATTTCGAAGTTGGGCTGAACATATTCTTGCATAGAACAGTCGGGAAGTGCCGTTTCGGGCCATCTAAGGGGTTTGTAAAGCCAAACATTTCCTGGTACGCTCCGCGCCAATCGATGGCAGAGCTCCACTTAGAAACATGTATTAACATTTTTCATAGATTATTATTATTATTTTTTTTTTTTTGCATTAATTGAGAAACTTCAGAAATGAGATCCATATTTCCAGGCTGGGAACATGCAGCATAAACACTCGGGAAGTGCCGTTTCCTGCCATCTGAGGGGTTTCTAAAAACCAAAAATTTTCTTGTACGCTCCGCGCCAACTGATGGTGGCGCTCCGCTTAGATAGTCCTGTCGGTCAAGATTGGGGACGAAGAGTCGGCTTTGCCCTCCCACAAGAAAATCCTGGCTACGCCCCTGATGCACAGTGCTTCGTACGGGTTCGGGCATGGGGACCGACTGCATGGTCAGTCGGAGAGGTTGGGAGTTGGAGTCCTGGCCGAAACACACCGAAGACTTTAGAAACGGAACCTTCTGCCATTTGCATGGTGCTCAGCATAAGCAACGGAGTAGGGAAAACAAACCAGTGATCAACAACAAGAAAGGCTGTGCCCGGCTAGACTTGAACCAACTAACTAACTAACTAACTAACTAACTAACTAACTAACTAACTAACTAACTAACTAACTAACTAACTATCTAACGGGTACAAAAGACCGACTGTATGGTAGAGTGGTTAGATCACCAGGCTTGCAGTCTGGAGGTTGGGAGTTCGACTTATCGGGTCATACCGAAGACTGTAACAACGAAGCCTCCTGCCATTATGCTTGGTGCTCAGCACACTCTTAAATCATAGGAGTGAACTTGATCACTCTCCGATAGAGTGAAGGGTGTGAATTCACTCTATTACAGTGCTAATTTACTCCCAAAAGAGTGAAATTCCCTAAAAGAATTCACTACAGGAAGAGGGGAAATCCACTCTTCCACGAGTGCCTGCAATGGCCACTCTTTTTAAAGAGTTATCACTGTAGAAACTCCATCAGGAGGGAACTTCGCTCGTTTAGAGGGGAATTTCACTCTTTTGGAGTGAATTTCACTCTTCTTGGGGTGAATTATCACCCTAAAGAAGTGATTTCAAACTTTTCACTCTATCAAAGAGTGACTAAGTTCTCTCTTTTGAGAGTGTAAGCAATGGAGTAGGAAAAACAAGCCAGTAAGCTGCAACTGGAAAAAAGGCCGTTGCCGGCTCGACTTGAACCAATAAATTGGTTGGAAACTGGGCCGTAAAACTCCATCTAACAAACAAATCTAATGTAGGGGACATAGCTTCTCGCCCCTCCGGGCCCTCCCTCTTATGGCTCAAGGTCTCTGAGTTTTGTCAGTTAACTACGAGTCATTTAAGGAATTACTTATATTCCAGAGATGGTTCAGTTTTAATCAAACTGCACACACCTCAATATACCCTATATACGGAAATGCCCCATGAAAAATAGTTTAGATCTGATTTTTTTTTCCAAATTTTATCTTACTTGGAACAACGTAGTCCTTGTTAGGGCTATTCCGGCAGTTTGGTTTATTACAAGCAATGCAGTCCTCATTCATATACCAGCTGTTATCTGCCCTCCATAAGTTTACTTTAATCTTTCTAGTTCACTCATAGACGAGGGAGTTTGCTGTATGACCGGTGTAGCGACATTTTCCAGGGGTAAGCACCCAAATTTTCCGAAGATTTTGAAAGTGTGAACGCCACTGTACTAGGGACGCACTTTGCCGGGCGCAAAGGGGCCCAAAGTTTTCGCCTACTTTAAACAAATATTTAAAACAATGGAGAACTTGTATTGCAGAAAATTTGAATTCTTGGTTTCCGGTGATTCAATCTGAGACGTTTTACTGAAAAATTTGCATTGCCTTGTTGGGAAACCTGAGATTGCAAAGCGATCAAAGATCGTTGTTGCTACAAAATGTCATCTATATAAGGCCTACGAATTTAGGCTCTCCGACTACATTTTAAAAGTTAACAGTTTATATTGAAAAAAATGAAATTTTTTAAAAGAAAATTTATGAAACCTTTATGAAAATAGAACCCTAGTCGTTGATGTCACTTGATGATCGATTCATATATGTCAAATTTCCGATTTTGTCATTTCCAGAACTCTGAAAAGTTTACCACACTGATGTATGAGCTGGCACTACTGCATTAGAAATTGCATTTTTCAGCAAGCTGAGCGGGAAGAAAATGTTTCTTTTTTGAAAGGAATAATTACAAATATGGAACATTTATTGGAGAGAATTCGGAATTTCGTGAAAAAGAGTCGAGAAACTCACACTGTAATAGACCGATGTCACAAATGGCATGTTTTCCATTTTTTTTATTTTTCAGAGTCGGGAGGGGGTAATCTCCCCTGCATCCCATCAACGAATAACGCATATTCCAAGCAACGATCTGTGTAAAGATTCCCAGACAAAGACTCGGATCAAAGTCTGCAAAGGCTGCAGATCAAATGGGCTAACGCTTAGTAGAGGAAGAAATACTGAAATAGGGCCTCTTTGGAACATTTTTGAGAATTTGAGTGTCCTTAAATACACTGTTGTCTGGGTCAAGATTTGAGAAAGTATTAGAATGGAATATATCTAATTTGGTTGGTACATATTTTAGATAGGGGCTAAAGGGGCTCGTTTAGTTGAAATCGATAACTTAACGAGATTGTCAAAGGGTCACTACAACATGACAATGCTTATAGTTAGCATAATGAGTCAAATTTCATTTCCAACAGCTACGGAAAGAGTTAAAATTTTGAATATTGTGGTGTCCTGATTTGTCACGGTTTTGTGCAAAATTTGAAAAAGTGTCTGGTCACGAAATTTTGGAAACCGAAGTGACTCGTTCATTAATCTCTCGCAAAACAGTTATTTGTATGTAGAATATGGGGATTGTCTAAATTTGACCATGTGACATTGGTATGTGAAGAAAACGTAACAGGTTTGGAAAAATTTGATAAATTTTCATGAACCAAGTCAATGCGTCGCTTTAAAATGCTATATTTCTGTTCTTGATTTTAAGGTCCATGCTCCTGCCCCACCACATAACCCCCTTTTATCTAAGGTCATCGACTCTATAATTCTGAGAGAAAATTGATGTTGGTGTCTCTTTCACATAAGTTTGTCGTTAGTTACAAATAACCTGGTCCTCTTACCTTCAAGATGCAGGACAACATTTTCCATTCTATATATGTAGCTTTGTATGATATGAACGATGGGCAAAAAAGCTACAACTAACGCCCAGCAGTGACGTCACCACACTTTTCTTTCTAGGGGGGGCACTGGGGGCACAACACTTTTGCAGGAGCATTGCTTGACTCCACTCATGGCGCCCTTGGCGCCACCGAGAGCGAAGCGCGAGCCTCAACGAGTGGGGTCCAGGGACCCGCCTTAGGACCCCTGGTGGGGTCCAGGGGCAAAGTTCCGGTGGGGGTGCATGAGGGAGAAACCCCCTGATGTTCCTGGGTTTTAGCGTATTTGTGAGGTACGTAAGTCGCCATAAAGGGGTGCTTCAATTGAATTAACGCTGGTCTAAAAATTTTCTCCAGTGTACCTTCCCGAAAGACTTTTGGTAAAAAAGCCAGTGATTCAACTACCAAGAGCGGATCCGACTGATATTTTGAAAAAGGAGGATACGAACTATAGAGAAAGAAGTTGATGGGCAGTTCAATATGAGTCTCGGGGGGGGGGGGGGGTCCGTTCAGGGGCGAAGCTCCAGGAAGCTCCTGGTTTTTAAGGGTTTGTGAGGTATGAAAGTCGCAATTTAAGGGTTATTCTATTGTCTTTATACACTGGTCTAAAAATTACTTCCAGGGCAACTTCAAGTAATATTTTACTTCAGTACTTATATTCTTATAATTATAATAGTTATACTTATAATTCTTTTACTTATATAACTTCAAGTATATTTTGCAGGTTACAAAACTAGTGAACCTACTACCAAGAGCGGATCTGGCTGACAATTTGAAGAAGGGGGAGTTGAACTAGAAAGAGAAAGAAAAAACAGTTAATGTGCAGTTAGATGTGGTACTTTTATAAGGAAAAATGAAGGCCTAGTCCTGCTCGAACGGTAACGTTAGCTGTGGGCCACCTTCAATTGGCGTAGTCGGAAGTGTGCAGAAAATTTGAAAAAAAAAAAAACACAACCCCCGAGACAGCCGTAAATGGCATTCCCCAGGTTTTTTGCGATATTTTCCGTCGGAAAGTATGGAAATTACTGCCTTTTCGTGTGAAAGAAGAATCGAATCTTAAAAAAAGATCATGTTCACTCTCTAACTACAGAAGACGTACCGTTATTTGAAAATCTCATATCTCAGTGGGGGGGGGGGGGGCACACGGGGACACACGATTTCTCAGTTGGACACGTGCCCCCTGACCCCTGAAACTGACGCTAAGTGCAGTCAAATGTTTTCCGTTGCAACTGACCTCTTCAAATTAAGTTTTTTAAAACTTACGTCAGGGTCATGTCCAAATATTTTGGTCGCTCCGCGTTTAAATGGGCAGTCGAAAGTAAAACACTCATAAGTGATCGGATTAGCAGTAACAACACTGGAGCATACACTAAATGAACAAATCAGGAGTTTTGCAATTAGTTGGCTATTAACCTGCTTACAGACCTTTACGGAAAACGTGAAGTTTAAACATTGAATTGATTACTTTTTAATTGGGCTACAGCGAAACAAAAATTCTGTTGATACGTGCTGCAGTTTTGTATATATTAACTTTAGTAGGCAAGCTGTTTAGCGAAGTGACCATAGGGTATGGATTCTGCGAGTATTTTGCTGTTGTACCGTTCCAGATTCTAGAAGGAGTAACGATGGTCGATTGAATATTTCTCCAGCAAAAGGGATCTATGACGCACGGTGTTTTTTTTTTTTTTTGTGGAGAGCCATTAAAAAATGTTTAGAAGGATGCCAGGAAGAAAATTTTAGGACCGTAAGATGTAGAGGACTGGAGGAATGAAAGGTATTACGAAGAACAGAACGAAAAATATTGCAGTAAATATGTAGTTTATTTCAAGAATAACTTACTGATGATTTTCAGTATCTCCAGAATTTGTGCGGCCATAGTGAAAGCTGACATTTTACGTTCTCGTGGGCTAAGTTAAAGTTGGATTAAATGGAGTTTCAGCCAATTGGTTCAAGTCGAGCCGGCCACGGCCTTTTGTCCAGTTGTGGCTCACTTTCCAAGTTGTTTTTCCTACTCCATTGCTTATGCTGAGCACCAAGCACAACAGCAGTAGGTTCCGTTTTTAAAGTCTCCGGTATCACTCGCCCAGGACTCGAACTCTCGACCTCCCGAGTGTAAGTCTGATGCTCTAACCACTTGACCATGTAGTCGGTCTCACGTTGGCTTTAAAAACTTTTGAGTCATCGAACTTTCACATGGACTTTCCTGGTATAACGGTATTTGATAGAAATAAATTGACCTATGAGAACAAAATACTCTTATAGGAATCATTTTAAGTTATCGAACGTTTTGGTCTACCAATAAGTGCAGGAACATTGTGAAGCCAGAAACTTGCCCAATGGACGATACACCTGCGGTGCTGCCAAGGTAACCTGAAGTTTATACAGCTAGCCATTAATGTAGTTTAGTATCATGCATCAGGCACGTATAGTCAACGCAATGGTTTTACAGTTCTTTTGTTGGGGAGGGAGAGAGCCAGCTTAAGGTTTTTCAAGATTTTTTTTTTTTTTTTTTTGGGGGGGGGGGGGGTAAGAGAAGGCATGTTTTAGCCAATGATCTGGTAATTCTCACTGGTTATCAAGATTTCCTGATTGGCTGTTATTTTATTGCATTGGTTGTATGTTTTTTATGGCTGAGGATTTTCCACTTATCCACATTATCCACTTTTGTCTGGTGGGGCAAATATATTTTATGGGGCATTGTCCCGAAATCCCCCGTGGCTACGGACCAATTTTATAATATAACTAGCTGCAAAATTAAAGAAAATTTTGCATGCACAACACGTTATTACAATTCGTTAGCGAACCGGTCTTGTATTGGTCGTGCATTGAAGCAATAATGGTTAGGTATGGTCACGTGAGTGGTATTCGAACGTCCATCGGTATTCGACCATTGATGAAAACTTGAAATACGCTTTTTCTGTTTTATTTTCTTTAAGAGAAATATACAGCATTTTGTTTTAGAGATCCTTAAGCACACTATTTATTAATTTTTAAATCCGTTTTCAATAGGTTTCAAAAGAAAAACATGCCCTATTAGCGGTTTATTTTCATTTAGAGATTTCCTCCTCCTTTTAGAGCGTTAGGTCTAGTTAAGCATATAAAAATACTTTTAGGTAGCATTGATAGAAGTTCCATTTAGTTACGATATTTTTGGTACAAATAATGGGAAATCTGTTACCTAAATGTCAGCTACTGGTGAGCATGGTCTTTAAAGAGCGCCCTCTCTTTGCATAGTGGAAACTGTACATATATTTATCAGGGATATTAGGTATAAATTCCGTCTGGTATCATCCTTTTACCACATTTTGGGCCCATTTGGGAGTATTAAACCATGGCATGAAACAATTGGCAAATTTTTAAATGGTTTTGTAGAGAAACACAAGGCATGTAAGAAGCCAATTTACTTATTGTGCATTTGTTCAAGAACCTGTATTTTCAAGACTATATTAGTGCTAAATTAAAACAGAAAGGCAACTTATACAGTTGCCAAACAGTGCTGAAGATGATGCTGAAAATATGCAAGAAAGCATATGCTATCACATAGTCGATTTGCTTTAGAAACAAAGCCATGGAAATCTCGCGCTTAAAAGTATCAGAACTGTATAGGGGTTGTCTCATGACGAAATAAGTCTCTTGTTACACTCCTTGTTTTAAATGTGAGTTTCTAGTTCAACTAAATCAATGTTTATTGTAAAGATAGTTTTTGACTCAAGCATATCTTCTAAAGAAAGTCAAGGTTGGATCCATAGAACGGAGGAAGAAGAGGGAGGGGGCATGCCCCATACTTTTAAAGATCAATGTGTGGAGTGTAATATTTCATCCCCAGTCCCAGTGCTCCCAGCGAGTAATTTCTGTAGACCACCCCTTTTCTTCCGCAATCCTGGATCTCTTCCTGGGAATGTACTTACGAGTTCATTTCACTTGCAACAGGTTTATATTATAGAGTTGGTAAAATGACGTACCTCACTCACACGTAGAAATGGTGGGGTATGAAAATAGTGTACAATCAACATAACCAGACAAATACGTTTGTGGATTTTCATGTTTTACCAACTTGAAATGTGATGGAGATTTGTCTTATTAAAAGGATATCCTTTCTCTGTCTCCTTTTTGGTGGCTCATTCAATTTCAAACATTAACGATCGTAGAAGTGTCCATCAATTTGAACTTTTAACTTTATTATTCATTGTTGTTTTTCAGGGTATGCATCTCAAGCTGATGTCTCATAGAAGAACACAACGAAGTCTAGCGAAGCCAAACAAAAAGAGAACATTTGAACTTTAGCAATACATGTTCAGTGTCATCCCTGGTACCGATGACTAGTTTTTCCTAACTTCTTCTTCATCATGAGATGTAAAAAGAACAAAAAAGACAGGTTTCTAGTGCCCGGATGAACTTAAAAGTAGCGTGACATGTCAGCATAAAGCAGTGATTTCATTTGGCAGAGTAAACTTTTCTAAGGAAAAACTAGTTGGAATTACGTCAATATCTTTTACGGTTCTTGCTATACACCTCTTTAAAGATTACATGTTTCTAACGCAACTTTCAAAAATAATGATGTAGAGTGTTGCACAGTGTTGGCATTTGCTGTGTTAACCCGGTATGAATAATCTCTTTATTACTCATATCAGATAAACGTTACGGTTTGGTTATTGATACCGATGATTTTCAAGAATACAATTTATACTTCCAACATGAAACCCTCAGCACATATTAATGTTACAACTGTGTATGCAAAATCAACGGATAACTTTAGAAAAGTATAGCATGCATGTTCCCTAGACATCACAAAATTTGCATAATGAGCTCAGGTCATCTAATGATTACATGTGAATCAGAAATTGAGCTATGAAATGATCAGTTTTCGATGTATTTAGACGAGAATTTCATTTTTTTTCATGGTTTTGAATGCTTTTACATCGAGTATTCAATTTGCTATTTTCATTTCACCAGACCTTTAATGTCAAATTTCTTTCAGTACAGATGGAGGTAGAATTGTCAAAGTCACGTGGGTGTGAACCACGTCGAATGGAGAACGAACAACAATGAGTTGGTCTCTGTAGTCCACAATAATTATTCTTGTAAATATTTGCTTTCCTTGCATGCCTGGGAAGCGTTTTCGTAATTGCACTTTAGTTATTCCAAACATACGCTATACCATATTGTCTCTACGTCAAAAAATATAGGGTTGAAAAGTTTATAATTTGTGACTTTTGAAGTATTGTGTACATTAAATTCATGCAGAAATCAAATATCCACATATTACATTTTCAAAGGCTGCAGCTGGTAAACCACTTCCTGTACTTGATTATGTCGTCAGAAGTGTAGGTAATTTATTGCTGAATAATCTGTGTTGGAAATGAAACTAAATTTTAACTATTTGGTTTCCTCTTTCTGACAATATAAAAAAATAACATAATGGGCAGCTTAATTGAATCTTGTTACTATAACACATATCAGTTGAGCTGAAGTAGTTTCTGTATCATTCTAACGGGAAAACTCTTTTGTTTTAGTGATTGCTTATAACAAAACCTTGTAGGTAATTCTCAACGAAATCAATATGTGTTCCTAGCTATGCATTATACGTGCTGGCTAAATTCACTTTGAATGTGACGAAGCGCACTTTATTCGCGCCTGCTGTTGTTCCAGTATTTGTTGCCTTTCCCAGATGAAACCAAAAATCTTTATAAACGACTTAATCATGGAGTCGATACACTTTGGGATTACATTGTGACTTTGTAGGGTATGAATGTTTTTGATGAATTTAAAGATAAATGAAATCCATAATGTGTGTTAATAAGAAAAATAGCTTTGTTTCATTCTAAAGGTGTCATCCATAATGTTGTCTTCTACTTTACCGTGGATACCCACCCAAGTAAAACTTACAGCTAAAAACATTACTGACAGAGTAGAAAACAGATATTTAAACTATACGATGTTCTGGAAGAGGGGAAACCTTCAAGAACCACCACGCACCACGGTTAATCCTTTATTCCAAGGAGTTAAATGCAAAAGTGTTGCATCAACCACGTCACTCCGTGCATTTTAAATGAGAGGAACGTCATTCCCCCTTAAAGTAATGTTGCGTAATTAACCAAGTGATAATATAACTTTTAAATTGGGGATAGGTGTCAAAATCAGTGGTGGCGCTATGGGAACATAAAGGGGTATTCCCCCCTCAGATTTTTCACTTGCCCCAAGCTCCCCCAGCTATGTCTGTAAGAAGTTGAATCAAGCAGAATAATAAAAAATATACCTGTCCTGACATTTTTTAAAGGGGGGTTGGCCGAAAATCCAAAAACTCAGTGGTGTGTTTGCAAACTAATATTTCTGGATAAATTAAACCATGGTGATCTGTAAAACGCATTAAATTCCAGCGGAGATGTGGGAGGATGTTCCCCAGCAAAAAGAATTAAGCAACTTTTCAGTGAAGTGCTTTTCAATAGGAAACCAAGGGTTTTGAGTTTAATTTTTTTTTTTTTGTGACCTCTTTAGTAACAAGCTACAGCAAGATACGATGAAAACGTTAGTAGCTTGGAGGCGGGGGGCTTCGCCCCCTAGATTCCCACTGGGACCTCGCCTCTGGACGACCCCTTCCCCTGCTGGAGCGAGGTGCAGCTTTCGATTCGCTCTGCGAGCCAAAAGATTTGCCCTAGCACCCCTTTGCCCCGAAGTCCCTCATTTTGACATTCTGCCACCGTCACTGAGTAATAACGTTTTGTGTGGCAGTTTTATCGCGACAATATTGCTTACAACTTAAAAATAAAAGAAAAGAGTTGTATAACACAGTGGAATCATTTCATATAATATGCAAGTGTTATATTTAAAGATCTTTCATATAAATCCATTAACCAACAGCACTATCCTTTCCAACATATAATGTCCTATATAAAATAAATGTATTGAGACGTGTTCTCTTTTTGTTAGCAGTATAGCAACGTCTAAATAATTACAAAGGATAAAATATCCCTAAAACACAATATACAGCGCTGTAGCGTTGGTCAATTGGCTATTCATCCTATTAGGTTCGTACACTTCCTTGTGAAAACTGTCGAAATTTCCATTGAACCCCTTATTTATTTTTGATACCTTTCACTTTCAAGTACATTTAAACATAGAATTATTGCAGTGTTTCCTTGTAAGAGAAATGCATCAGTTGCAAAATTTAGTTTAGTCCATAGAGGTTTTGATATGTCGTTGAAACAAAACTATTAGGAATACTTTTTGAAAAGGGAGGTTAAGATAATCTTTTACTGAAGTGGAACCCATTTGTCCAGCCATGGCATTTCTCTTCATTCCATTATTCAGTTTGGCTGCGAAATGCCGTACTAAACACATATATATGCTGTAAGAAATCGTGCGCATGAGGGAAGAGTTTTTCCTCGTACGCACATTTCATTTCAGTTTTAAAGTCATTTTAGTGAATGTACTAATTTCTGAATAGATTGATTTAGGAACTGGTATTAAACAGTTACACGTTTCAATGATAGGACGATAAAAACCTAACATTTTGAAATTTATTATGCAGTAAATTACATCAGACATCTTCAGACTTCTCTGACAACATTTTTTCATTTGTTTCTGCAGTGACAAGCAATTTCTAGAGTTGGCTCGAGGCCGGAAGGCATTTTCATGTTTCTGTTAGCCTACATATAGTCGTTATGTGTATAGTTGAAGTTAAATGCATAATATTGTCACGTTTTCCTGCTTCCATAGTGACATACACACATTCGCTGTTACAAATTGTATTTCGGCAGTAGTATAACGCACAAGAGGGGGTTTTCCACTAAACGTGTCTTTCTGTGACACCCGTCAATGTAAACTTTTACAGCTTTTACAGAACACTCTAAAACTTTCTTATCAACTTTGAATGGAATCTAATCAACTGGGGCACGAACCGGAATCTTGTCAAATCTTTGACTAGATCCAACTCATAAATAAAACGAATACTTTCACATTTGAACTATTTCTTGTCAATTTTGAAACGTGCCCCATTTGAATAGATTTTTTCTAAAGTGAAGTCCGAGAACAACAATGCCTCGTTACAATGGCAGCAGGCTACTTGATTGAACACCATTTGGATCAGTGCAAGTCTAGAACTCTGGTCAGGCTCTTCAAACGTTCCGTAAGCAATTGAGGATTGTGCTGAGCTGATTATACTTTCGACGCTTTTTCAAAAGAAAAAAAATGGTGTTTAAACGTTCAATATGTAGCGAATGTTCTACAATGTTCAGCATAAACTAAAATAACACTTTGTGCATGAAACACCCCGACCAAGGCAGACCAATTCTATTCCAGTAAGAAGACCTTTCCTATTGCTCAATGTAATCATCTTCATAGTCGCAAATGTTGTTTTCAAGAGTAAAATAACTTTTATCGCCATGGTCTTCTGTGTTGTATTTGTCTCCAAAATCCTACAAATGGACGAATAAAAGAAAATATTCAGTTTTGATTCATTATCTTCATTTTTATTTTGCTATGTATGTGTTATATGTTTGACCTACATCAAAATAACATCTACAAGAAATTCATTTACTTTAATGTTACTTCAATTAAGGGAGGAAACATAGAAAAATTACTATAGAACAGGTTTGTTATCTAAAGGAGACATCTTTTTCTCTGGGTAGCAGTCTGTGCTGCATATTTCTTGTTCAGTCATACCTCTACCGCCCGCCAAACTGATTATTGGTATTCCGAATACCGAACAAATTCTTTTGGATATTTATGGAAATATGTGGCCTTCAGACTGGGTGAATGATCGTGAATATTCACTAGACGGCAACATCCCTTTGGAAGCAAAACACGGACTTATATATATGGACACAGTATGTAACGTATACGTCCTATCCGTAGATGTTCGCCATCGACTGGGACAAAAAAAGGCGCACCAAGATGGCCACCGTGAAGCTACAAATCGTCCGATTACGACTCTGTAATATTTTAAACAAAAGTTGAACTTAAATGGGAGAAAGTATCATATTCCTGCAATAAGTGAAGTGAATTTGACCTTATTTTGCCCTATTTTCAAATTATTTCAATATTTCAAAATATTGCAATATACTTGAGCAAGTCCAAACTTTCACACAAAACCATAGCAGACGGCCATCTTGGTGCGCTTTTTCTCACACGTACGGTAGCGACAATGTACTGTGCAGTATGCTCTGTCCATGTATAGGAAGTCCGTGAAGCAAGTTAATTCAATTTATTAATTAATCAGTCAATGCTATAAAAAGACATCGAAAATCAGAAAGTTCCTCAATCTCCGGGTACAAAGCAACAGAGAGAAAAAAGGCATGCAGTAGTCCATACCATCCACAGAGTTGGTATGTGATTGTAATAGCCACGCCATAGTAGTACCAACTGGCCTCTGCAGAGTGTGTTATGCAACCCAAATGACCAGGCATCCCAGATTTCAGACTAAACTTCCAGTTTACGACTACAGGAGTACACTCGCTGACTCTAAAACAATAGTCATACTATCATATTATGGGGTTAATGAAATTTGCGTCTGAAGTTGGACGCAGTCCTCTTCGTTTTGGGAGACGGTGGCTTAAGCTAGCCACACACTTACACGACTTCGCACACCGCAACTCAACTCGATCGTCGGATCTCCAACAGTCTTGACAAGTGCGTGAGATTACTACTGCGATTGGCATTTGCAAGACCAGTTTTAAGTTGGGCCGACTTCAGTCGGGAACAAACATGTTGCCAATCACAGCAGTTGCAGCCTCGACGATAGAGATGAAATGCGGTGTGCAAAGTCGGGAAGTGTGTGACTAGCTTTAGAAGCCGAAGAGCTGAGAAAAAAGAGTCGCTCCGCAGTGTATCTGCTCCTTGGCTTGACCGAGTGGTACAATTGCTACAATCAAGGACTTCAGAGATGAGAAATACAAACGAGACAGTAGAAAGGACAGGTAGGATTAGAACACTGCACAGAATTTCCATAACACAAAAATGTATTTTTGATGGCTCAAATCAGTGATGTTTTCGAGACCGGAGGCTTTGATTCACGAATCCGTCAATTTTCAACTTTCAAGAACCCGAAGCCGGACTGAGACCGGAGTCCCTTGGTACTTTCTCAATGGTAGAAAACAAGAATGAAATAACAACATCCTTGCCCAATATAAATCTCAATGAGCCTCTGACTGTTTGGCAACTTTTGTTTGGTCAATAGTTAGAGCGGTGTCCCCCTCCCCCACACACACTACATTCATGTAGCAGCAGCAGCATTAGCTATATGCCTACAGTGGTAACAGGCCTGCTGTATAGTAATAATGCAAAAATCCGTTGCGGGTGGATACATTTGGGGCGATAGGCACTGTTAAGAAATTTCCTAACTGGCTAACAAAGAATACAATCGATACAATACATTGACAGCAACCAATCAAGGAACACCGTGTTAAACAGTACGCATCAGCCGAAATATTTGGACATTGCCACTGCTTCCTTAGGAATAGTAATTTGAATTTATGTATTTCGTCATAATGTTATAATAATTATACCAGCGTTTTATACTGAGGAACAAGAATGTAAAAAAAACAAACCTCTTTTGCAGTTTGAAGGAGACACACGAGTTTTTGTTTCCATTCAGTAAGATCGGGCCGTTTATCAACTGTCTTGTCCCATGAAGCAAGCATCATACTGAATCTAGATGAGAAATTAATTTGCCTGTTAAATGAAATATTGAGGTACTTTTCGTGCAACAAGTATTGTATCAACATTTCAGCTAGGTTCTATTGAAATTCACGCTATTGTGGATGCAAAGTACAAGTTCCATTCCAACGCCATCCTTCTGATTAATAGTGATTTCGTGTGACCTCAAAAGAGGTTTGCATATTACTCTTTGAGATAAATGTCTTTGTAATTAGTAAGATAAGATTTAACGACACACCAACACGAATGTGTTATATAGTGTCCTTCTGTTCAATACTTTTCAATTCCTCCCGTTTGATTGCCTCTTACGAAAGGCAGCGAATACCGTGGGCTGGTTCTACAACCTCCAGTCCACAGGGGAATATGATATTTATGTATGTATATAAGTCTCTTTAACCTCCTCGGAGGTGTCACAGAGGATGTAAATAAACAAACAAACAAACAAACAAGCAAACAAACAAAAAACTAGCTGAACAATAGGTTCCTCGCTTAAAGATGACACATTTATACAATGCATATGAAACCTCAATGTTACCCATTTGAGATATGTTCAATGGTTAAAGCCAGTTTTTGTAATTTCACTAACTGGTGACCTTAGACGACATTTACCTCTTTCCAAAAGAGAGGGTTTTTTCATGTTTCGTCGCAGCGTAAAATAATTCATCATGTCTCGCTATATCTGCTTTGGTTAGATAGTTAGATTAAGTTGTACAGCCCATTTTCCAACCAATTGGTTCAAGTCCAGCCGGCCAGGGTCTTTTTTCCAGTTGCAAATCTGCTTTGGGATATCGCGTTCATGGTTGTGGGGCTTTAAACTCTGGTGACCCCAAAACCTCTCACTTACATCGAAATAACCCAGGCAAAAGTGTCCTTTAGAAATTCGGCAGAAATTTTGAAGGAGTCTTTCAAAAGTCCTACAGGAGTTGCCAAAGTCCTGCAGGAACTGAAAATTTTCGACTAAATTTAAGGTAAATTGAAGGACCTGTCTTTCATTTTCCTGTATTTGTCATGTTGAAGTTTTGCAGGTTTCCTGCAATTTTGCCCGTGTTATCCAGGGAAGTTGGATGACTTATTTTTTTTTTTGCCTAGGAAGCTTTTTCACTTAAAAACAAAATCACGTGTCTAATTATAAATAAAAAACTTATGACATTTGTTTACTTGTTTTAACATAGTATTGATACCTATTTTCAAGATTAACATTAGTTATAACATTAGTTACCAAGTAGCAAGCATTATCAATGAATTCATAAAAAATAAGTGAAAGATTTACTAGCAAATACTACTATGCATTGTTCCAAACTACAACTAAATCTTGCAATATTTCATCATTATCAGTATGAAAAGAAAAACAGTTAACTGGCAATATTGCAACACAACAATGTAATGAAAAAACTTGAAACTACAAGAGTTCACCCTTGAGTTTAAAGTTTTACACTTACAGTCCCCCTGGACATGTTAATGGTTGGTCAAGGTATCGCATTTTCCTGATTTCTTGCTCAATTTCGTCACAAGTAAAACCCTTGTAGGGCGTTTCACCTATGGAAGGAGTGGAAATTTTTATCAATAAGGAGTTTTACGGATATCATGTACGTGTCATATATTGGTCTTTCTTTTTATTTTCCAAAAGGGTCGCGAAACTAGAATTGTTCAAAAGTTGTAATGCATTACGTAATCAATTTCTGCAATTTCTCTTACTGTTATAAGGTATTTATTAACTAGAGGAGGATGGTTAACATACCCAGTGAATATATTTCCCAAAGAGTAATTCCAAAAGTCCAAACATCAGACTTGTCGAAGTAATTGTTAAGGAATATAGTTTCTGGTGAAAGCCAAGCCACAGGTGGGACAGACTGAAAACAAGACACCAAATTATTAGTTTTATAATGAAAACGGGATTTTAACTTTATTGAATAATCTCCAATTGCGGTTCTTGTGGGTTCTTACAAGAACTATGACATTTCCAAATAGCACGTGTCTGATTCAATGTGACATATATCTGTATATTGTTAGTTAGTAGTCGCAGTGTATCATGTACATTACGTCGTAAGTCCACAACGAAAGCAAGGCGTACCCCTTAGTCTCACTATGTCTTCATGTTGACTTAAACAACGTTTTTTTTATCAGATTGACTGTTCAATGAGAAATATCCCCTGCTCAGATAATCCCAATCTCATGTGATGGTTTCCTTAACCTTAACATTGAAACGTAGAGGTTCTAGTTTGGTGCCGTACTGCCGTACTATCATATACTGCTTATGCGATGCAATTGTTTCATACATCTAATAACGACTAATTTAATTTAACTTGATTACATGTTTGCATAAATTACCTTCGCAAGAATTTGATTAATTCGTTCTGCTGATAGTTGTTTTGGCCAAAAGTCGTATAACTTGCAAGTTCCTATCTTCGTTAAGAGAATTTTCCTAGTACACAAGGCTGGATGACAGTACTGGGATTTGTGAGAAAAGTGTGAAAAACTTTAATACGTAAGGAACACAACTTTGTAAAAATTAATTGCATTTACCTCGATAAACTATACTTTATTCAGGGAATTTTAAAAAAGGTTATTTAAATAAAATTTCTTCTCGATTCATGCAAGTAGAACTATCAAAATTGATAAGAATTACATCTCTGTCTGTCAGATAAATTAAACCATCGGCGACATCCAGAGCAAACCCAGTCAGCTGGATGGTTCTCTCGTCTAAGGTTTGAGTGATGTTACATTGAGAGTCACGTGACTGCTGGTAATTCCTTAGTAAGAAATCCCTCAGTGTTCCATATTCGAGATATTCTAGGTATATGTAGTACGGAACTATATGCAAATGAGAAAGAGATAGATTGTACAACCGTTTAATTGTGTCCATTCGCAATTAACATCTTCGGTAGAAATACAGGACCTTTATTTCTGTTACATATATGATTAAGGGATCTTCGACATATAGTCAAAACAGCTATTTGATCAACAATGGTAGATTTCTTTCCCAGGGTTTAAATTCAGTGCAACATTTGTCTGTTAATTTCGTTTTAAAAAATATCCTTTCAAATGCTGACCATTCTCTATGAACACTAAATTTCTACACAAAAATTGTGATTTGAAGTGTTAAACAGTTTCGTTTCGAAATTCCTTTTATTAAAACTACATAAATTATTTACTAACTATAGTCTCTAGTTTGGCTTTTAATTTGGATATTTTCAAACTTATAAAAGCCCCTTTTCATATCAAAACACCACACTGTTTCCATTACATTTGTAATTTGCATATAGCCGAGCACATACATAATTGGTCCCTTTTTCTATTTGATTAATTTGCATATAGATGCATAAGCTAATTCTGATCTTGATATTAGTATAATCAGTAATGGTCTCAAAATATGGTCCATTTTTGATAGATTCTGATGGAATATGTGGATATTGCTTAAGATTTGAATGGTTTAAAATCAAATAGCTGAATATGGCATGCAAATATATCTGCAGACATTTAACATAGTCGTTTTATCAAGCTGTTCCTAACTCCTTCGTGTTATTTAAATGTGGTGTAAAGGATGTAAACTATAATCACATTCTCTCTTAGGTCTGTAAATATAGTTTAGTACATTACCGTTTGAAATGGAAACCCCAAGTATTTCGACGACATTTCTATGACTTTTTAGTGTTTTAACATGTTCAGCTAAGGTTCTCAAATTAAAATGTTCTTTCAGCTGGGAGCTCTCTGAAGAGACGGAAAAGAAGAAATCAAAATACAAAACATACTGGTCTATGATAAGGTCAAATTGTGTACGGCTTGTGTACTGCTCAAAAATGTTTGAGCGACAACTGAATACTGCGTCATGATTTGGATTAATCAGTCGCCTGGTATAAAAGCTAACTGGATATTTATGACTGGGACAACGTAAGCAATTCAATTCCTTACCTGATAAACACTTTACAATGATTTTTTTACTACTTTCGTTTTCAAAAGATGCATTTGCTGTCCAATATTGAAATGTTCCTTCACCAGGAAGTTGGATTAACATTTGAACGTCACTCAGGGTTGATGTTTTGACATCATCATAAATTACTTCAGTAGCATCTTCATCTGGTGATACTTAAAATAAAAAACAAACAAACAAACAGAAAAAAAAAGAAAAAAAAAGTAGTTTGATCTTCGTATACTTTTGTCCATAAACATTTTATATTTACGAGTTTCCAAATTAGAGATGGCTATATTGAACTGAAATATTTTCCAATGTTGCACACTGTGAAGATGAAAAGTGATGAATACATTTTAGACTTTCAGTTATTATAGTTAGGAGTGACAAGATTTTCAAAGTTAGCGAAATAGCATTGGATATACTTGTAATGATACGGATGATAAAATGTATTTTAGTGAAATATGAATACAATGGTAACAAAACAAAAAGACTACGGTAAAAGTTTACGAACTTGAATCCATTTTTCTAGTGTAAACGTTACTTTTCACGTATATATCAGCACCATTCAAGAAACCCAACAAGCTTAAAAATACTAAATGGAATATCACTTATTAGGTATTTCGCCTACTTGAATTTTGTATCGCTGGTAATTCTCTTGAAATGTGAGTAAGTCCATCAACTGGACGCTCACGCAATGCGAGCTGAAGACTTCTGAAACATGAAGAAGATATTTCCTAAGCAAAACTTATCTTGATAGGTGGGGGTTACTCTTAAAACTCAAAACCACGTTATTAATAATTCAGTTTAATTCGCCAATAGTTAAAGCTTAATTACGTTCTGTGTTTAATTTGGACCTTTGTAGTGAAGAAGCATGAAAGAAGGGATTAGTTGTCTGTTTTTTGACGATTTCATTGTGTTCAGTCACAACTTTCCACTCAAAAGGTCATTATCATACTGACAGTACTCACTATATGTTAGATGGGGTTCAGGTTGAAGCGAACTGATAATCAAATAAAAAAACCCCGAATAAGTTAAACAAAAACAAAACAAAACGTAACAAACAACCAACACTAGAGATGATTGGATAGTCAGTTTCAAACATTTCTAAACTTTTGGAGACAAATTTACGATACCTTCCCAAATAGAAATAATTTCTGTCATTCAAAGTCTTTATGCATCGATTCCTATGACTGTGTTTCACCCACATCGAAGTCGGAAGAAGGGAGAACAGCCAGTGAGCGCCAACTGGCGGGCTTAACTTGAACCAATAGGTTTTAAACTGGACCGTAAAACTCGATCTAACTAACTGACTGACTGACTGACTGACTGACTGACTGACTGACTGACTGACTGACTGACTGACTGACTGACTGACTGACTGACTGAATGAATGACTGACTGACTGACTGACTAACCCATATCGGAGACTTAATGCTGATTGTATTAAATGGAGACTGTGCACAACATGATCAAGCAACAATTCATAACCCGTCAATAATCAGCTGTTTCCATGGCAATAATTGTTAATTATTCCCACATTTTATAATCTCTTGAAATTAAGGATATTATTCTTTTCTTTGGACGGTATTCAATATTTGTTCACTAATTTAGACTATGAAAAAATAACAAGCTTTTGTTAAGGTAATAGAAATCAAAGCGTTTAAAAAGAGGGATCTCATTTTCAATTAACTTACGCTGATAAATCCGTAGATTTGGAACCTAGAAAAATTAAAAAGATGATAAAAATAATTTTGATAATCTAAAACCCAGAACCAACTGTAATGAACCTTTAAATTAGGCATATATATGAAGGAAGCGCTAGTTACTTTAATCTCATCTAAGATTTTCATCAATAAATTCCTTTCATAAAACAAAACAAAGCACGTTTAATATGGTAATGAAATAATATTCACCACTGCGTCTCCTTGTGCTATAATAGGTCGTTAAAATTGCTAGTAGGACAACCACTGCTATTGAGGTTGGTAAAAGTACCCACACTATCGTACTGTTTTCGCTGGACGCTTCTGTAACGTCTTTAACAAAAAGAAAGAACGAACCACAGATTACGAAACATTTAAAGACCAAATCTTTTCACCCAAGACAGTTCCAATTTTCCTGACCTGACCTACTTGCGATTACTTCAGCCCCTCCCACTATACTTTCTAAAATTCATGCTCATCCCGACACAATCTCAGTTTATTGTTTCAGTCAAAGTGAGTATACAAGACACAAAATGTGTAATAAGAGCAATCTCAGTACATTGCATGTAGTGTAATATGAGTTACAGTACGCTGCAATTTTTGAAGTTGCTGCGTGCTCAGTGAAAGAACTTTACCAATTGAAAATTTTCTTCAGACCACTACAAAAATTGCACTTCGGTGTGAGAATAATTTTCTGCATTTGAACACCTCTAACATGTTATACACTTACATTGCCCGTTTTTCTCATGCAATACAGAAATGCTACTTTAATCATCACATTAAATATTTCAAAATGAGCTTGGTGTAATTTTGAAAAATTTTCGGGGAGAAAAAATGGTTTGAATTCGTACCAGATTTACGATGGAATGTTATATTAGCCTTTTTTGTTTTGTTGACTTGATCGAGAAAGCAAATGCACATTACGACTTCATCATGTTTGGGGAGGAAGTTGAAGAACAAGATTACACCGGATGATCCGGAATTGTCAGACTTGCTTTCATGAAAGGTTTTGCCATTTCTTGTCAATGTTAATGTTGGTGTAGGCCTGGCGGCTGAAGCGTTGCAGATAATGGTTACTGTATCACCTTGGACAAACTTTACTTCATTAGATTGACCTCCATTTACTGTAATGACAGGTTTTGGTAACTCTGCGAGGGAACACAAAAGTAATTCTTGATTCTGAATGTCAAATATAGAATATCAACTACTGGGTCACGATTTTAGAAAAGTAACAATTCAGCACGGAATTACGAAATTTTTAATATTTCCAAAATAACAGCGAACGTTTAAATCAATCGTCAAATACATATAAATTTTTCTGAAAAGATATGATATAAATTTTTGATATTAGTTTTTCTGGAAAAGAATCAAACAGAAAACCTTTTTGCAGAGTCCCTTTAACTTACCAAACGTTTTTAATTCTAAACTAATGGTCTCGCTATGGTTAATCTGCGGTATTGTAATTGTGCAGGAAAATATCGCTTTCTCAGATTTTGCTTGAAGTGCCAGCGTGGAAGATGAATTAAATGTCTCACTGTCTACATCACTAGAACGGTTTGCAGTTGACTCCACACTGTGATTGTATCCCTCCAATGTTAGATCGGCAGCTGGTCTGGCTCCTTTGGCAAAACAACTAATGTTTACATATTCATTCTTTGGAACGTAATTACTGTCTTGCGCTAATTTGCCATTGATCAAGTAGAAAACTGTAGGTTTAACTGAAATTGAAACACAAACATTGATGTACCCTTAGTGATTTTATATAAAAAAAATCTGTTTTTTAGTATTTTAGAGTAACAAGAGTCATGAATATTCAGGAATATAATCTAGGTATGAGACATTGACTCAAAGAACTTCTAATGTACAAATTTGTGAAAAATTCCTCAAGTTCCATGAATTTGGCATTTTTTTTTTTTTTGGGGGGGGGGGGGGGGTCTTTGAGAAACGTTTACTGTTCACTTTGCATTGTTTTTAACAAAATCGTAGGAATTTCAAAGAAAGTTATTTTCAGAAAACCATTCAGTCAACTGTTGGCTTCTCTAGCTCAACGAGCTTTACTTCATTAAATCATTTTGACTAAAGAGTTTACACAAAAAAGATTTAATACAAGGAATATAAAGTCGACATGTCATTTCTGAAATGCAGAAAGTATTTGGGCTTACTAACGTTCGACTTACTCATTGATAATGTTTTGGGTCTTAAATGTAAAGGATATAGCATAAAGGGTGTCTGACGCGGATAAACACATTACATGACCCTTTTGTGTTATGAAATTTATGCTATATCTTACCATATGTACGGAATGTGGCACTGACTAAAGTTGTAATATCTGTTCCATGTAGGCTACTGTTACAGGTGATTATTAAATTTTCTTCATTTGCCCTAAACTGCAGAACTGATGTTGTATCATTAGTTCTATTCTCTTGTTGATTATAGTCAGATACCGTGTAGACAATAGTATCAATTGGATTTCCATTCTTCTTCCAAGTCAAAGTTGCTTCAGGTTTAGCTCCTTTGGCGAGGCACGTAACGTTAACTTGACTTCCTTCTTCAACATACGTTTCTTTTTCAGAGTGAATTTGACTTACACGGTCTCTATCGTATGTTTCATTAACTAATAATGACCCATCATGTAACATCACTACCCGCGGTGGTACTGAATGAAGTACAAGAAAAATAGATCATATTTTTGATTGAATTAAGAACATGACTCGTTGAGAAAGATATGTAATGCATATCAATTTTCACATGATTCCATTGCTTCATGTGGAAATATGGAGCTTTTGTTCATAAAAATATGCCCCCAAATCATCAACTTATATAAGTAAAATAAATTACTGTAACTCAGTGTAGTACATTCCATATTAACATGATAGATAAACGAAACTGAAAGTACGAGAGTGTCCTTGTAGACAAATTGTCGTCCCTCATTTTGAGCTTTATAAAAAAAGGGGACAATCATTTTTTCCCCTATCCTTGGAAATGATTTTCTTATGCAGAGACAATGTTGGGAAGAAAATTAAAGAATATACGAATCACAAATAAGGTTAAATCCGAACAGCAAATTATTACCTATCACTACTATGCAGCAGTATTACACTACTAAAAATTTTTCATAACTTTTACTACCTGGGGAGGGGGGACATGTCATTATGATTTAATAATTGGAATCACTTTAAACTTACAAAATTTATTTTTGAAAGATGATTTTATTTAGCACTAAGACATTCTTTACAAAACAAGGAAGCAATTATCTAACCTACTGCCCAAATCAAAAATGAAACAAGAGAAATCCTGAGTTTAAAAATAAACGGTCGAATAAATCCTCGTTAGGTCGAATTTATCAACTGATGGTCGAATATACCTTTACATGACCGAATAAACCAAATAATTTCTGCGATTTTTCTTTCACTTAAATAATTGAAACACTGGTTTTTAAAATTTTAAAGGCAATCTAGACAGATCATTGGTAGCTGAAAATTAAATAGATTTCTTTGAAACATTTGATCGTTTCTCGGCAGGAGGAAAAAGGAATGATTTCTTGGGAGGTCGAAAACCACTCGCCTTACCCTACAGTTTTTTTTTTCGTCTCCCACTGGTACAAGCTCCTTTTGAAGGAATTGTTTCTTTTGCTAAAAAAAAAGTTGTCACCGTCCTAGCACTGGGTATATACTATACGTATTGTTCCTGCTCCTTCTTCGTACATGCCCTACTTCGTTTAAGCCAAGTGCCCTCTTTGATAAGATGGTGATCACAAATATATGCGAAAAGTCTTATGAGAAATTTCATACTTTACTGTAGTATTATTTGTAAGTAGATTGGTGTTTAGGGGTTGGGATTTGTTCTTAATCTGAGGTAAGAGTGGACATAACCTCATTTTTCAATAAAAATTGTTGTGTGAAAAACCAATGCCAATGAGCGATTTCTTACATATATGGGGCATGCCCCTGTGCACACAGATCGTCGGACATGTTTCTGGTTTGAATTTTTGCTGGAAAAAAACACGAACATAAAAAGGTTCCATGTGACTTTAGTGCCAAGGATGAAATATTTCAAAGATTTGAATACAAGTTCAGTGCATCCAGCTTCTAACATTTACGTCTATTTTGGGTAGTACCCCATACTATCAAACAGAATTCCGAAGTTTTCATCTCCTTTGGCACTCGTTCTTGCTGTTGCTTTTCAGTTTTAAGTCAGTGTTAATGAAAAAACTAGATGTAAAATTACAGTAACTTTCCGTACTGGAAAATTGCATCATGAAAAAGGATCAGTCTAAATACTGTGGCGCTCATGTATATCATTTTGTGACTTTTTTATTACCCTAACTAATGTGATGGCGCACTTCTATTATTAAGTGATAAGAATGACTGTATTAGCGTAAAGCGTATGTCATGTAATACAGTTATTTTAGTCGGAGAGCTTACCCCCTAATCATTTACACAATCGAGAACGAAAGGTTTGAGAGTCCCATTCTAACAAGAACAACGTTAGAACAAAAGAGATTTATTCCTTAAATTTCGCATTCCATAGGTACAGGTGGGACCCTAAATGGCCTCCAAAATGACCATCAATTTTACTTTCGAGATCGTTAATGATATTGAAACACTTAACGTCCTGGACATTAACCACCTACGAAGGGCCGAAAAGTAGAGCCCAAGTAAAATTTCAATTACACTTTGGAGAACAAATTTGAAAGTAATACCATTTTGTCTCCACCAATCTCTGGACATAAAAGTATAACTTAGGAAAGGATCTTGTGGGGCAATATAGCTTAAGGAGGACTCAAATGAACCACAAGAGGCCCACTTTAACTTGTCAGAAAAAAACCAATATTAATAACATTTGGTCCATTTACATTGCAAGTTCCAAAAATGATACTTCAGATTCAAAAATGATTGGGAACATGGTCCTCTGATGACAAGGGCCCAACTAGGGGCCCACATAGGGTCTCAATTTAACTTTTATGAATTGATTCTGTAATGTCCTCCACACGTTACTTGACATCACAAAAACATCACTTAAGAAAAGATGGTCCCGGTCATTCTAGCTTAAGAAGGGCTCACATGGGCTACATGACACTACACAGTATACTTTTATCCTTTCCAGAAAAACGCCAGTATTTAGAGTAATACATTTATTTACAACCCAAGTTTTTACAATTAAAGGTACATTAAAGACCAAGATTGATGGGCCCTAATTCGGACCCAAATAAGACCCCACTTACGTTTTTGAGGACAAAACCTGGAACATTCTCGGGAATTTTTGTACTGTGTATGCAATGTGCCCTGAGTTGATTATAAGCCCTCAGAATCTTGAAAAATGTCAGCCCTCTGAAATTAATGATGGAGAAGAGGTTCGTAGCCACAGGTGATGGGGTTCTGCACGCTGACTGCACTGCAAAATATTTCTGCCTGTAGTGATTAGCTTTGGCGCCCTCACTTTCAAATGTACTTTTTCTCTGCATTCCAACCAAACATTCCGGCATAGATTATGTTAATTAGGGTCAACATGCCTACAGCTGTTGAGCACACACTCAGTTTTCATAGTCACGTACACTGAGGTCATGCTGTAGACTGCGAATAGAACACTTCACTGCAGCATTACGTGATTGCACTCAGCAGACGCCTTTCATCTTTAGTCTCGACTCATCAACCAGCAATTTCGAGACAGCATTTTCTTGCAGAGAAGACCATACAGGTACCATAGAGTACTTAGCATTGCAATCAACATTTTATCTACAGTTATATCGATTGTCTTTCTCACTTTGGCCTCGTATCATCATAATCACAAGAACGTCCACTTGTTGTTCAGCGCCGCAAGGTGCACGATCAAAACAACCAAGTCATCGCTTGTATTTAGGCCAGTTTACTTACGCACACTAACTTACGTGCTATAACTGTATTGGCATTTACTACGTAGCTTATCTAGACCTAAGCCTAGCCCTGCAGCGTCACAGATTGCAGTATTCTGGTAGGCAAAGCATT
Organism: Holothuria scabra; assembly: GCA_037179385.1. Lineage (NCBI taxonomy): Eukaryota > Metazoa > Echinodermata > Holothuroidea > Aspidochirotida > Holothuriidae > Holothuria > Holothuria scabra. The sequence goes on from CM074185.1 coordinate 42,358,551, forward strand.
ACTACGGTTGCAGCATTTCAACTGCCACGGTCAGCTTAATTGGGGTCCAGCTTATACCGGCAGTGCAACCTCGGCAATTCATCTGCATATCATTGGCAAATCACCGCCAGCAGCATTTATCTCTGCCAGAGTATTTAACGTACTGGTGGCTTCTCAACTCACTGGCAGAGCCATTCAATTGCCCAAATGAACCGCCTACTACAACAGATCGATGGTGCCAGCTGACTCACTAGTTCCCACCGTCACGATCTGCTTGGTGTAGACTTGCGTGTGGCTATAATTACGTAACAATTACCAGCTGATGGCGATAAGACTATCGCTACTCCATTCAACTTCAACCATTCTCATTATTCAGCATATCTAGACACGTGTATCAAGACGTCAGTCATAACTTAACTGCATGCTAACCGGTACCCTTTATGTTTATACCTTCACAGATCGGCTGGAGAACAGGATTGGCGCTGATGGGGATAAATGAGCACGTGTGGAATTGGAGACCACATAACCTTCTGATTCGTAACCCAACCTTCTGATTGGCTAAACCACCTCAGCCTTCACAAAAATTCTCCAAATGCCCACCAAATAAAATTGATTAATTGTACACTGGGTATTAGGGTAAATATTGATCTATTGATCCCCCAACCTTAACACTTGTCCAGTCCCCGCCCCATCCCCGGGACTCGTAACAAAATAGTAAAGTCAGGTTAACAGGCCCATACTGTTGACAATTCTTAGCAATTACTAGCCTTTATCTCCTCAGGAGAACAAATTTCAGCCAAAATGCATGATTCTGTTAGGCAGAGGAGTTACTGCTCTACATGGCATGCATGAGTGTATGTGGTAATGGCATTTCTTTCACATATTAGGACCAAAAAAACTGAAAACTAAGTGTCATCGTACGGTGGGTAAAAGAAGTTGAACAGTCAAAATATTTACAAGGCATGTGCAAAAGATCCTCGTACAACAATCTGCAATAAATTTGTAAGCTTTTGGTTTAAAGTTTTGCTCTGCGCTGTAATTTTTAGACCATGTTGTGTCTTGACACTTTTTCTTTTGCCTAACGTGTAGCACACATTCACATCGTGCACATAGTGGACCTAATCTCACCTACAACTGAAATATCTGCAAAAATCTCCTTATTGGAAGAGCCGTACAGTACTAAAAACTGATAAATTCTTTATTTTCGCGATGTAAGCATTCTGTACCAGAATAATGTGTAGAGGTTCTTGAAGTTGACGAATTTTTGCGCATATTGATAAGGCTTACATCAGTTCGGGAGAAAATGAGAATTCACCCGATCGGGGGAAAATTTGCAGTATGAATATTCATGAGCACTAAGTGTATACCTCTTAACAGTCGTCGCTTTGTTTTATAAATGTGGATGTATTCAAATACAAGTTTATTGTTCACAACCACAGACCGAAATCACAAGAAACTTTCGACAACGTTTTATGAACACAATTGCAAGCACGAGTAACTTACAAAACTTTCTGTTGAAAAAAAATAGCATAAATCCTGCGGCTGTGTCGAGTCTATATTTTAAGCTAAGGACACAAAACGTGGCAAAATTGCTGGGTGCCTCAAAAATTGCGCGCTGAACTACCCTATATGATCCAACTTTTTTGTTCTCCTAGCATCAAAGTTTCTAAATATTCCAAAATTTCTCTTTCTTAAGATTAATGAATTAATAATTCCAGGTAATTAATTTTCCAGGTGTTTTGAACGTTCGCTTCCGTTGAATTTCCGCGGTAGGATCGCAAAGCATCAAGGGAGAAATTTGAAAATGGCGCAACCCATGGCCGTATTTTCCCCCGATCGGGTGAAAAACCATTTCCCCCGGAAGAGGTTACCTCCCGAACTGTACATGTAATATGCAACGTTAAGTACGTTAAGTTGCTTACTAAAATGGCGGTTTTGTTACCTCATGAAGTACGTTTGCGGAGGGGTCTATCTTGCGCCGTCGGCGCTTTACCATCTTTGGTTTGGATACTTCGATGTTTACTTTGGATATTTTGAACCATTTGGCACTCCGGAAAAACCGAATATTCCAAGCCTAAATCTAAGGAAACCAGCCCACTTGCTTTAGAGTAAGAGTTTCTTACGAAGAGACAAACAGCAAGACCAATCGCTAACTCCAGAAGGAGTTCTGCTTCTTGCGTTTCCGGATGAAACCTTACTGACCAACCTCGAGCCTTGTGTAGCACATATTATAGCAGTGACGTAGCGTTATTTGCGGCGCGAACCGCGCAGAAATTTCCGCCCTTTTTAAACAAATATTTGAAAATTATTATGGGGCTTTCATTGGAGAAAAGTTTGGATTCTGATTCTGAAAATTTCAGGAATTTCTAAAGAATCAGTATTTCTTATTTGCTAGTCTGATATTGCATGGCGATATTTTTTCGACCTCCCAAGAAATCGTTCCTTTTTCTTCCAAACGAGAAAAAATCAAAGATAGTTGTTGCTATGCAATGTCATCTAAGGCCTACAAATCGCAGCTCTCCGACGGCACTTTAAAATTTATGAGCTTTTTTGAAGAAAAGTTTGAATTTTATGAAAGAAAATTCGTGAATATAGCACTGTAGTTGCCGATGTCACTTGATGATCTGGTGATATTGTCATTTCCAGAGCTCGGAAAAGTTTACCAAATTGATTAACGAGGGAAAACTACTGCATTAGGAACTGCGGTTGCGTCGAGCAAAGCACGCGGAAAATTTTGCACTTATGAAACAAATAATTATAGAAATGAGCTCTTATGGAAAGAATTTAGAATTTCATGAAAGAAGAGTTGAAAAACCATACTGTAGTTGACTCGTGTCACAAATGGCACACTAACGAATTTTTCACTTTTCAGAGGCAGGGAGCGATTCTTGCAGCTACGCCACTGCATCATAGGTTTTTGTCATGCGTGGCTCTAAACTAGTGGGTGAAAAGAAAGGATACTACCATGACCTCATCGAAACGGACAGAAGTTCACCCGCCATACTTCGCCTAGCTTTTTTTGAAGTCCTCCCGCCCCTTTGGCAAAGGGCCGTTCGGCGAAACCAAACTTTAAACTGCTTCCCGAAGAAGCGGAGTCCACTAAAGGATAACACTTGACTTACTTCACGGCCGTCAGATCATTTACATCAGTGGTCTGTCATGTATTGCTTTATTCTAGACTGGATGAAAAGAACCTCGCCTAGCTTAAGAAAAATATTCTAACCTAATGATGCTTTAGGAATTCGGTCTTTGATGGTCAGTCGTACTTCAAGAGAACTTTATACATATCAAGACAAAATTGAAATTGCTCCCCGACGGTGGGAATGTGCTGTCATTTCATCTTCCAACATATGTAGATTGTAAATTTATGAAACCATTGGCAACGCCCGGTGGTCGCATGCTTTTGCACGAGTTTACGATGTGTGTGCCATGTGCTTTACTAACCGTCAAATGACGTCACTGACGTCGATGCATAATTGTTCAGAATATAACTCTTGAAGAAAAGATGTTAAAATCCCTTCAACTACCTAAAGACGTTTCTATTCTTGCTTTACCTAAAACCGTTTGGATAACAGCAAATTTTAAAACTTCTACCTATAGATGAACTTTTCCCCGTATTCAGCAATCCATCTTAATGTGTTTCTCTGAACCTAATGGGTGATTCAACCTGTCTAGGAAACTTATTGTTACCATCACAAAGAAGCTGGGATAATTTATTTACAATTATTGTCTGCGTAGTAGTAAAAACCGTTACGCCACTAACAGTTGGAGAATTGTTCCTCCACATGACATACAATCTTGACGAATCATTTTTTGAACTAGAACATGGCGCCAGTCGAGGTCAATTCACCATTGTTCAAACCAACTCCGTGTTCAAACCATAGCAATGTGCATAACGAAGATGTGGTGGCGTGTTCTACTAAACGGAATATTTCAGTGCGTGATTTAATGAATGGCCACTTGCACCCATAAATTAATTGGTGTGACGTTACAAGTAACTTATCATGTTCAGCCTTAAGATGTTAAGTAAAATACCTAATGCTGAGTTCTGTATTGAAACAGATTGTACAACTCGTCATCCAGGGTTGCTGCGTTTACTTTTTAAATTCTGACAGGGACCCGGATCACACCGAACGCTTTGCTGTACCGAAACTTGTTTTCTTTAACAAAGTAAGGCGAACCCTAAAAGGCATAGTCGAAGGACAAATTCTTCGAAAAATGCAAAAGCATTTTCTGCACAAACACTGCATCTCAATAGCAAATAACGTTCGGAAGATACAAACTTTTAAGGTATTGCAATTTTTTCGTAAAATTTGATGCATCACTGGAAATCTGTGACGTCATCTCGGCACAATAATTTCACAATACATCCAATTTATTTGTAATTGTGATGCTGCTGCACGCAATAATGATCAACAGTGTTGGCTGTTTTCTATGTACGGGGAAGGGTAATGCTCGATCTACACGAAAAGATATTCAAACATTCCACCAGTATCAAATTTCTAGGATAAACAAGACTTTCCATTATAAAGAAAAACAAAAGGAATCTGAGGAATTGTGCCCACATTACATAACTTTCTGTGGCTTTGTTGGAAAGCAGAGGCATTTTTAACAAAAATAACAGGACTTAATTTTGCTCTTTGAGTTCTATATATTCATGACAATCAATGGCGTAGGAAGCAATTTGAAAGTGGGGGGGGGGGGGGGGGGGGCAATTTTTTTGCTATGCACCTTACCCTCCCCATTGACCAAAAATTACATTTTTGATGCTAAATTTTTCCCTTTTCCCCAAGAAGAACGATATAAAAAATGTATGGTATAAATCGTTTTTTTCAAATGAAACTGGGCACTAAAAAAGTAGAATTCTTCGTTTTTGCCAGCCACGCTCCAGTAGACAAAAATTCCAGTACATCTATGCCTTCTGCAAACTGAGGAACATTGATAACAATTTAATTCTTCAAGTTACTAAAGAATACATCTACTCACAGACTATTCAACTGAAAGGGTTGAAAGGCTACTGATGAAAGGTATGTATGAGATCACTTACGGTAGGTAAATGATTCCCTGTCTGAAGTCTTGCCCAGAGACTATTTAAGCGGAGCGCTACTGTCTGTTGGCACACAGCGTAAGGGAAATTTTGCAAAATCGGATCCCCCTTACAAATTGGTGCTTGTATTGAAGAGAACTTGAGTTGAGAATATCACATAGATGAAAAAGGGGTTTTCTGACCAAGGAAGTGGGGGCGGCGGAAGTCCCCAGCTTCCTACGCCATATACAGTGGGGAAGCGTTCCTCTTTCCCAGGGGTCAAGTACTGAAATTTTCCTACTTTTTCCTATCGGTGTGAAAACCAACGCTCTAGAGACATAATTTTCGACGCGCCAATCGAGTCGAAATTTTCTTCTTTAAAAAAAAAAATACCTAAATATATGAAGCTCGTATTTGCAAAATGCTTGGATTCTGAAGATGTTTTCTATTAGAGAATTTCAAAAGCTGGGGGTTTATTGAAGAAACTTCACTTCCTATGAGCAAATGTGAGATTGCAACTGCACACTCGCCAGTTTCTACACAGTATTATCTAAAGCTAGCCGCACCCTTACACGACTGTTGCACATCGCAACTAAACTCGATCGTAGGTTAGTTATTTAGTTAGATAGAGTTTAACGGCCCAGTTTCCAACCTATTGGTTCAAGTCGAGCCGCCACGGCTTTTTTCCAGTTTTGACTCAATCGTATAGATCTCCAACAGTCGTATAATGTGCGTGAGTTTACGACTGCTATTGGCAGTTGCATGACTAGTTTTAAGTCGCACCAACTTCAGTCGTGAAGAACCAACTGTTGGTTCTTCCCGACTGAGATTGGTGCGACTTATAACTGGTCTTGCAGCTGTCAATCACAGTTGTAGCGACGATCGAGTTGAGTTGAGTTGCGGTGTTCAAATTCGCGGGCAGCTAGCTTAATAACTGCGGATGGAAGGAAGCTCCGACGACACTAAAATGTTTTCGAAGCTTATTTTTGCGCCTTTTGAGATGAAAAGTTTCAAAATCAAGAGCTAAATTGGAGAAAGTTTGGATTTTATAAAAGAAAAATTAGGAAAACAGACTGTTTAGTTGTCAGTGTCACTTGATGATCTGATGCCACATGTGGCATACCTCCCATTTTTTCACTTCCGGAGCTCGAAAAAGTTTTCCAAACGGATATATGAGCTACCACTACTATTTTAGGGAGACCAATTGTAAAAAAAAGTGAGCGAAAATTTTCCTTTTTTAAAACAAATAATTACAAATATAGAACCTATACTGGGGAAAAGTTAATTGGCAGGGCACATGTGGCAAATTTCCGAATGTTTCATCTTTCAGCGCCACTAAGCAATTGTGCACCCTGCCCTTCCTGTTTCTACGTCACAGAGCACATAAACCTCGCTTTGAACGCCTTTGATGAATACATCGACTGAATGAATCAACCAGCAAACAGGTGATTTTAACTGACAGTTGCTTGAAATGAATAAACAACATACTGGTGTCCTCAATGCCATTGATTACACTACCGGTCCCCATGATTCCTCGGGTACAAATAAAGATAGTGTGACATGTCAGCAAAAAAAAAAGAAGTTTACTTTACAGTTAATCTAATCCACTCAGCCCAAACAGTCCCAATTCTCCTAACCTACTTACTTGAGCTCCTCCCACAACTGTCTAAACTTCATATTCATTCGGCCACGATCTCAATTTTTTGCCTCAGGGTGATTATATATAGTAATATGAGCTTCGGTACTCTGAATTTTTTGAACTTGCTATCAATCAAGAATCTGGGCCAATTGGTAATAACTGTAGTTTGAGATAAGAGAATTAGCCCTTCAAGGAGTAAGCTTTCCTATAGGGAAAAATCATTCAGAATTTTATCAGTATCTTTACGATTCTCAAAATATACCTCTTAAATATTTGAATTTTTCTGAAGCAACTTGTTGGTTAAGCTAAAATAACAATGCAAGAGTTTCACAGTGTTTATGTTTGTTTTGTTTACAATACATTGATAATCACTTAGTTATTTATCAGACAGAATATGGCTTGGTAATTGATGTAGTGATTTTCAAGGAAACAATAAGCTTTCAAAATAAAACCTTCTGGAAATACTAATGTTACAATTATCCTTAAAATGAAGTTTGCAAAAACAAAGGATAGCATTATGTATAATGGCATGTCCCTCCCTAAACGTAACAAGATGTACATTAATGCAACTCATTCCCAAGCATGATTAAGTGCAAATCAGAAATGATCCAGTAAATGTAGGCAATTTTCCGTTTTTAATGCTTTTTACATCAAACGCCGAAGTGTATTATTTTACGCCAGCCATCTTTAACACGCACTGATTAAAAGTTGGAACAGGGAGGTGTTATTCCAATAACACCGCCATAGTTGGAACTATAATTAATAGCGGGGAGCGCATAAAAGTAAACAGCGTCCTCTTTACCTTCGGTCGTGTGCTCAGTGCCATCTTGAGTCTGCGGGGCGTCGTTCATTCAAGTCTTAGACTTTAGTAAGACTGATCACATAAAGCGATTGGCAAGTGATGAAAAATAGGTAGAATGGGCAAAAATGACTTATAGTACCTTCGAGATAACGACTTACTAATAAGCTCAAAATCTACTAATTATTTATATTAGAACAAGTTCAAATTGGAAAAACCAGGGGAACGGACAAGACTGTTACCGTGCTTCAAAAAAATATTCAAAATAACCCCATTACTAGGAAAAAAGAATGCTTTGAATGTCGGTTGTGATCGCGTTCATAGAGCAGGGAGGTGTAACTAGATGGAGATCCATCGAATCTTTAATTTATGCTAATCCATTTAGATTGATTCCAAAGTGGACCCTAAATCCTTTATTTGGGGATTATTGAACTAAAGGGCGTGGAATTCCTTTGTTTAATACCTAGGCAACCTCATTCATACTACGGTGACTCCAACAAAAGGGATTATTTGGAACAATGCTTTCATGTGTAAGTAGTTGCCGACAAAGAAGTGCAAGACACTATCTCGGCTTTTCAAACGACTGGCTATTGCTAATGATCACAATGATCCTGGCTATAGACCAATTCTGATGATTTATGCAAATGAGCAAACGTGGAATAAGTCTAAACATTGCTATCAGATTTTCATCATTACTCGCATTCGCTCGCATGGTCTAAATGGCACATCTAAATAGAGTAAAACACAGAGAACAAGACAAGTAGGTTGTAATCCGCGTCCAAACGCGTCCAAATCGTCAAATTAATTTTCTTCCTTAAGCGACTGGCAATATTAAGGCAAGGGACAGATTTCCCGATTCGCTTTTCGACACCTAGCAGACGACTCACCAGTCTTGAACACCTGCTAATACTTCAGTGTTAAGCCTATTGAGCCATAAAGAACAACACATAAAAGAGATTAGTGTCGGCAACTATTACGTCTCAAAGGAAAGGGTTCTCGATGGATCTCCATCTAATTACACCTCCCTGCATAGAGTTAACTGCACACACCGAAAAAACTAATATGCTGAAAACGCCAAACCGTGAAAGAAAGTAAAATTGAGAAAGCCCAGTAATCGCAGTCCTAGGCTTCGACTAACCATGAAATAGTAATGGCAAGCAAGTGTTTCATCTCTGTAACCTGTCCAGTAATAAAACAGCCGACGATGTCTCGAGTTACTAGGGTAACAGAGGTTTTTTCTTGCATGGGGGTGTCGACATATCAATTTCATCTGTTGTTTAGTCTACCGGTTTATTTGGTCACATTTGGCAATTCCAGTTTTTTGTATTAGTTACTTGCAGTAAATTGAACATTCCCTTGCCTACTGCTGTTGTGACAATTGATGTTTCAATATACAACTTTAATTTCGTGTGGATGTCTGTTCAATAAATAAACCAGTCTCACCCCTGGCTTTCCGAGAGTAAACTTATTATTTGCCGTTACGGTATTCTATTTGCCGGGTATTTTTGGTTCCGTCAAACATCACCGAGTTGCAAAAATAGCAACGATTAGTACACAAATACTAAGATTATTCGAATCTAATACAAGTCAGTAACTCCAGTCATGATGGAAGGGTTTTGTTAAATGATCCATTCGGTTGGGAAATGTTTTATGTCTTTTTTGGCCATGTAACTTAAGGGTCGACTTTTTGTTTCGAATGTTTGCAGCAACAACAAAGATTGCCTGCATATGTCCATTGTATTTACATTTGCGACACCGACAAAATTATTACAGCAATGTGTATATTTCCGCGTAAGCTGCTGAAACCGATTGACTTTGTACTGTTAATTAGCAGTAGCAATTGAATGATAGGTTACAGACAGTTAAACTGTACTTTATAATATTGTATCCGAGGATTTACAAAAGACTTAGAATAGGGTAATGTGGGCCGTATTCGAGCATTGGGCGGTATTTGACCTCCTACGTTCGGTATCTTTTCTTACATTGTGCAGCAACCAGGTAATTAATTGAACTCTTTTGTATCCTCAGGAATATTTTTGTGACTCTTTTCGGAAAAAAAAATTCAAATGGTTTAATTTTTTAATTGGTATGTACAGATATGAAAAATGGTACTATAAGTTTGTGTTGTTTTACCTGATAAATATACTCATATTATCTGTTCGGAGATACATTAATTTATAATTTTTTAACAATTTTTAAGGCTAGCGTTATTGAAATATTGCAAATTTAAAATAAATCATCTTGAGTTTCTGACGACATGTCATTACCAAATGCTGTGAATCATTTAATTGTAGTGATGTTGCTTATATCATGAAAATCTTTATACAGGTCTTTTGTAAAGCTATGGAGATAAGTGATCGGCCGAGCTTTATTGTTTATTAAAGAATTAGTTTCAAAAAGTTATTTGTTTCTTCAAGAGAGACATTTCAACTTCAGCTATGTTTAAAAACTTCATTTTAACAGCATTATTGAGCAAGAAGATATTTCAATGATTTTTATACCATTCAAAAGTGTCTTTAAAAGGCTACTAATTTAGAAAGGATTGAGCTTTTGTACATCGGAGATTGCCAGTGGTTTATTGCATGTTATTTATATTGGGTTGTATTCGATACCCTGTTCTTGACTGTTCCGGAACATGCGAAGAACCTTGGACCCCCTTCTGGAGGGTCTAACTCTTCAGGAATGGTTATCATGGGTACACGGCACAAAGTGCATGTTGGCCTAACGTGCTGGCGTGCCGTGTCGTACTTTCACCACTAACTTCGTACATTTTTTTATAGTAAGCACTAAGACTGTATTCCTCTCTGGCAAATGTTCTGATTAAGATCAGTCGCTGAGCAGGCTGCTGATATTTCTTACATTCTTTCCGCGAGAAGATAAATACGCCAGTGTTTATTGTTCGTTCTCACTGCACTACCGGCGAGGTGGTGTGAGATTTTTCGTGAGGTCTTTCGTGTTTGACTCGTAAAGGAACACTGTTCACTGTTCCAGAACAGGTAGTCGAATACAGTCTAAGCTGTCGTTTGAACTAGTGTCGGGGTCCGATGTAGGCATGTAGCTACGCTCAAAATTCAGGATGGGAATATGAAGAGTTAAGACCTTATTCCAAAATTACTTCAACGAAATTGTTTGCAAAATGTTGCGAAAGGAATTGCAAATTAAAAAAAGAAAAATCTGTGAAGTGATCACTACATTCTCTTTCTTTTATGTTTCAGAAACCTCATCTCAGGCACGTGATAACGTAACCAAATATTGGGTTGGAAGAAGAGGCTGTCATCGTGAACTCTTGGTTTTAAATTTATGTCTTTACCGATGAGAAACTTTGAATCGTGGGGGAGCAAACTAGCCTGCAGCACATGTCGCTCACTTCAATCTGCAATACAAACCTAAATTGCAATTCGTTTCCATAAATAGCGCATTTCATACTAGCAAATGTGTATAGGGTTTTACATACTTATCGTGCTCGATATTTTTTTATTTAAAATAATGTGAAATCTAATTCATTAATGCAGTAATTCTATCAGGATTCACCTAACATGCTCCCTACAACTCTCTCTTTTTTGAGCTGGAAAAATATATTCGAATAAGCACTGTCATCTTAAAAAATCACAACACAAACAAAGTCATGGCAATTACTGTGCAGTATCTGAGTAGATATTTCGCGGCACACACAGGATTTAACTCTAGGTTTTTTCAAATACAACGACCCAAATAAGTAATCATATCATATAGTAAGGAGCTTCATCTTTACACACATCGCTGCCATGGAGGGGGGGGGGGGGATCTCACGTTTAACAACTTTTGTCAACAAGTAATTATTACAAAGGATTGTGAGATAACATTTTGGTTAGTGTCGTTATTGGCCCGGCCGCAGTACAAGCAAATTGAGTAAAACTACGCTGAGTAAATCTCTATGCAGCAATCTATTGTTATTGCATTTGGAAGGATTTTGTGCTTGTGTATGAATAGTGAACAAATACTTCTACTTTCGTCTACATTGTGTTGGCCTTAATTTCTCACACTCGCTACTCATGAAGCTTATTTGTACAGGTATAACGCACAACTTAAGAGTTAAAATGAAAGGTTGAAATGTCAAGCTTCCCCGCATGAGGAATTCTACTCCAAAAACATCATAACGATGTCAGTCGATTAAAGCGTAAGCAAACACAGTCTAAAACACAAGGATATTTGCACGGTCAATTGGGGAGAAAGTATGGGATACTCTACTGAAGGAAATATTTGACAATTTTTATCGTTTCGTGCTGGGGAAAACTTATATAAGTCTGGGAAATGGGCAATGGTCGGTGGCGCTGTACGGTGTGGCCAAAGGGAACATTTGCCTTCCAGATTTTAACCTTGTACATTCACTTGCCCCCAAGTTATATCAGAACCGAAAAATTATACAACATACCTCTCCAGAGACTTAATTTTCAATCCAGAGATATGCTAAACCTTCAGAGCTTTAAGGGGCTTCGCCTCTTGGACCCCCACCCCAAGAACAAATGTTCTGGACTCGATTTCGTTAAATTTTGCCCCTCAACATTATCCTTTGCCCTGACTTTGCTCCCAAATTTTGACATTCTGGCGCCTCCACTTGAAATGGACTTGTCACACACTAATTACGTTTGAACAGTTTTCATATTTCCATATTGGAAAGTTGCTTTGCGGCAGAACAAGAACTATATAATCAACATATCCAAAGAGTTCAGTGGACCTAAGATATATAAACAAAAACATCAAATAATAAGTTATATTTTAAATTTAGTATTTCAAAAGGTAGCATTTTATTCAGTTTCCCGATGCCATCCATTTGTCAAACATGCCAGTATTGTAGTTAGATGCAATATCTGGATAATCATAAATACAAACGAATGAAACATAAACATAGCATGAAATTCGTTTTTTTTTTAAGAATGGCTTCAGGGGCCCGTTCCACAAAGAGTTACGCACGATCTTAAGTATGATTTACTGTTGATTTAGGTATGGTGAATCAAACTTAAGATTGTGCGTAACTCTGTGTGGAACGGGCCCCAGGTCAGGATCTTTTGAAGAGAAATAGGAGGACATTGTGAGATTTAGCCACTGCTTCAAAACAAGGTTGGGCGACTGCTTTTTCCCTCTAAACACATTCTGCTTGCTTGCATATGATGTTGTACAGAAAGGACTTTATTAATTACATCACACATCCGTACAAGGTACAGTTATTTTCAGAAAAATAAAGAAATACAAAGACTGCAATTTAAGTACTAAAACAATGACATCAAAAATTTATGTGCAGATGACCTTTTTAAATTGAGTTAATAAACTTCAAAATTTTACATCTCAGCTCAGAGATGTTCCATGAAGATAAAGATTGGGCTCTTTGAATTAATTCTTTTATGCTCTGTAATCTAAACTTTAAACATGTTAGGCTTGAGTTATACTTTAAAGTCATTAAAAGGTTGGAGATAAATAAAGTAACAAACTATTTAAGGAAACTTTAGAAGTAGTATTCGAAAATGACTAAAGATAAGAGTTCATTTCCCTGGAAATACATGAAGTATTTTATGCAGGAATATTAGTGCAAAGAACACTCAAGGCAGTTTTAGGAGTATCATGTTTACTTGATTAAGAAGACATGATTAATATAGTTAAATACTTGGATTTAAATGTGTCTGGGTAATTAATAAATACATTTGACCAATGTGATTATTAATTTAGAAAACACGTAACATCTCTAGCGATGATTACCATCCTAGCTTTGATCTTCTGTCTTGGCCACCCCTTCCATGTGCACATATGATGTTGTAGTCTCATCCGTACTCAAATCGGAACCACCGTACGTATCTAAAGACTGAAAACTCTATACAAAAATAAAGAAGAAGATCTTGTTTGATGTTTACAGTATTGAAATATAGCGTGTAATGTTCAAAATTAACCTAACTACGTATGGTTTGTTTCATAAACCAAGTTGTATTTATAGAGTCAAGCTCACACAATCTTTTCCATTTTACATGTTTAATTTACCTCTACGAAAGATGACTTCAACTGAAGAATTGAGGGACGGAGCGAAGTATCTTCATTCCAACATTCATACAGTAATTTGTTTCTTTTAAGAAAAGAAAATAATTGTTTAAGTTAATCTCCATAACGTTTTATCAAATGCGAAAGACAAGAAATAAATAACTGGTGGGAATTTACCTTACGAGTTTGTATTTCTTTGGCCATGTTGCAGGTAATTTAAGGTGTACGTTGTGACTGCCAGGCAGTTGTTCTTCGTTTGGAAATGGACAAGAACCTAATAAAAAAAAACGTTATTTTATATTCATGTAAACAAATCAAAATTACAAACAGAATTCAATAATTTCAATAGCTAATATTATTAATAGTCCTCAGTTGACTTAGTGGCGTTTCAGGTGGTGCATTCCAGTCATGTTTTAGGGTAACCTATATGTACGTAGTACAGACTTTCCCCCACACTGAGAACTATACATGCTAATTAGAATTTTATCAATGAAACAGCCCAGCAACAAAGAGTACTGCAAACAAACACATAATTTTTTAAGGATGAGAACACTTAAGTTTGTCGGATAACAACTCTCTGGTAGGACTAAAAATGAAATTTTGTGAAACGATTGGGTGACACAATCAGAATGATAAGTTACGTACTAATTCCTCATAAAATATTAAATTCCTTGACTCTGTGAGACCTGGAAATATTATTATAACAACGTATTTTACGAATTTGAAAGACTAAATATTTTGGTTACTACCTTAAACACATATATTCTAATACTCGAACCTAAGTAAATACTATACGGTCTTACCGCAAGAAAGTATTTCCCAGATCACGACGGCAACCGACCAAATATCACTCATCTTGTTGTACGTATCTCCAAGTAAAGCCTCGGGGGCAAATTGGTTAAGAGAGTGTATATCATCTGTGAGATAAATTCGAAAGCAGTTTTTAGAAGATTATGATAGGTATGATGTACTTTAGAAGTGTGCAATTAATAAAACATGATACATACCCGAGATTTTTTAATCCTCACAACATTGGCAGCATCTTGATATAAACAGAAATCATAAAGTTTGCAGACACCATGTTCAGTCAAAAGGATTTTTCTTGCTGTTAATCCAGGATGTAAAAGCTATAAGGAAAAAGATTGAACAGATTAAACGGTAGGCAGTGATTAATTGAACTAAATTAACTAGCCTGAGTGTATGTTTTAAGGCAGTCACTTGTCTTCCCCCAAATTACAATTTTCCCTGTGTGTGCCAAAATTTCCAATTGGTACAGCTCCTTGTTTGACACCTTAATATTCAAGTAATTCAACCAAGCACTCATTTTGCAGATCTTACGGATATTACATGCATACACTGAGAGTGGTCCGATTTCACATTGGGGACTTGTATACTCGCTAGGATTAAAATAAACCAAGGTTGCCTTTCAATAAGGTTGTTTTCGACTGCTTTGAGGAGGACTAGAAGTAAAAAGCTTGGGAGAAATGGAATTGTCTGGGACGATGAATATCTGCTTTTAACTGAAAAATATGTAGTGTGCAACTCTTATGTATACTTGCTAATCCGTGGTACCTAATTGTTTTTGGGTTAGATTCTAAATTTCAATATAAGTGATCCAGTTGATGTCTTCCAAGTCCTGAAAAAAGAGTACCATGTTGTATACATACATAATGAGTACATTAATTTCAGTGTTAACATTTTGGAAACATTTCAAAGAGTCCACTTAAATTAGCCTAATGTTTGACGCTGGTTACTTGTATATGAACGTAACTAAATATTAGGAATTCAAAAAATAACTAAAATTTGTTTCCAGGCTTGTTTTCCCTACTCCACTGCTTATGCTGAGCACCAAGCAAAATGGCGCAGGTTCCGTTTTAAAAGTCTTCGGTATGATCCGGCCAGGACTCAAACCCCCGACCTCCCGACTTCAAGTCTGATGGTGTAACCGC
Organism: Holothuria scabra; assembly: GCA_037179385.1. Lineage (NCBI taxonomy): Eukaryota > Metazoa > Echinodermata > Holothuroidea > Aspidochirotida > Holothuriidae > Holothuria > Holothuria scabra. The sequence continues at coordinate 42,373,946 of CM074185.1, forward strand.
TTGACCATGCTGTCAGTCGGTCGAAGGAGGGGTAGGAGATCGGTCAAACAACAGTTAGCAAGTCCAATATATTGTTATTTTCTGGAGGTCACATAGTATTCATCACTCATTTCACCCCTCACAAATAGCATGCTTTTCTGGGGACTGAAATTTTCCTCTTATGTGTGAGCCTTGGATAACTGATTTTACGCTTGAATTAATTTAAAAGCTTTTATTCCTAAGTCTTGATTTTTTGAACATCTAAGGACATTGATTTGTTTCCAAGTATAAATTAACAACATTCCTAAAAAACCATGGTTTATGACATAATTTATGGAACTGTGTAAACTTGTGTAAAAAATCTTTCCAAAACGGAGAAAAACAGTTTAAAGTCATATAAATATATATCGAAATTTAGCATATTTTCTACGGGTGGGTACAGGTGCTGAGAGGCGAATTTGAAGTGAGGGGGGGGGGGGGGTTAAACCAAAGTGGCAATGTAAGGCGGCCCAAAATGCCTACGGCAAAAAGGTGAGGAGTGGCCAGATCCCCGTCTTCGCGGTCTCTGGGGTAATAACACAGTCTGAAGAAACGGTGAATGTGAAGAATGACTCTAAGAACAGCGACCGTCATATGTTTCTTCTAAAAAGAGAGCCGACAAATACGGCATTCTACACTCAGCAACTCTGAAAGAAGTGGAGATTTTATTGATGTAAACGTCGAACGTTTTGACTCCTTCAAAATTACAGTTTGAAAATGAATGGTCTTAAGAGTGTGATCCATGCTTTCGTTGATGTGGTACGGTATTATTAATTAAATAAATACACAATATGGTTTCCGACTAAATTACTACACGTATTTTCGGAACAGTGGACATCCTCGCCCTCTTCCCACAGACACCACTGTATAAAAATAGGGATTTACACATAAATAAAAAGAAGCACTCCGTCAGTTCATGAACCAAGCTTTAAGGAATTGATACTTAGATTATGCTACAAATAAATAGAAAAATAAAAAGGAGACTTACACCGGAAGAGTGAATAATTTCTATTCCTTCAAGAATTCCAAGAACGTGACCTATGACTTCCGTACGAAGAAAAGGAGCAGAAATTCGTGTATCCAATGTCTCACAAGTCACGTGTTCGTGTATTAAATACAGTTTTCCTGGTGAAAGTTGAGAGAAAGATACGATTCAGCAACAGTGATAATATAGAGAGGGGTTTTACTATGGCATTTTCGTGGAACGTGGATTTCGTTTGCATCCATTACTTCTATCCGGTCGGTGAAATTTGACTCTCGTTTCATTTAAACACTGAGAAGTTAGGGTTATATAATTTATGAATCTGGATGTGAGTGAATTTTTGTGGGCTCAAAGTGATAAGCATTGTATTTTAAACGTTCTTTGACCCAAATCGTTTTACTTTACTGTGATTTCCTTACTTGTCACTTGACACTTGTGAACTATTTGAATAATTTCCATGGCTTTTTTGTAGCTAATTTCTAAAATCTGTGTTAATATTCCATTCAAAATTACAATTGAAGAAATTGATGAAAAATTCCCCCACTGCTCACTTCTAAAAGACGTTCCCGCAAAGCTATTGGGTCTCTAAAGTCAGCCTAGTTTCAACAAATTCTCACTTCATGAGTCCTTACATTAATTACTAGTTTCAGAGGTTAGGTTTCCACTTTAATTGCTCTTCTTTGTTTTTCCTCAACTATCTCCATTAATTAATTATTTGATGTCGTATTTGTTTACTTCTGGACTAATGTAATCTAAAATTTTAATACACTGAAGAATTCACGGACGTGAAGTACCCTGTAAGCTTGGCTTGTGCATTGAACAATATGTCACCGTTCAGTTTCATCAATGTTATTACACTTCATTACCAACTATTCAAATTAAATGCAACTAACCTTTACTAATTCCAATGCCTTCAACTTTGCTAAGGAAACTCTTTTCTGGAACTTCAAGCATTTGTTTCACAAATTTATCCCATTGTACTTCATTTTCTCTAAATACGTCATCTTCGAAAGGAAAGATGGAAACAGAAATCTTTTACTCACAAATACCATTCCATATAACACTACCTATGGTGACTATTTCTTTTCTGTTGTGCTCATATTTCTATCCAAGTTTCATCATAGGTTGTATAAATCTCACCTGTAACGGTTGACAGTATAACACACTTCTTTTCCTTCTTGGAAACAGCAATGGAACCCACCCATCTATCGTATATATGTCCTGTCTTCATATTTAGAATAAAACATATATCTTTCCCTGAAAACATCTTCCGACCAGCATCAATGCTACCCATATCAGTATAGTACTCTGAATGGAAGTTCATCTCGTAAGCTACAAAAATAAAACATGGTTACAATCCAAGGAGAATTGTCACTGACAATTTTGTAATTAAATATTATTTGTAAGCCGAGGATGAGAAATAAACCAGTTAATGTTTTTCGTCATCATTATCAATAATTCAACATTGCTAGCTGGAACTATTTAACGTACCATTTTCCTCTGGCAAATCACAATACTGATGAACGTCTGAGTCTGTGGGTACTTTTGGTAAATCTAACCTGGAAGATGAAAATGTAGAATTCCTTGCAGAGGAATATTTAAAGAATAGCAAGCAAGATTTTGGACACGTATAGACTACAGTTCAGTATTACACAGCAAGCAATACTAGGTCAGGCTAAATGCACGATATTTCTATCCATGATATTTGAAAAGATGGTTAATAGATTCATTTCTCTTTTCCTTGTTAAAGAGGGGTAGTAACTTAGCTACATGGGTTTTTACTGCCCAGTTTCCAACCGATTGGTTCAAGTTGATCCGGCCATGGCCTTTTTTTCTAGTTGTGGCTCACAGGCTTGTTTTCCCTACTCCACTGCTTATGCTGAGCACCAAGCAAAATGGCCGCAGGTTCCGTTTTAAAAGTCTTCGGTATGATCCGGCCAGGACTCAAACCCCCGACCTCCCGACTTCAAGTCTGATGGTGTAACCGCTTGACCATGCTGTCAGTCGGTCGAAGGAGGGGTAGGAGAGCGGTCAAACAACAGTTGGCAAGTTTAATATATTGTTATTTTCTGGAGGTCACACAGTATTCATCACTCATTTCACCCCTCACAAATAGCATGCTTTTCTGGGGACTGAAATTTTCCTCTTATGTGTGAGCCTTGGATAACTGATTTTACGCTTGAATTAATTTAAAAGCTTTTATTCCTACGTCTTGATTTTTTGAACATCTAGGGACATTGATACTTAGTTTTACATGATGGAAAGGAATGGGAATTAAGCAGAAGCCCTTCATCTCAACAATTCCATATAATACGTCCTCGTAACCTAAAACTACATATCTGTATGTGTAAAAATCGGATAATATTACTTTACAATATGTAAGTACAGCTAAGTAAAAACTCTAGTAATCACTTACTCTGGTGGCTTTGGGTATGATATGCTTGACCCTGTGAAGAAAGAGAACATGTGCACAGTTCTACGTCATTTCCTAATTGTAAAAAAAATCTAACACAATCAATTTGTAAATATTGGTAAAAAAGGGTCAGATTTGGTGAAGTTGGTGTGCTTATTTCGATCAGCAATTTAAATTCTTATTCATACCTTACTTTGGTACTAAGAGCAAATGTATTTGGATCTAAAGTGTGTAAGACGACCGAAGATTGTCATTTCAATGCGCACATACGAATAACGATAACATTGACAATGTTTTTTTTTTTGTTGTTCTGACATACATGATATAGGAAGAACAATAGTTTCTTATTTCCATTAGGTTCAGTTATTGGATATTTGCTGTGATCAAGTTTTTGAATGTAATATCCACGAACATTTTTTGATTATTAAAGATGAAATTCGTGATTTAACATAGTTGAGGTACAATATTTTGTGACATGATGTAGACAACTCTTTCACTCACCTGTTAAGTACTCTTTTTGGTGCCCTTCTTGCTGACCCCTGAATCTGGCATCGGAGGTATCTTCCATACATATTTCCCGATTTCTGTTTTTAATGCAAAGTAGTTCAAAAACGCATTTCCTGAATCATATTGAATATCTTTCTCTTGACCCCCTAATCGCCTTATACGTAGAGGTTTTGCACACAAGAATGAATTGAAATCCTTCACGAAAATTGTTTTTCTTGTCTGATTGTGATTGGGGAACGCATTGTTATAATTATAGGCTTTGTCTGTCGCCATTAATATTATCAATTGCAATTAACAAATGTTCCGGTACTCGTTGCTTACCATTATAGGATTTATCGGATAGGTTAGAACTAAAGGGGTGTCATAAAATTGTCTTGCATGTAAGTACACAGTAATGGATCTTCAGATTTCGACTCTAGCCTTTACTCTAAAAACTCGATACTATTTATTTTGTAACCACGACTTTTCACCAAAGCCGAAAGACAAGCATTTATTTGCTAAGCAAAAGGTATCTTCATAGTGTCTTACTCTCACAAAGTGGTAAATGATATTTCTTGGGATTTTTTGCCCTCATCCTTCAAAACCATGCTGTCTGCAATCAAATTAAAGGTGCCAATGGTTATATCTTTGGTGTGTTCCGTTTTCAGGTTATTTCTTACTCAGTTTTGTAAGGATTACATTGTGTCCAGTCTCAATCTTACACACACAGGTCATTATCATAATGGCAATATTCATAACATGCAGATTTGGGATTAAAGCTTTTAGATAATCATTCAGGGAAAAGTACATAACAAAAAGAAAGTCAAGAACCCCCCCCCCCCCCAAAAAAAAACCCAAAATAAAAAAAAACAACAAACAAACAAACACAAACAAAGGAAACAACGAAACAAACAACTGAACAAACACTCTTTCGGAGAGGCGATTGGACAGTCACTCTCACACATGTTTACATTTTGGCGACGTATTTACAATGCATTTCTTAATTCAAATAATTATACCTTTGTTTTGTAGAAAGCTTTTCACTTTCCTTTTCACCCGTATGGAAGTCTTGATATCAATTGAATACAAAGAAGATCTCATAACTGTACTCAACATACTCGAGCAAAACAATTCAACGAACGTCAATCAATTCTCAACTGTGTCCAAGGCCATAAATATTCATAATTCCAATGTTTCGTAATTGCATAGTTAAGGTAAAATTATGTAAACCATTCTTTTTGTGAGCTGATATTGCACCATTGATGCAGACTACAACGGCACAAGCTTTCATGAAGGAAATTGAAATAAATAGCAATTAAAAACTGAGATTTAATTTTAATTAACTTACGCTGATAAATCCGTAGACTTGGTACCTAGAAAAGAAAGAAGACGATAAAATTAATTTTGATAACCACTAACCCATCGTCAACATAATAAAACATTTTATAGACATATGGAGGAAGCTTTGGTAACTTTAATCTCATGCATGATTTACACCAATAAATGCATCTCATAAAACAAAATGAGGCACATTTAATGTGATAATAAATTTATATTCACCATTCCGTCTCCTTGCGAAAAAATAAATCATTAAAATTACTAGTAGGACTACAACTGCTATTGCGGTTGGCAATAGTACCCATCTTGTGGCATTGTTTTCGCTGGACGCTTCTGTAACTAGAGGAGAAAGGAAAAACGAACCACAGACTTCGAAAATTTCAAAGACTAAATCTTCTCACCCAAGACAGTTCTAATTCTCCTGAATTACTTACGATTACGTCAGCCCTCCCACAACTGTCTAAACCTCATCCTCATACAGAGAAGCATTGTGTCTCAGTTTATTGCTTCAAGGTGAGTATGTAAGACCCGAAATGTGTAATAAGAATAATCTCAGTACAGCACATGCTGTGTAATATGAGTAACAATACGCTGCAACTTTTGAAGTTGATGCTCAATCAAAGAGCTGTACCAATTGAAAATTTTCTTCAGACCACTTAAAAAATTGTACTTCGGAGTGAGAATAATTGTCTGCCTTTAAACACCTCTAACTTATTACACACTCACATTGCCCGTATTATTCATGCAATACATAAATGGTACTTTAATCATCACATTAAATATTTCAAAATGAGCTTGGTGTAATTTTGAATTTTTTTCGGTAGAAAAAATGGTTCGAATTCGTACCAGATATACGATGGAATGTTACATTAGCCTTTTTCGTTATGTTGACTTGATCAAGAAAACTAATGCACATTACGACTTCATCATGTTTGGGGAGGAAGTTGAAGAAGATGATTACACCGGATGATCCGGAATTGTCAGACTTGCTTTCATGATAGGTTTTGCCATTTCTTGTCAATGTTAATGTTGGTGTCGGCCTGGCGGCTGAAGCATTGCAGATAATGGTTACTGTATCACCTTGGACAAACTCAACTTCATTAAATCGACCTCCATCTACTGTAATTACAGGTTTTGGTAACACTGCGAGGAAACACAGAAAGTAATTCTTGATTCTGAATGTCAAATATAGAATATCAACTGCTGGATCACGAATTTAGATAAGAAACAAATCAGAACGGAATTACGAAATTTTAAATATTTCCAGAATGACAGCGAACGTTTAGATCAATCGACAAATACAAATTATTTTTTGTCTAAAGTACAATGTTAGTTTTGCTGGAATAGAATAAAACAGAAAACCTTTTCGCAGTGTCCCTTTAACTTACCAAACGTTTTTAATTCTAAACTAATGGTATAGCTATGGTTAATCTTAGGTATTGTTATTGTGCAGGAAAATGTCGCTTTGTCATATTTTGCTTTAAGAACCAAATTTGATGATGAATCAAATGTCACGCTGTCTATATCACTCGAACGGTTTACAGTTGACTCCACACTTTGATTGTATCCCTCCAATGTTAGATCGGCAGCTGGTCTGGCTCCTTTGGCAAAACAACTAATGTTTACGTATTTGTTTTCTGGAACGTAAATACTGTCTTGCGCTAATTTGCCATTGAGCAAGTAGAAAACTGTAGGTTTAACTGAAATTGAAGCACAAACATAAATGGACCCTAAGTGATTTTATATAAAAAAAAAATCTGTTTTTTAGTATTTTAGAGTAACAAGAGTCATGAATATTCAGGGAAAATAATCTAGGTATGAGACATTGACTCAAAGAACTTATAATGTACAAATTCGTGAAAAATTACTCAAGTTCCATGAATTTGGTATTTATTTATTTATTTATTTTTTTTTTTTTGGGGGGGGGGGTTCTTTGGGAAACGTTTACTGTTCACTTTGCATTGTTTTTAACAAAATCGTAGGAATTTCAAAGAAAGTCATTTTCAGAAAACCATTCAGTCAACTGTGAGCTTCTTTAGCTCAGCGAGCTTTACTTCATTAAACCATTTTGACTGAAGAGTTTACTACACAAAAAAGATGTCATACAAGGAATATAAAGTAGACATGTCATTTCTGAAATTCAGAAAGTGTTTGGGCTTACTAACGTTTGACTTATTCATTGATAATGTTTTGGGTCTTAAATGTAAAGGATTTAACGTAAAGGGTGTCTGACGCGGATTTACACATTACATGACCCTTTTGTGTTATGAAATTAATGCTATATCTTACCATATGTACGGAATGTGGCACTGACTAAAGTTGTAATATCTGTGCCATGTAGGCTACTATTGCAGGTGATCGTTACATTTTCTTCATTTGCCCTAAACTGCAGAACTGATGTTGTATCATTAGTTCTGTTCTCTTGTTGATTGTAGTCAGTAACCGTGTGGACAATGCTATCAATTGGGTTTCCGTTTTTCGTCCAAGTCAAAGTTGCTTCAGGTTTAGCTCCTTCGGCGAGGCACGTAACGTTTACTTGACTGCCTTCTTCAACATATGTTTCTTCTCCATAGTAAATGTGATTTACACGGTCTCTATCGTATGTTGCATTAACTAATGTTGACCCATTATGTAACATCAATACCCGTGGTGGTACTGAATGAAGTAAAAGAACAATAGATCATATTTTTGATGTAATTAGGAACATGAATGGAATTGTTGAGAAAGATATGTAATGCATATCAATTTTCACATAATTCCATTACTTCCTGTGGAAATATAGAGCTATTATTTATCAAATTATTGCCGAAAATCATCAAATTGTATAGGTAAAAGAAGTTACTGTATCTCAATCTAGTACATACTATATTAACATAAAAAATAAAGGAAACTGAAACTACGAGAGTGTCCTGGTAGGCAAATTGTTGCCCCTAATTTTGAGCTGGATGAAAAGGGCGCCAATCAAAGTTGCTTCAGGTTTAGCTCCTTCTGCGAGACACGTAACGTATACTTGACTTTCTTCTTTAACATACGTTTCTTTTCCAGAGTGAATGTGATTCACACGGTCTCTATCGTATGGTGCATTAACTAATATTGACCCGTTATGTAACATCAATACACGTGGTGGAACTATTTTAGTAAAGAAAGGGAAGAGAATAAATATAGCCTTTTAGATTTCAATTAGGTAGTTGTTAAATATTCCCTCGCAATGGAAATGGAGTCTTACCTCTATTTGCGTGACATTTCCCACTTATGTAACATCTCATTTTTGCACACTTGTATTAACAGTGCAGGGATGATGCATTCCTCCGAACGAACTAGTGTGACCATGCATGCACACACAGACAAGTATATTGCCAAGTTACATTTGACCTTGTGACTCAATCAGAAGTTATGAATTGGTCTATTGAAATTTCAATACACACCTCTTAGAACTTTAAAAGAAATATACTAACTTTTAATCACCGATGTTACCTACATTTGCAAATTTCCCACAAAGAGGTAAATATTTATAACAGTCTGTTGAAAAAACGTTGCATAAAAGACGACCAGACGTAGTGTAACCCTTATAAAAAAAATCCCACGTAATTCCTACAGGAATCAGCATGTGGGATTTATGTGGGTCTGGGGGCATGTGGGAAAAAATTCCCACTTAATTCTCACGTAAATTCCCACATGAATGTGGAAAAAATTCCCACATAAATCCCACATGCTGGTCATCCCTTCCCATACCGGGTTCTACCATTTTCTTGAAGGGGGATTTTTCAATGTACTCAGGTCTTCATCATCATATTTTCCATTCACCATCCTCTGCAGGCATACTACTGTATACATGTGCAGTATACATAGTCACAGTAAACTGACCGGTACACTAGGCCTACTTGCTTTTCTATACAGCCCAACACTGTGCATGTACCATACAAAGACTCATTTGAAAAGGGCTTTGTTGTGACAGAGCCTTTGAATAAGCCAATCACAATAGTCTTCCTTCAAAGCTGTTCACTGCACAATCCACACAGCCATTAATTTCGTGCCTTCTCATATGGGGAATTTAACTTCCCATACCAAAAGATGACTTCCCACATGAAGAGTTCACTTCCCATATGGGGATTGCAACTTTCCATATGGGAATTTCAATTCTCATGTGGGAATTCAACTTTTTGATGTGGGAAACTCGCACAGGCTGAATATTATCCCACACAATTCCTGTAGGAAGTTGTAACTTCCTATAGGAAATTGCAAATTCCTATAGGAAGTTTTCATTTTCCTACAGGAGTTATGTGGGAATTATGTGGGTTTTTTTTTATAAGGGAAGGGCAGTACTTGTAACTTGAATACGACACTAACTTTACATCAATTTTATCATATCATTGGGTTGCCATTAATAAGTTCTCATCAATTCTTCACTTGCTACATTAATACATTTTCATGAGTCGTCTAAACACAATTTCATTTTTAAAGGAGAACTAAATCTGAACAACTCTGGTACCTGACCACAACTTTCAGACACAATATCTGTGAATTTGTTGACTATTGCATTCATTAGAATATACCGATGTATTTATTCAGAATTATCCACATTCATTCAACTGTAAATTGTCTAAAGTATACAGCTGTGTGACGAATGTTCGTTCTGGAGAAAGTCATCCACCTATATTGTAGTACACATGCAACTTAGACAGTGTTGGTGCTCCTTTTTCCAGAAAATGTGAGCGTTAATGATGTGCAACAGTGCCATAAGGGATTAAATCCAATAGTAAATGATTCCAGTTACAAAAGTTCGAGGATCAGTCTTGCAAGGGAGATGCTACTTGCCAAATGACTGAATTCAACTTCAAACTATTTAAGATTGTGAAAAAATCAGGGTGCTCTCGATCCATTCCCCTATGGGAGTGGACCCAAAGGCCCTCATGGTCACGTGGTTAGAGCATCCGCTTGCAGTCAGCAGGTCGGAGTTCGAGTCCCGGCCAGGTCATACCGAAGAGTTTAAAAATGGAACCTTGGGCAAATGTGTTTGGTGCAGCATAAACATTGGAGTGGTGAACACAAACCAGTGAGCCACAACTAGAACCAGTTGTTTGGAAACTGGGCCGTAAAATTCTATCTAACTGACTAACTAACTCAAGGGGACGTGCCCAAACCTTATGTTAATGACAGTCCTGGAGCAGACAAAGGTTACATTTGACACATCTTAAAACCATCCTGGTAGTTAATCGAGGGGGACGAGCCTGTATTGCGTCCCAACTGGGTCCGTCGTTGCAATATCTATCTTTATCCTGCCAATGGAATAAGCGTTTTATGCTTTGGGTTGAATGGAACTTTAGAGAAGAACAAGGTATGATGAAAAACCTCTTGCAACCTGAATTAGCCTGTATACATCACCTTTTATTGCTTACTGGTATGCCATGCTAACTAATGAGTTGATATTTAAGCCTTAATATTAAACGGCACCAATTCAAAAGTGTCGCACCTTCGACTAACATTTATACTGTCAACCAGTGGCGACACATCCTTGTAGTAATTATTTACTTAGAGATGTACTAAAACAGCATAATGTCCAGGGGGTGCCACCCTGAGTTCCAACGAGACTTTTCCCCAGGGAGTCTAACGGAATACTTCAATTGGCAGATCCTGAATCCCATCCGCGAAAACAAAATGTAATGTGAGGGTTTCGCCTCCTGGACCCCAACGGGATTTGCCCTTGCACCCGATCAGAGATCGTAAGGCTGACTCCTGGCACCCATCTAGGGTTTGGGTCCCCTTTCTCCCCTCCCGCTAACTTGCTTTCAACCGTGACCAAGCCACAAATCTGGGCTCTCCCTTACTCACGTCAAACTAAGGTTGCCATAGAAACCTAAGGGCAATCTGACCCTACGCTTCTTTGAAGTATACGAATGAAAAGGTCGAAAACTACACCCGTTCGGTCACTTTTAGCCCCGAGACATCGAATTCACCTTTTGCAGGTCGAATTTCCCACCAATGGGCCGAATATTGCCCGACGATGTCCGATTTATGTCTTCATCGATGTTTTGCTTAATCTTAGCAACTATCTGATCACCAGTTATGCTATCTTTAGGTAAAAAAAATCCGGGACAAATATTTTCAGCAACAATTCTATTGGATTAGTTGCCGCTTCACGTTTCCAAACCTTTTCTCCTTGATTGTTCGGAATAACGACGATAGAATGGAAAACACAGATGACGTATAATTAGAATTGTTCGAAGGTTTCGCTTTGCGACTGCTGTTGATTTGGTCGAATTTCACCCACGCGCGGTCGAATTTATCAGTTGATGGTCGAATTGTAGCCCAGTAAATCGAATTCACAACGCGTCGGTCGTGTAATACTTCAGGGGGTCGAATTATACGCATTGCCATGGTTCGCTTCACTTCTTGAATACTCAAATGACACTTGGGCTGAACCATTGGAATAGGCCCATAATTTTTACTTTGAGGTTTCGCAAAGTTTACCCTCTAAGTTACGAATTAATTTTTGCTCTCTTTAAAAAGAAAAAAGACATCGTACTTGTGTGGTCGAAAACCGCAAGTGTTATCCTGTGTAAAATCTATCAACGTTCTGCGGGTGGGCGCTTATGTCAAATATTTAGTTGTGTTAAATTAAAGTAGATTTTTTTAGAAAAGCGCCATCATTTCAGACTAGTTAGAATTCTACGATTTCAAATAAATGATGATTTTGAGACTTCTTTGCGAATTATCAAATCTTTTTCTTAAGTCCTCCCGACCCTCTGGCAAAGGGAGGTTCGGCGAAACTAAAACTTTCACTGCTTCTCGAAGAAGCTATTACGTCCACTGGAGGACAATACGTGACCAACCTCACGGCCCTTAGACCATTTACATTATTGGTCTGCCATGTATGGTCCCATTCTAGACTGGGTGAAAAGTACAGATACTTCACATGATCTTAGCCAAAAGGCCGGGAATCGATCAATCTACGCCTAAAATTAAGAACTTCAATCGGGCTATTATAATTTTGTTAGTATATCGAGCCTTGTCAAATATGATTTAAAATTACAACAAACACCTAAGCATGTTACGTGCCTGGAGCTGTTGTTTTTATGTAACGGCTTCCTGGACGAACTGAAGCAAATGCCCCCTTGTTAGGTTCATTTGTGTATATACGAGACATGGGTACTCATTTGAATACGTACCGTAATCAATGCTGTAGAGATAGCAATTCAGTGCCCTGGAAACTGAGGAGTCTGAGGTCGCCACTAGATTCGATCAGAATGTTATAGATATTCATGATTCACTTCTATCGCTTACCAAATGATGGAGACCATCGGCCATGGACACTTCATGAACACCATTTCAGTCCTCCAAACCATGTTCGTGTTTGAAAAAGACAACAAGAGGGCAATCCACGGAGTTGCATATCTCATCGCTAACATATGCGCAAGTTGGTTACAGAACTTGAACTATGTATGAGCTAGAAGTTTTATCTGTGCTGAATTTTATGCTACAGTAGAATGTCATTGACAAAAATTACCATACTAAAACTCCATGCCACAATCTTGAAGTCCAAGGGAAGTGATTTTTTTTCCTTTCCAAGGGACGGGAGTTTTTTTTTTTTTTTTTTTGTAAGATAGCGAGGGGAAAGAATATGGCACGGACCAATCAAGTTCTTGGAACAGGCGCACCCCTTATTCCGAAAATTTTCTGCGAACTGGCCTGTGGCCAATCCTAGCCCGTGGCAAGGAAATTGCCACGTACATTTTTTTTTTGGCGATGCTTCAGAACCGACAAGTTTTAAGGGCACTAATATGTAAGATAGGTAGGCCCTATGCCTAACCTAATGTTAGTCACCCACAGTTTCATATCTTGGGTTATTACTTGAGCCTGTGAATGGCGTACGTTTAGCCCCAGACCTAGCCTACATACTGTTAACCAGCTTGAGATTTCAAGTCTAGGCCTAGGTTTGACTTTAACTTTCATACTACTAGGCCTAACAGCTACAGCAACTTTGGAGTGAAAACAACTGTCTGCATAGACCATGTGAAAACACTCTAGATATAAGGGCCATCAAAGTGAAGTGCGAGCAGGAACTTAAAAATCTCACTGCAGCATACAAGCTAGTGAAAAAAGAATTTGAGACTGTTACTACGAAGCACTAACCTAGGAGTATAGCTTATTTATATTAATTGATGAAAAAAAGGCTAGTTACAAAACATTAAAGTGGGGATGACACGGCCAAAGTAAGTTCCTCGGTAACTGTTCTTTGGGTACACCTTGACATGGAGTGAATGATTTCCCTACTAAATTATGTCCATAAATACCGAAATACGACGTTTTGAATTAGGGGATAAATGCGAGGGTGCCCGGTCTTAAATGTGATTTAAGACCGACGATGACGTCATCATAGAGGCTGAGCGGACCGAGGCGATAGCCGAGGTCCGCTGCCTCTGTGATGACGGCATCGGAGGTCTTAAATCACATTTAAGACCGGGGCACCCTGCTTTTATCCCCATTCATAAATACTTTGAGAAAAATGGGTGAAAACCTTAAAAAATTAAAAAAAATGGTCAAATTTTAGAGATCAAGTTTTAATTCTCCTCATTTTTTTAGCCCCCATTGTGACGTATCGATATCTTGAACTTGAATTGATGCTAGCAAGACGAACATTCTGAACTGCATGTCGCGACCGATACGCTCAGTATCATCTTTAATTTGCTACATTTTCGAGAACTATATCGGCTATTTTACAAGCAAATGTTGTTAACAGAAAAACACTGATCACGGTATCGCATCGTTTTGGAGATGAGGTTGAGCGAAAAGTCAAGGAAAGTTACTAACTTCTCGTTACCTGTGTTTACAGTTGTGCGATATGCAGTACACAGTAAGAGTGAGTGACTGTGCAGCTATACTGTACTAGCGCTGTGTGTGGTTAGCAGATCATACTGCGGGAAGGACATGCAGACGTAGCCTAGTTGATGTTATGGGTCAGACACGGTGATAGAAATTCTTTGTAAGAGATGGAAGCAATTCTAAAATGCGCTTTAGCCTTTAAAGAGACTGAGGTTACAGGTAAACTATACCAGGCTTCCGTAGGGAATTGCCACTCAGGCTACTGAACTTGACGATTACTTTGCTAGCCTGTGGGCCAAACGAGTAACGTTACTGTTGTTTCCCTGTTTAGACAGTCTTAGCGGAATTAGTAACCCCAGCACTGTCACTGTGCCAAAGCCTGTGTATATTGTCGCTAACCTTAGACACTTTAGTAGGCGTAACAATACTGTAGTTATAGGCACGTTTTATTTGACCCCCCCCCCCCAAATTTAGGAGTGGATTAAAACGTTAACAACAGTGCCAGTGAGTCATCGCAGCTCAGTGCATGCAGTTCTACCCTAGGGCCTAACTTGTTAGACCTATAAAACAATGTGTGTGATCAAAATACCCATTTGTGGGGAGCAATGATTCCTAAGCCTAGGCTAACCTATGTCTTTATCACTGCCAGTTATTATTCTTTGGAATGGTAACTTTGAAGACTAGGGTATCAACTTTACACAGTGTACAGTGTCTCAGTGTTACTGTTTATCTTGCTAACATGTACTTGGCTTACTGTATGACATTACAGTAGGCCTACATGTGCTGTGCAAAACAATGGGGTGAATATGGCATGTTGCTATGGCAACCTAGCGTGGGCTTAAAATATTGTACACAGTAAGTATAGTGATCACATTCAATTCAATTCTCCTTACTTCTTGAAAACCATTCGAGACCAGTCTCGAATGCGATTCGAGACTGGTCTCGAATGGTTTTCAGCCAATCAGAATGCAGGAAATCAATACAAGTATTTATGAATTCCCAATTACAGGCCAGGTTCAGACCATTTGAAATTCGAAAGCGAAAAAACGTATGTGAACGCGTCTCAAAATGGTGACGTCATTGGAGGCACGATTAGCAACACTGTACCAGAGAGCTCACAATCATCGAATCATGTGCATGGTAACGCGTGTTGGCGCATACATTAGTGAGCTTTAGATTGCACGACGCGGACGTCAGCTACGACGCAATGACGTCAGCTATTGCGTTGCCCCTGCCATTTCACAACTTGGTGTAGCGTTATTTCCCGTTGCGTTCGAAAACGGCATAGACACAGATGACGTCGTTACGTTGTAGCTGGCGTCCGCGTCGTGAAATCTAAAGCTCCCTATTATTGCAAACACCGGTGCTCCGATAGCAGTGAGCGTGGCCACTGACTACATTGTGAATTGTGCATTGCGCGGTGACTGCTTAGTATTCGCAATAGCATCTTCATCAAACAGCTCATACGGTAAGGACGCGCTCGTAGTGGGGACGCGCTTGTTTTGGTCTGCCCAAACATATTCATTGCTGTTCTTTGTAAGGACCGAACCACGTCTTTCTTGCAATAAAACAGAACTATTTTTACCCACGCGCATAAACACACGAACATATTGGCCAATGATTTGCCCCCAATCCCCACCATGGTCTGCGCCTTCCACTCTGTATGTTGGACTCTGTATTGTGATGCAATCGTTTTCATGAGGTTGCTAAGATAAGATACTTTACCGAACGTTACATTAGTTCCACACCTAGATGCGCGCCGTAGGGCGGGGTTTGTGCCGCCAATTGCGTCATAAAAGTCAGGCGAGGTGTTGCGGCATTTTTCGAAACTGTATTTTGAACGCAGTTTTCCTTCGAATATCATTTATGCCGAATTGTACGGGTTTTTTAATGGGGTGTGAGAGTGATATTTGTAAAATACTGTATCTAATCTTGCAATACACACAAATTTTTGTGGCCGTGTCATGCCCACTTTAACCGTTGACAACCTGTAACGTGAACTATGTCCTTGGTTGCCATGACAACCACACATATCGGTACAACTTACAGTTTCATGCCTAGGCTATTACACTTAAACTTTCAGATTTGTGGGATGCGTCCGTTAAGAGTTAAAGTGAATACAATAAAAAGTATGTGAACCCCTGTCACGTGACCTTTGACACTGGTTGCCATGGAAACTACATATTTTGGTAGAACTAGTCTACCCTATTATACTTGTGAAGTTTCATGTAAAATGAAGGTTTTCTCTTGAAGTTTTAATACAAAATAGGGAAAAAAGTGGTTTTTTTGCAAAATGTGACCTTTGACCTCTGACCTTTGACCTTTTCTTCCGAGGGTCTGGGAGACACAAGTTCCCACCCTGGGGTACCCAACTACCAATTTTGAAAAGAATCGGTCCAGCCCACTAGGAGGAGTTTGAGGGACAAACACGTTGTTTTACGAACAAATTATCACTTGAAAATTTTTTGTTCCACTCTACCACTTGACCTTTGACATCTGTTGCTATGGCAACCACATATTTTGGTAGGTCTAGATGCAATCATCGTATGTGTAGAGTTTCGTGTCAGGAGAACGTTTCGTTTTTGAAATATAGCAGAAAATGTGTTTTTCACCGAATTTGACCTTTGACCTGTAACCTTTGACCTTTACTTCCGGTTGTGTATCAAAATGCAATTGTTCCACCTGAGGTACCATCCTACCAAGTTTGAAGAAAATCGGCCCAGCCGTTTACAAGATATTAAGAAAAAAAATTGGACACACACACACACACACACACGGACAGGTTTTGACCCCTCTCTCAGCCCTGGACCTTCAGTCACCCCGGGGTACCTCACCATGGGTTAGACCTCGAGACTAGTAACCTGGGAAAATTTACCGTTACCATGGCAACCATTGCGATTTAAGCTGGCATTGCCATATATAGCCCAATAGGCAAAGTGACTACAATATCTCATCCTCCTCACGGAGCGATGAGATAATAAAAGCATAATTGTTAAACAATACATTTAAAACATTGATGCTACTATTTGTCATTAAATACTTTTTAAGGCTGTCAATGAATGTACTTAATGTAATTCCCATCACGGCTAACAAAAGTAGAAAATGGCAGTTAATATTAGGGTTCTGCAGAACATAAGTTGCTTAAATAATTCCAAGAGATCACAATACGCACTTTTCAAGAGCAGTCTCCTGATGACCATCCTTGGTGGATTAATATTTGAAGACTGGATGGTAATCAATTTTTCAAAGTTTTGCATACCCGTTTGGGTACATAACAAAAACCCAACAAAGTCAGAAAATATTCTCACTACGTAGATTTGAGTTGAAAGGAATTTTAAAATCATGGGTGTCCGCAAGCGGGGGAGGGGGGCAAAGGGGGCATCTGTCCCCTGGAAAACCAAACTTTTGAAAAAACTAATTAAAAATTAAAACAAAAAAAATTAAAAATAAATCATCAAAACATCTTCACTCACAGCGTCAGTTTCTACTCGTGAAATATGCGGACATTTGACAAGGAATAGCTAAAAAGAAGATGGTATGCTGAATAGTGAAATCGTAACTTGGGGATCACCATTCGTGATATCTATTGGAAATTTGTAATTGTAAAAACTTTGCCAAAATTGTACTAGTTTTCAGGTATGTAGTGTGCATATGGCATCCGACTATTGATGAATGCGTTGGTCTTGCGCCGATGTAACTGGGATATGCAAGATGTATATGGGGGGGGGGGGGGGTATGATTCCTTATTCGGTAACGGACATAGGCCTATATAGGCTGTTTGACAGTTGTAAGTTTTATACTGCATAGGCCTGCGAGGCCGTGACCGAGAGGCAGATTTCACTTCAACAATTTTTTACATTGAAAATTATAAAATTTACAGACATGGAATTCCTGTTTCAGGGCTGGGTACATGCAGCTTAGAACACTCGCCAAGTGTCGTTTCCGGCCATCTGGAGGGTTTGTAAGGCCCAAAATTTTCCTGTACGCTCCGCGCCAACTGATTGTGGCGCTCCGCTTAGATAGTGTACACAATTCAATCATCCATGAATGACCTTGCCCACCCCTTGTTAAAATTTCTGCGGACGCCCATGTTTGAAATGCTGAATTTGTCAAAACTTTCGGTCTTCTACCAAACCTTCAGTGCATGAAACAACAAATGAGCGAACCATTTAAGAACCAGTGTTGAAAAATTAAAACAAGCGATAAAGCATTTCAAAGAGCAACTTCTGGAACACCTGATTCCATCTGAAAAGAAAATCCAGCATCGCCCTTTATTACAAATAACCGGTGGGAAGAGGATTAATCTTTCCAAAAGAGTCATTAAGGATGCCTAATAGAGGAATTAAGGAAAAGGATTATTAACAGATTAAGTGTAATGAATGAAAAAGTAAAAGTGAACCAAAGGTAATGAAAAAGAGTAACGAAAAGAGAAACGTTACCACCCGGTAAAAATTAAAAAATCATGAATTAAAGAGGAGATGATAAGAAACAGGCCTCAGGCTCCCAGTTTCTTTGAATTGAACCTTTTTTGTTGATAACATTCGGATTGAGACCCGTCTGAGATAAAGCTTCTCGTTTTGTCAATAACGTGACCCAGGGGAAGGCTGGACACCTTTAGAATTTGCTTCATTAAAATACATAATATGGCCTTGCTTTTTGAGAAAGAAACATAGACACCCCAGTAGATCAAAGGCGGTGTGGCGTGTAACTGGTATCTGAGTTTGTTACATGTTCATGTCTGTTCAAAACCGCAAATATGCTATGCTTTCACTGTGTTCACACTGCGTGAAAAACATTTAACATATGTTTGGCCCGCTTGTTAGCTAACCCCAAATGTTACGTAACTTCTTCTGTATTTTAGTATATCTGTTACTGTCAATCAATTAATCAGATATGAAACTTGACTATATCAAGAGTGCGTGTAGTGAGCTTCATTTCCCTGAAGGGATCACAGATACTCAGACGAGGAAAGAGAATGTAACAAAAGCAAGAAGGAAAATTTCATCATGCACACCGTATTTGATATGATCTATTCATTTTTGAGTCAAAGTGTACTTCTAGCTCTATTGTTTTTCATGTCTGACTTATGGTTAAGGAACGTGACTTCAAGGGGACAAGTCTCAAACCTAGGTGTTGTACATTACAACTAGAACAAGTACCTAGATAGATGACCCCCTTTTAACTACATATTGTACAATAACCTTGCAACTATTTATGGAAACAAAACCAAAATATTTACCCTCTTCTTCTATGAAATAAGAGCTAATGTTACACCTGGATGAGAGATATCTATTACAACTTTGCAACGCAGGGATGATGACGTCAGTGGGGCTAGCAAAGTTCCCTGATTCTTGAATAAGTCTTCATTCAAGGAATTGCATGACGTCGGTGTGACCACAAAGCTGTAGATTGCTTTCAGGTTACGTAACAATTGGTAAGCCACGCCCACTGCGGGACAAAAATCAGCATTGTTTCAGAGCAAGGGTCATACGTTGCTCGTCAGCTGCTTCTCAACTAACTACACTAAATACTAACTACAGAATATATTCCCGTCAAAATGGGCGGGACTTGTGACATAGGTGAAAGCACTATGTATTCAGTATCCTGCTATGACCTTACGCATAATGATGGTGAGATTGTATTTTATTAACCTCAGTTTAACATGATTTCCATCATGTCAAACTATACTTCAACGATAAAGGCGACTCTGAAGAATTTGAAGATGACTAATCTTTGTCGTAATAATTTCGATTGCCAAAAATACATCAGTTTGTAGTATGTTTTAGATAATTTTCCATTTTTCATACGTAAAATATACATATATAAATGCCCTGTTTTAAATGAGCGGCGATTCGGAAACAATACTGAAAAAAGCCCGTTTAACTTGATTTTTCAGACAGCAATGACTTTGAATATAAGGCAATGCCCTCAAGTCCCATATTGAGAACAAAATTAGGGGCTAATAACTAATGGTTCTTTTTTATACAATTCTCTGTTGATTGTTGTTTAGTACGACCGGTTATTTAAACCGTGGGTTACAGATCCATTTTATAATAGGAAGAGTGGTCAAAAGGAACTTATCTTTCTTCCTTGCTTCATGCAAATAGTCATTATTACGTGACATTTCTTGGCAATAATACTTGGTGGTTTTGACTTTTGATGCCTGATAATTAAAAGTGATAGTGATTCTTATTAGAATGTTTACACAAACGAAACTAAGAAAAAAAGGTCATTTTTAACGTTTGGCAAACAATGCTTCAGGTGAACCATGCAAACATATGTGTTGGTATTTAACTTGCAGCCTTTCGTGTGTGGAACCCAAACCTTTGATAACGCTTGAAGGGGTAGCAAACGGTAAAAACGTTCTAAGCGTGCTACAAAAGGCAGAACAAATAATGACACGGAAGAACGTAGGAACAGACACGAGGGAAGATGAGACCCATTTCAGCGAAATAAACTTTAAAAATGTGTTTCACAGTGTCGGAAAGGATAGAGCCAATGTAGAATATGGAAGACCGAGGAATAAAATAGATAATAAAGGAGGAAGAAAAAGCACAAAGCAAGGTAGTAAGCCTCGGAGAAGGAATGAGGGCAGGTGCCGTCTCGATCTTTATTTGGCATCTATGTAGGTGTAGACCTTAAAATGAGACAGTCGCGTTAGGGTTTATTTGGTTTGGTCTCAGAAACCTTATGAGTAGATGTAGGCGGGAACGAATTAATAAATCGAGAGAAAGAGTTAATTTTGATTAAACGGCTGTCTTTTGCAATGTAAACTGAGGGATGCCAAGAAATTCAGTTGGGTAAACAAATAATCCCGTTTCACGCCCAGGTAGTATAATTGCATTGACTGTTGCTTCTTCATTTTACATGAGCAGAATATTTGCTCAAAGCTTCAGGCATCTATATGTTACTTCCATCCTTCAACCCAGGTGTTGGCAAAGGGGTATGGATTCCATGTCCTTTCGGCATAAAAGTGAACAAGAATTTCAAAAAAAGTCAGGATAGGAAAGAAAAGAAGACCAGAGCATATGAGGAAGGTTCTTCACGACTAAAATCTCTCTAAAAAGTCCCTTTCTGTGTGCCACTTTAATTACTCCTTCTTATCGGTAAACTTTTAAAGGATAAATCCTAACAAAGTCCTAGAGTAACCCATGTAACCGAGGAGCTGTTATTTAAATAGCAGGTCCTGCTGTATCGTTCCATCTCCTATACTCACTCTATTCCGGTGCACCATCAAATGCACCAACAACAATCCCCGTAATGAGGTTATGAAAATTTGATCAAACTGTGGGTCTACGTTCTGTTTAGTGAGCACCCAAATTCATTTGAAAAAGTTACATACCTCATTCAGGCTGGTCGGGAAAAAGATCAGTCCGTGCCTAAAACATGCACTAGCTGAAGAGTGGCAGAGATGTCTTTTCAAACCTATGGGTGTGAAGGCGCCGCCTCACGGGCTCCCCATAACGGCGCGGTTGCAGGGACCCGCCTTAGGGTCCTTGGCGGGTTCCACTGAAGGGCAACGCCACGGTGGGGGCTCAGGAGGTGAAGTCCCCGGAAGCTCTGAGGATATGAAGTTAATTTAAGCAACAGAATGAACCATAAGGCAATGTCCGTATGTGTAAAATTGCAAGAGCAATTTTCCAAGTTTTCTACATGCGCGTTGGTCTATATGATGCGTCTAACTTGTAGTTGAGTAGGTTCATGGCAGTGACTTTTCAGGTCTTTGGAGGAATAGCTTTTACGTTCCAACGGTTGTCTTAATTTATCAACAATCCTATCAAAGATAAGAGCACGCTTAGTGCACCAAACATGGTACTTTCATTAACACTTTGAATGTCATAATCTTCATTATTTTACCTTCAATTAAAAAATGGTTTCAAGTTTTTAAAATATTATTTGTTTCATCTAAAACTTGCATTTAAAATACCATTTTTTCTTCCCATTTTCCCGCAGTCCCAGACTACCCCTTAATTATCAGCTGGTGAGTCAAAGTGCTGGAGGGAGTACTTGAGATGGAATCTTCACTCTTTATTTGCTACAACAGACTTACAATCGATACAAAACATATATGAAAAAATATCTACAACAATATCGCGGTAAGGGTACGGATTTTAGGTGGTGGGAAGATTTCGTAGATATAGCGTCAGCGTTCAGGAAACATTCATGTTTATTCATTAAGAGAGGAAAAATCGATTTTTTAAATCAAAAGAAACACATTACAAAACTTAATTATGATAAGAGGCACACAATTTTTGTTCGTTATTTTGAAAATTTGGGGAATGATTGTGTAGGCCATCCCCCTGTCAGAAAGCAGGGGCATATATCCCCTCACCCGGGACCAGGAGTTTCGTCTATGGAACATTCACCCACGGTTAATATATAAAAAATACATTGTAGATCACTTCACTTATATTTTTTTCAAAAGACTTCTGAGGCCTCTCCACAAAGAGTTACCCACAATCTTAAGATTGATTTCCTGTTCCCAAGTCAACAGTCAATCATGCTTTAGATTGAACGTAACTCTTTGTGGAAAAGGGCCCCAGGTGTGGCTGACTGTTGCATGCAGCTGTAAAAAAATGTAAGAAGCGTACGTTTTCAAACGGGTAGATACTCATTTTGTGTATGGTAAAATAACGCAGCATACAGTGTACAGTGTACCTCAAAACGTCCAAACAATGTTTACGACTTCACGTTACAAAAAAAAAATAAAAAAAAAAAATAAAACTCCGGAACCAAAGTTTGCCATGAATTATTTACATTTCATAAAGGTAGAACATATTTCATGCAACTTATCTGCGATATTATTTGAGCAATACGAAGTTACAAAAGAAAGTACTATGTTTTAGTTTAAGAGGGAATTAGCATGCACCGATTTCTGAAAAATCTCAGTTTCAGCGAATGAGATGATTCTGAAGTTAATATTTTCATAAGAAAGAGTTAGAAGAGTAGACTAATCTCAATTTTACTATATTAATTAAATTCTAAGTAATAGGTTGAACCTTAGCCTACACTTGGTTTTGTTGTGGTTAGATTCGGAAATCTGCTACAGTTTCCATTCACAGAAAGATAAGTCGCCTTAAGGAAATTTTGTGTTTTTAACACGATGTTACGCACTGATATTCGTGTTACATTGGTTTCTGTATTTTTGGTGGCAACTCACTATTTCACCCTCTAATGATGTACGTTATCATGTTATACCAGCCCCATAGTCTAAGTCAATTGCAATCGTTAGGAGCTCGAAAAGGTGTTGAGTAGGACACATAGCGTCTATCAGCACTCATGAATTATATAGACGGACAAAAGAAAAGAAAAACCACTGCAAATGACCATTACTGCAGAGATATGTCGTCATCTTGAAGAGTTAAGGTTATTCAAAATGAACCATAGTTTGAAAGAGGCAGCCTTTTGGATTTGAATAGGTAGTCTTCTTAAAGAGATATTACCTGATATTGGTGTATGGACATATTCTTTCATGTTTCCAAAACTGCAGTTCTGGTACATAAAACCACCGGCACTTTGTTTAGTAATGCAAGTCAAAGTCGATGGATGACACGCGAAAGTAGTAGCAGAAACCTCCTTCTCTCCATTTCTCAACGACCACTCTTTCCGTATCACACAATATTATCTAGAAGATATTATGTCCATATAAACTGGGGGAAACAAATTCTGAACTCGACAAAGCAGTCTGTAAACATCCTGGCTACCTGCGATGATACTAATGATATAACAACGAGGGTGTACATCTGGTGGCTTAGAAACAGACAGGCTGTACGAATGTTGGAAGAATAATTTTCTCTGGAAAATGTTTTCCCCGGATGAAAAACAGTAAGGATCAATCATAGTAACGTTATACATCCCGTCGTCCCTTAACCTCAGATCCGTAATCTTGATATTTACAAATATGTTGGTACCTTCGCAATCTTTGCACTCGCCATTGTCAGTGAAGTGGTAAGAAATAAACAAACGATCATTCTCAAAGTATTCCAAATTAAAAGGTAGAAGTTGTTCAAAAAAACTTGATTCGTATTGTCCGGTAAAACTGATTTTTAGTTCAACTACATCAGGATAGCCC